>CM075850.1:97834245-98434245 GCA_037975125.1 Latrodectus hesperus | reverse complement strand
TTTCTAAGATTTCTTTCATCTTGTTTTGCCGCCATTCATTTGCGTCGTTTATCGGGGCTGACTTTTTCTCTCCGTGAACTTCTTGGAAAGTTATTCCATGACGATCTCGAAAACGCATTAACCAACCATTGCTAGCTTTGAAAGTTTCGTCCCCTAGCATTGCTGCAAATTTCCGTGCTTTTGCACATAATAAAGGTCTATTTATTGGGACATTTGTCGCTCTCATCTCTTGAAACCATTTTAAAACAGCAGCATCAATGTTTTAATTTGTCGCAACTTTCAGTCGTTTTCGCTCTGGGTTAATTTCATTTCAAGTTACAGCATCTTCGATTTGCTTTCTCTTCTTTAGGAACGTTGCAACTGTAGATTGCGATAATCCATGTTTCTTAGCCGCATCAATCTGCTTCATTCCCTCACCAATATCATTGATAACGTTCAGTTTATCTCGAAAACCATTCGGTCTTGTGATTCTGTTCTTCACACCGAACACCACCATTGAATCCCAAAAAGACTACAAAACAATCTTTGAACTCACTAGTGTGTTGTAAAAGCTTTTTATTTTTTGTCCAAATAATGCTGAAATTTAGATTGAAAAAATCGTTTTACAGAGGTTTATTGTTCTAGAGAATATCGCAATATTGAGGGGAGATTAACATTAGTTTATATGCAAAATCACCGGGACCACAAAACATTATTGTAGTAGAGGGTGTTATTGTTGTATCGGGTATCGTTGTAGCGAGAGTTTACTGTATATATATATATATATATATATATATATATATATATATATATATATATATATATATATATATATATATATATATATATATATATATATATTTGTAAATATTACAGCAAAAGTTTAAAAATAATTATAAACTTTTTCATTATTTAATATTTATAAAACTGATATACAAGCATAATATTTTATTGAGATATCAGTTTTCGTTTATATTAACATTTTTCGTTTACATGTAGCACTTTATTGAGATACCGATTTCAATACAAAAAACTTATTTTCTAGAGCATTTCTTAAAGTTTGATGATACATGAAAAAGAGCAGAAAGCTACCCAATAGGTAGGTAGATTTTGTTGAGAAAGATTTTAGAGATCCGGAGTCAATCAATGGAGTCTTTTACTCCAGACAGTCAGGTGGAGGAGAATAGTGAATATACACTTTGGCCTGTAACAAGCTGAAGCTAAGAACATGCTTTCTTTTGAATTATATTACAAATTGCTTATTTACAACAACTGTTCATTTCTATATTTTTTAAGCATTTAAAGAAAAAATCCCACTTATAAGTAGAAAACAACATAATGTAACAAAACAATGAAACCAAAAAATTTTATTTGACAATAAAAAAATTAGATTTTAAAAATATATTCAAATAAATTTTCTTAAACTGTTAAGTAATTGGTCAATCACATATAATTTAGGATTGAAATACAGCATTACTTCATGAAAATGTAAAACGTTTGCTTACACACAGTACATACAATTTCTTATTTTTAAAACCATGTTAATATATCCTTATATGAAACTGTACTTCTAAGAAATAAGTTAATAAATCTATAAACAAGAAAATTGGCTGTTAAAATATTATATATACAACATCATATTTTGTTATTTTAAATAAAGTTAAAAAAAAACTTTTAATTTTTAGCATTAATCATCCATAGAATAAGATAAGATCAATAAGATTTATGAAAATACATACCTTTGGTGAGATATTAAAGACACTGTAAGAGTAAACTTCAGAGTTAAGTTTAGACAATAAATCATTTATTAAAATGGATTTTCCACTGCCACTTCTTCCAACTAATAATACTGGATGTTTTCCTTCCAATAACTTTGCTAAAACATCTTGATAAAAAACAGTTGATACTGTAGGGACCAGAATTTCTTTAAATGGTTTGCTACATCACAAATTAAAAAAATTAAACTGAGAAATTTCTTGTAAATATTTTATCAATTTTTCTCAACAATTCCAAGAAATAAATTACAATTGTTAACATTTGGTGACTTTTACATATAATATTCCAAAAAATAAGTTAGTCGAAACGAAAAGTTTAAATATGGTGTTTTTGTACATATTTAAATAATATACAAGATTACAAGTACTTTAAGGAATGCATTTTGAAACACTGATGCTCAGAATTTTCTGTGAGTAATTGATGTTCACTAATAATTTTATTTGTTAATTCAAAACAGATTATTAAATAATATTCATGAAACTTTGAATATGTCCTTATATGGGTGGATGACAGTGCATTGCAACTCAAAAATGAAATTTATGCTACATTTTTCATAATGTAACCCATAATTTCAATAAAATTCTCAAAAGAGATATACAATATTGCCAATTTTGTAAAATTTGTGAAGTAAAATATTAAAAAGACAAGTATAAATTATCTATTACATTATAGCTGTTAATGCATCAATATGCTTATTAAATTATACATACTTAAGAAGCAATGAATGTTAATAACAAATATTTGTATTTATTTTTAAGTTGTCTGTAAACTGTCATTTTTGAAATTTCTTTAATTGTTATAGAATTTTCAAGGATAAAATTAAAAAATTAATTAATATTCAATAATTTAAAAAAAATTTTAAATTGTTTTTAACATATAAATTAAAATTGTTTTCACATTTCTTTAATTTCAGTGCATTATAAAGATTCAAGTGAAGAAGAAATAAAAAGAAAATGGGAGAAAAAATCCACATTCATCTTATTTCATTCTCACAATATTTGCTATTATCAAAATGGAAATATAAAGCAAAGCCAGAGGCAAATAAGATTTCCCAAGTCTACAAAAAAGTAATGGATTTATCTCATATTATGACAATACAACAAAAAACATATAAATGAATATTTAAAGGCAACAAAATTAGTAATGATCATAATTATACCTATAATTAGTTTTACATAGCTCCATTTTTTAAATACATTAATGCGTACAGTATCACAAGCAAAAATACTTATTATGTTTAATAGAAGAACTAGAAAGAGTTATTATTATAACTTCTTAGTTAATTCATATTTATGGGTTAACAATAAATTATATAAATAAATCCTAACAAATTCAAGATTAAATAATTACCATTTTTAATAAATTTATGAATAAAAATGGCAATTATTTTATTTTTACAATAACAATATGTGATTATTTTAATTTATTTTCAGTCAAGTGTCATGAATAAAACATAAAATCTCAATAAGAGTTGGATTTTGAATTTATATTTAAAATTCATTACTTAAACTATGTTTAATATTTCAAATATATTTGAAAAATAAAATATATATTAATAACAGTTTTAATACATATAAATAACAATGTTAACATCAAAAAAATCTTTACTTAGCATTCAGTTCCCATTTTTCTGGAGAATGCTTACTCCATTTTATCCACTCAAAATCTGAATTAAGGCTATAATTATATATAAGGTCTAATTCATTCAAAGAGTCGTCTAAACTTTTAATGTAGTAATCAAACTCATCTTGTTCTTTATCATTAATCAGGAGTCCAAAAGACCATGCAATAGCTATCCAAAACACTCTACAAAGAGCTTTTCTCTGAACATTAAACAGGGACATCTAGAATATCAAAATAGCATATTTATAAACAAAGAAATATGTTTCAGGAACCATTTAATAATTTAAAATAGTTAAGCTAAATGAGATGAAAATAAGTAAAAATAAGTAATTCTAGTCACATATTGAATGTTCCAAAAAGTAAACACACATTTGTATATGCTAAGAAGAGCTACTTGGCGGTATTCGTGGGCTTCCAGGGAGCTTATGATACTATCTGTAGAAAAAAAACTCATAAATAAATTAAGAGGTCAAGGAATAGAGGGTAGGATGCTGAGTTGGATTGAAAGATTTCTCGCACAGAGATGGGTCAAGACTAGTTGGAATAATGTGGAATCCAAATACAGGCAGTCTAAGTTAGGACTGCTACAGGGTTCAGTGTGTACTCCCATACTCTTCAATTTATATCTCAATGATCTAGTTAAAAGTCTGAAAGATTTTGGGAATTGCCAAGTAAGCATGTTTGCTGATGATTTGGTTATATGGATGGAAACAAATAACCATCGTAACCTGCAGAAACAGAGACAACAACTTGAAAATAGTATGAATAAAACTTTGAAGGTACTCCAATCATGAACTATGAATAATCATATGACAATCAACAAATCAAAAACCATATATCAGTTTTTTACCCTGAAACCCGCATCACCTGATTTTGAATTGTATATTGATGGCTCCAGATTGAATGAAAGTGGGAAGACAAAATATCTTGGAGTTACAATGGACAGCAAATTAAAGTTCTTGGAACATATCAAATACACTGGTACTAGAGTGGATAAAAGATTACCTATTTTAAAAAGACTTGCCAGTGCAAAATGGGGCTGCACCCAAGATACTCTAAACCTTAAATATAACATGTATATAAAACCAGTACTTAAATATGGTAGTGAGGTACTGATTTCAGCCCCACAATCTAATTTGGATATCTTGGAGAGAATTCAGAATAAAGCCCCTCGAATAATCACGAGAGCTGTCAAGACAACTCCGATAGTGGCTCTCCAAGCCTATACATCAAATCTTCCCATTGGTGTTGAGATAAAGAAACAAGCGGTTAATACTTTTGCTAGGATGAGAGCATCTCAGCGAGTTAACTGGATGAATAACTGGCAGGCGAGTGTTCTTAAAACACAGATCTCTCCAATTGAGTGTTGTGAAGACATATTGAATGACCTAAATCTAAATGTTTCTGTTGAAAAATCTAATGTACTGGTTAACCATTTGAATGTTATGAAAATACCATAAAATTTAAAAACAGATGGAAATAGGAAAAAAGACACATTAGATGCTTTTCTAAAAATGAATACCTTGTCATTGTTGGACAATAATTACCCCGAGCCAGAATGGATCCGAATTTATACAGATGGTTCTAGGATAAATTATGCTACGGGTGCTGGTGTTTATAGCAGATTATTCTCGCAGCATGCTCCAGTTGGTAAACATCTAACTAATTTTGATGCCGAAGTTCATGCGATTCTCTTGGCGGTGACCAATCTGCAATCCAACATGGAATCTTTTGAAAAGGTTGTCATACTTGTCGACTCAATATCAGCCATAGAATCAATTGCACTCCAGCGACTCACGGAATCTTCCCTTGTCAGTAAAATAAAACAAATTATACGGGAGCTCAATTTGAATGGCAAAATGATAAAGTTTCAGTGGATACCATCACATGTGGACATTAATGGTAATGAAAGAGTGGACTTATTAGCCAAGAGAGGCACTAAATCATCTATTGAGGAGAGTGCTGTTCCAATGGATTCCCTAAGAGATGTATGCGAGAGCAGATCATGCTGAACTATAACAAGGATCTGTCCAATAAATGCAGAGACAAACAATGGAAAAATATTAAAAATGACTGGAAAAAATTCAGTCACAGACCACGTAAAGAGGCTGTGGCCAATTTTCGATTGATCACTGGCCACGACTGTCTAGCTGAATACCTGAAGAAAATCGGCATCTTGACTAGTAGTCTTTGCCTTATCTGCAAGACAGACAATATGAATAGAGACCACCTACTCGTCAGTCAGGGACTTGACTCTGCATTTCAGCAAAGCGGTGATGTTTGCAAGCTTTATTGGATCGCCAGGGATCGCATGTCCTGAACACTTACATGCTTCCCCCTCTAGATTTTTAGACTTTGACTTTTAGATTTTAGAATTTTTATAACTTTTATCATATATATGTGTATTTGAAAATATTTTATACATTTAAATTGGAGAAAAGCTAGGATGTTTATAAGAAGTAGAAAATTTATAGTAAATATTATTTCAAATTATTCAAAATATACTCTTTTGTAAATAAAAAATAACAGTTTACAAAAGGTCATCCCTTGAAATTTAATTGAAATGGGAAACATAAATTTTAAAAGTAAATTTATCAACATGTATATTTTGAGATTTAAAATTAATTATAAATAAGACTTTAGTGATGAAAACATGAATTATGAAATTATATGAATATATATTTACATTAATATTACAAATTTATTAAATTAATTATGAATTAAAGATAAAATTAAAGTCTTATAAGAGAAAATTGAAAAAATATGTTTAACATTTTTCAGAATTTAAAAAAATATGTGTGAAATTTTTGTTCAGTAAAATTGTTTTACATATAAATATATACTTAACAATAAAATATTTATTTCAAAATTAATATTATGTATAAGCTATTAAACAAATGATAAAAATTCCAAATTTTAAATATAGTTTTGATTTAAAATAAACATTAACAGTAACTTTGGTAATAAATACAACATATATGTTTTCCATTTTTTTATTTCATTCCTTTCTAAACTTAAGTTTTTCCATGTAATCTCAAAAGTAGACACATTTTAAGGTATTGTGAAAGCTTACTATTTAAGGCATTTATATTAGCAATTTGATATCTAATTTGACAAATATTATAAAATTAATTTTTCACCTTTCTGAATAATATATCTACCATTCGAGTGAAAGCAGAAATTGCATTTAAATGTGTTGAATGAAATTTTTTAGTACTTTCCAAACTATTAAAAACAAACTCTAAAATGCAATCAATATATTTTTCAATCATTTCTTCCATGATATTCTTAATCTCAACATTTTCTAAGTTTTGAAGCCATGAATGAAGAAACAATTTCCATGTAACAGTTGATTTATAATACAAAATTCCAGTACAAGATAAAATGCTAGGAGAACAATGCAGAAGATTTGTTGTTTCAAACATTAGGGTAACCTAAAAAAAATAAATTTATTGAAATTGAAAATGTCAACAAATTAAAGATATATCAAATGAAGCATTAGAAAAAATTTAAATGTGACATAAATAATAACACAAACTTGCTTTTCAACTAAATTATGTGTGATTAAATAGTTCACAATTTTCGTTTCTAATATAACAAGGTCTTGCACATATGAATACCTTCTAATCTCACTAAAATTCATATTTTTCTGATTTCATTCATTTAGTTGAATATATATTTTAAAGGATTTTACACTATATTTACATTAACTTTAGCTCCTTATATTTATCACTATGACCCTAAAATTAAATCATAATCATATTTCAAAATTCTGATTATAAGTTCAAATAATTATCTTATTTGTATGTTAAAATTTCATGAAGAATAAATTGAAAATCATTCATCACTTTTAAGTTACTCTTTCTCTGAAAAGTTTTTCATGTGAAGAGTGATTGGTCAAACACACACAATTGATATTTAAATTTAATCATTGAGTTTTAATATCACAATGAACTAATAAAATGATAATGATACAATAAAAATATACACTACCTATTTTGTTCCATGGAAATGATGTCGTTTGAATGAAAAATTAATATATATGTATACATGAATAAAAACTCTCAATATCATACTATATTTAAAACTTAATACATTCAATAAAAATGTATTGGTATAATAATAGATAATAAAATAATTCTCAATTTGTTTTCTATTTCTCAACTAATTTTCAATTCAATCTATTTCTCAATTCTATTTCTCAATAATTCTCAATTAAATTAAGGTAATACATAACACAAAAATTTATAATGAAGTATAAAAACAATAACCTCATTTGGCAATATTATTCGTTCTCCATTTAACATTGTGAAAACTTTGTTGTTATCAAGTAAAGAGTGAATGTTATTCATCCATTCAATATCAGTTGGACCACATAATACAAGCCATCTTTCTTTTACTCTAGTATCATAACAGGCCCTTTTTAAAACAGTTGGGAATAAACTATCCACCAATTGTCCATTTTCATCAAGATAACCAAACATTTCTTTCAAGTTATAAGCTTTAGGATTCAAAATGTAAAACTGCAAATAGAAAAAAAATGCGAAATATATTACAAAGCTAAAAATACACAATAGTATTGTGCATTTTATTTCTTACTCTACATTATAATTTAAGCTGTGTTTGTTTTTATTTCACATATTCAATTATGTTTATACATGTAAGTACAAATAATTTGTTATTTGAATACAGAATTTATTTTTTATTTTCATATAACATTTAATATTATTTGTATACAACATTTACTTATAGATACTCTAAAAGCAATTTTTTAATCCAATTTACAATTTAATTCAGTCTACAATAATTAAATGAGCAGTATAAAAATGCAAATAATATGAATACTTTATTATAATTGTTAATAAGGAGAAAACCAAATTCGCACAAATTATACAGGTAAACTGAAGTCTCATACAAAATACTCCTTTTATATTTATTAAAACGACTTGAATTTGATTTTAAAATTATAAAAAAAGTGAAAAAATACTGTCTTAATTATATTCTTTTATAATCAGTGATCTATAAAATTAAATCATATACATGGTGTCAACTGTAAATGTAATAAATTTCAACAAATAATATAAAACTTTCTTTCTAACATTTCCATTATATTAGATAAAGACTATGTCCAGACAAAATTTGGTGTTTTTTAAAAACATGTATACGATGGCGAATAAATAATAAAATATTATTAGTCATTCGCTATCATATATTAATATCACAAAATAAATTCCAGTGAGAACATTTTACTATTTCAGAGCCAAAACTTTGTGATCAATCTGCCAGCTTAAACAAAACTAAATTGTAAAAATCTTTCTTGACAATGATCACATTGTTAAGCGATTATCTGTAATTTATACATACCACTGAAAAAATTAGTAGTCAATGCAATATTTGCTTTATATGTATGCAGCAAAATTTTGTAATCAGATCTTCAAATTTTAACTTGACCGGTTGAGTTATTGAGTTACAAGACTGTGTACATTCTATAATCAGTGTTGAATATGAAGTCTTCAGAATTCTGCAATAGTTAATCATAGATGCTAAAATGCCCAATGAGATCCTGAACAATTTTTGCATGAAAATTTTATAGCAATTTAAATACAAATCCTTTCGCTAAAAAAATCATATAAAATACTTTTTATATATTCAAACTAATATCATTCAGCTTGACAAAAAAATTTCAAGATACTATAGAATTTTGCCATTGTATTTTCAAATCTAAAATGTGCAGAAAGATCCATTTCTTTTCTTATTATAACTTTACTTTAAAATAAAAATTTTTTAAAAGGAAACAGTTTTTTTCCCCAATTTTCTGATAGCTGTGATAATATAATGACTGAACTTTTCAATATTTGTTTCAAAGCTTGATGTGAAAAAGATGCTAATTGATGGGATTTTGAAGAGAACAGTTCTATGGATAATTCATCAATGTTAACGTTTGGTAAACGTTCACAGGTAATTGCTAGTTAGTTACTTATTGTCCAGAATCTTGATGTCATCAAAACTGATATTACCTTTTTTGAAATGCTTCATCAAAATGATTTATTTAATAAGTCCCAGTAATTTTTGTTCCTAGTAATCTTGGATTAAATCCTTTTTAAGAAGAAATCTCAAATAACAAAAATACAGATTTCTAAATTGAGAGAATAAAATATAGAGGGATTTTTTTACTTAACCTAATATTAGAAGGTAATTTTGATGGAACAATTAAAATGCATTTTAAGTAAAACAAAATTGCAAGTTTATATTGATAAATTATCAGTGCTAAACGTGCACAATTTCATAACACATTTTGATGCAACATACTTATAGAACATTAATTAGAATTATGACAGAATTATTTTAGAAGTAAATCTAATGTGATTTATTATTAAAAGATCTTTTTAAAAGATCTTTTTTTTATCTTTTGGGTTTACTTATCCCATTTTTGTCTTGAAAGCAAATGTCAATATATTTTCAAGTGATGAGCACTCTGTATATAAATATTAAATATATATTTATACAATGTAAAAATATTTCTAAAAATATTACTGGAAAAATATTGCTAAAATTTTTAAAATATATGATTTTATTAAAAAAAATTATAGTTCATTACATTTAAACGTTATTAAAATTAAATTATACTTATTGAGTTTACAAACATCAATTTAATCCATTTATTTTTAAAAAAATAGGATAATTTAAATACACATATGATATCTGTTAATAAATAAATATGGTACTAAGAAATAACAATTCTTTTCATTTTTTGAAATTTAATAATAGGTGCTTGATGCAAATTTAACTTACATCTTCCACTTATGATAAAATTATTCTTTTTGAGGATTTCTATAATTATTTATAAACTGGATTAATTGACTTCTTAATTGTTTATGCATAAATTTTATACATTTGGTATTAATTTTGCACTTATGCATTCAATTTTGTATATTTAAAAACATTTGTGATCATATTTGATTCAAAGGATAATAATTTGTTTTTAAACTTATTATTGCTTGTAGAAGAAATTTGAATATAATAAAACAAATAATATTGTTGATTTTAAGATTAAGGTAAAGTAAGATATCTATACTAACTTTAACTGCAGAAGTGTCTTGATTTTGATTACAATAAGCATCTTTCAAAATTTTCCATGTAGTTGTTTTCCCACTTCCACTCTCTCCAAGCAGAATAATAGAATGAAAATGTTTTTTTAATTGGTGAACATCAGTAACTTTTGCAATAATTGAATCCTCAACTTGTAAACCATTGTTTTTTAGGACTGTAATTATGTTTTCTACAAGCTAAAATACAGTATTGAAACACATAAATAAATAGATAGAAATGATGCAATCAATTGTTATAGTTCAAAATATAAAGGAGATATACTTTGGAATTTGGAATTTTAAGTGATTTCACAGAGCCAAATATACTATTTAATAAGTTTTCAAATATTGGAATGTCAATTGGATCCAGTTTTAGCAAAATAAATTGCCTAAGTGAAAAAGTAATTACCTGTTGAAAAAAGTAAAAAACAAATGTTAGAAATTAGTAATGAGAAATTTAAAAAATTCATTATTTTTTTAAAATTTACCTCATTATCATGCAAATTTTGATTCTCAACTTTCTTATTACATAAAAATTTTAAAAATGGTATTACATCTTTTAATTCAAAGATATAATGAGAGTTTTTGGATAATTGTTCTTTTGCCTTGTCATACATTAAATAAATATCAGAAGCAGCAATCTGTAAAAAATGATATTAATAAAACTTTCAATTTCTGAATGTATATAAAAAAACTTCAAATTAATATAAGCAAAGCAAATATTTTTAAGTAATTAATTACTTGAATGAAATAAATGCCATAAATAAAATGGAAACTAAAAAATAAATAAAAGAAATTAAAAAAGTCTTGTTCAAATTCAATATACAGAAGGAACAAATAACAATATTATTTTCCTCAATGCAATGCATAATATTTATCTGAAAAAGGAAAGTTATTTGTCATTCATGAATGGCTTTTATCAAGCCATTCATGAATAATAAATAAATTGTTATTAGTTTTATATTTTTTGCCAAAATTATTTTAACAAAGAAATAAACAAATTTGGAATAGTGGTTATCAAGTTAAAAAATTTAATAATGTTTCTTGATATTTATTTAATCAATAATTTAATTCAAGTATAAAAACAAAAACGTTTTATAAATATAAATTTTGCTTTGCATACTAAGTATGCTTATAAAAAATAAAACTTAAATATGATTGATTTACTCAAAATATTTTTAAATATTTTAAGATAATTTATAATACCTTATATAAAAATAAAAAATTATGTAACAAAAATTTATTAATATATAATAAATATTACAATAGATAATAAAAATTTGTGATTGTAATTTATATAATGAAAAACTTTATTAAACTTTAGTTTTAATAATTATACTATGCTTTCAATAATTATACTATGAAAAATTAAACTGTCATTTTCAATTGTTTAAGAAAATATGAATCAGATTATATTTGTGGGTAATTATATTTCAAAAGCATTCAAATGGCCCTAAGCAAAAATAGATTAATTCCTCTTTTTTTACCTTAAGAGGTATAATAACTCTAAGAAAACCATAATAATTTAATGTACTACTTATTAGTATAACTATAGAAATTTAAAATAAATGATGAAAGATATTTATTATATAAAAATTTTAATGACAACAATTATGATACAGCATCATATTATTCTTATGCAGAGTGTTTAAAAGAAATTTGAAAGAAACATTTTAAGTTTATCTAAGCATAAAACTATTTTTACATTCATACCATAATTTTAATAAACAATCTAAATCACTATATTATTGGAGGCTATTGAAATTGTATAACAGAACATTTTTAAAAATACAGTTTTGCAAGAATTAGTCATAATCTAAATTTTAAAAGGAAAACACATTCAGAGATATTGGATAGTTCAATAATAGCTAATTTGCATCATTCCTTTGAAAGTTTTTTTTAATATACAAAATAATTTTTACCTTATTAGCAATAACTGTTTAAAAGTTTGTATTAGAATTCTCAGCTATTTATTGAGTTACTTGGTTTTTATGTAAAACATTATTATTTCTTCAGTTTAATTTGTTGATTAATTTTAACTAACTAAGTATTAAATTAAAAAAACAAAGTATTAAATTAACTAAAATTTTAAAAATTTTATGTTTATCAATGTTATATATTAAATAAAATTCAGTTCCATAATAAATGTAAATTTCATATTCAGAGTTTTGTAGAACCTTTCAGGCAAATTTAAATGTTACAAAAGAGTTACAAATATTTTCATTTCTTCATAATAAATATATAACAAAGATTTTTTATTAATTAGTTTCTTCAAATTCCCCTTTTGATTGTTTTTATAAACTACTATTCACTGCTTTATAAGCATTATAAGATACCACAATTATATCAACTATAAATTTCTTTATTTATTAGATTTTGATATTTTAAAACATGAACTTGAGCAATTGCAAAAGAATTTTTATCTAGAAATCAATTCCTTAAAGGTAAAGTGTTAATTCAGTTTTTTGCATTTTAAATGGACACAACATTAAAAATATACAATGAGCAGGCCAATATGATTGAAAACAATTATATGTTCTTTCAGGAATACTTTTAATATGAAGGAGACACTCTTCAATCTTATATTTAAATCAGCTTTATTAGTAAAAATAAAAATATGTCTATGTAAAACACCACCAGATAATTATTAATAGGCATTCTCAAATTTAAACCCAAACATTTTGAATAAGAAAACTACAACAAATTGATAAAGATTATAATTGATTAAATTATTTATTATGGATTGTTGTTGCAAGAAAGAAAATCTGATCACAAAAAACAAATCTCTTGTTAATATGTCAGAAAATTATGATATTTATTTTAAAAGCCATCTTTTTGGGAACAATTGCATTAATCCTGATACTTTTTCACTCTCTAAAGAAAAAATTAGAATTATCCATAATAGTCTTGCATCCAAAATATAATTTATCTTTATATATTAAATAAAAAATATTTTTACCACTGTGTATAATATATGATAATTACACTAGTGTGCAAAACTTAAGCAAAAATTTGAATTTTAAGTACACAGATATGAAATTGCACAAAGTGGCTCAACCATCAGTGCTATAAACATGCGATTCAGTAGAAAGTTCAGGTATATGCAAATGTACGGAAAACATCACGAGCAATGTAAGCATATACAAAATGCATACAATAGGGGTGTGCAACTCAAGACTACAAAAAAAGAAAGAAAGAAGAAGATGCAATTAAAAACATTCGCACTACTCTTTTATGAAAAACAGATAGAATAAATTTCCTGGACAACTTTACACATGGTAGAGTGATCAGAAATCTGGAGGAGAAGAGTTGTGACCATTATAGTTAAAGAGTTCGAAAACAACAAAAGTGTCATTTTGCGTGATTGGAAAACCTTAAAAACACCATTATTACAGCTGTTAAAAAGACTGATGATGGTTATCTCTGGAAAATAACTGCAGTGGATGGCCAATATATCACCTTGTAGGCGGAAAGAGCTCGAAATCAAATAGCAATAGCCATTGTTAAACTGTTGTGTATAGCGATGGAACGATTTATGTCATGGTGTACTGCGTCTAGATGCCCTAATCATACTAAGGACACTGCACATAGGTAGCGATAATCGCTGTATCCTTTTGAAAATTAGCCATTGGCACCACAGTTTAGAGTGGAGCAAGGAACACAAAAACTTAATCGTATCAATGGGGTCATGCCCCCTTTACAGACGAGAGTCATTTTAGAGCCACAAGCGATTCTCTGCGCCTGTTGATTTAAAGATGGGTCGTAACACAATTTCATTCCAATAAATCCACGAAATGATACTATTACAGTGGTCCTTGGAAATCCATATGATAATCTGGGAAGGCATTATGCTGAACAGGCGGATTGAGCTTCACGTTTGCGATAGAGGTTTTATAACCCCAGATCAATACTTCAAGGTGATTCCATAATCATCTATTCTGTGGTGTCATTAGATCAGATTCGTTTTTATGAAATGCAAAGAGCAGCTAAGCTGAACTCATGCTGTTCAGTAGCAACTGGAAAAGAAAGATATCCCACGAATGGAATAGCGTACATACTCTCGACTTAATTCCCATAGAATGCGAGTGAGATGCTTTGGGAAGACTTTTAGGGGGTTATTCATTATATATTCATAGTGGTTATAGTTAATAATTATGACTATTGAATCAAATCCTAAATGTTGAATATTTATGTATACAATGGTGTAGAGATTTTTGTTTTTATGTGCTGATCTGTTAAGTGGTTAGTCTTTCATATATCAAATAAAGAATAATTATAATTCCCAGTTTAGTGATAAATTCGACATTCTAATGTCAAACCTGTACTAGTAGCAGGACATTAGGTCTCCAAGCACAGTAGTCTCTGGTTAAACTAAGGAAATTCAAAAGAGATTATTTCACTACTAGCTTTGAAAAAGCAATTAAACATTTGTAAACACAAAGTTTATTGTAATGTCTTATAGGTACATGGGAAAATGTTATGATTTTTTTATTTCTCAGATTTCAGTTTTAATGGTTATCACTCTCTTACAGCACAGTTTAGAGCATGAAATAACTTGTAATACATGAAGGAATGAGTACTAAAGGGAAAATCAAGTGTGACATTAATTGTTTGCCAAGTGTTTTAAACAAGCTCTTAATGCAAAAATTAGTTTATCTTCCATTGATATGTTTTGACTGCCATAGTTTATTGACATGAATCAACATTTAAGAGTTCCTAGAATATTGTATTTTAATAATTTATTTCGGAAGAAATGTGGGAAAACATTGTATAAATTGAGAAAGATGCATGTGATATCTAACAATCAAAAGTATGGAATAATTATTATTATCCATGGTTAAAAACTAATTAATATGCAGAATAAAAAAGATTCATCAAATAATTAACACTTCATGCTATAAGAATTATATTTTAAATGATAAATTATTATTTCAATAAATTTATTAATTATTAATAGTATAGACTGTGTTTCTTAAATGTTAATATTGATAAAATGCTACCCTACAAAATATTTTTAAGTATTACAATAAAATAATTTTGAGGCTATTGTTTTATAAATCACATTAATATATCCATAAAATTAAGATTAAACATGAACTCTTTATAGCTAAATTACTTAGTGTGAAAAACTTCAAAGACTTACTTTCAAAATAGGTAGAAACCCTATTTTGAAAGTAATAGTTTGATTTTACAAAATTTTAAAGATCCTAGTTGGAAATGAATCAACATCTCATTTAATTTTTATCATTTGTTATACCTAAAAAACTTTTATATCAATGCATGTAAACAATATAAGGACTTACACTAACAATAAGAATTTCAGTACAGCATGATCATAACTTAGAATTCTAAATACATTTTATCAACATAATTTTCACTGTACAAGTTTTTAGACATAAATGTAATATCCAGATGTTAGTATTAAATATTCAAAAAATTTGAATAACCTTTGGATTTTGAAATCCATGAACAAATAGGTATACTTCTATAATAGTCATGATATCAGGATAAATGATTGTTACTGGTCTAAACAAATGAGACAAATTAGATGGGCAGCTGTAGTTTGCTCCATATTTATCTAAAAAGTATAAAGTACATTTGATTAAGGTAAAGAGATATAAAAGTTTGCTTAAAATTCTAAGCATGCATCAGAAAAGAAAAACAAAAATGTGCACTTAAATAAACTCATACTCATTATCACAGATATTTATCAATAAGCAATATTATATATAAATGCTTATTTTGACAAAATTACATAGAACATCAAACTGCTTTTTTATTCAAGAGAAATCATAACAAATTATTTCAAAACCTAATACATAAAACAAAATTTTATGTTTTATATTTTGTTTTCACAAAATCACTCATTATAAATTAAATATTCTTCAAACATTCTAAATAAACTTTAAAAAAATATGTTTCATAAATGAAGAAATTATAAAAATCGTTTAAAATAATTTATTCACACTAAAAATATTTTCAGGAAATGGTATAAAAAATATTTTAAATTTTGAAAGAAAATAATTTAACGTAGATGAAAATATTTAATTAAATGATTTTACAAATATTCATTCCTAACTTTATAATTATATACTAAAATAAACATTTTCCATGAAAAATCTTATAATACATACAATCCAAAATGAATAAGAATATTATTCACCCCTTGCTTTAATTACAAAAGTAATTTATATTATTTTGCATAAGGATATTCCTTATATATGTTGTTAGTTTAAAATTAAAATTGAATGTGCCAAATATACCAAAAAAAAAAAAAATAGCAAGTTGCGTCAGAACCTTATGTTAGAGCAAATAAATAGGGAAACAAATTTTTTCAAATTTTGCAAATAGAAAGTATTATTAAATAATGTCATATTTTAAAATGTTAAAATTTAAGAGAAATGTCATAAAAAATTAAATAACTTTATTTAAAACTTCAAAAGAAATTATTTGTAGATAATTCACTTAAGTTAAATCTACAGGTTTTAAACCAAATAATTGTAATTTAAAATTAATATATCATCTGGAAAAATTGATTTCAACTCAAATCATAAATATGCAGAAATGTGCACAACAAGAATGAATATTTACCAGAAGTAATTCCAAGAAATATTCTACAACTGTCTTTCACAGAAATTTCCTTTCCCATTAAAAAAATAGCTACTTTTTTTTGAGCAAGAGCTTTGAAAATGCTATTTATTTCCTGTGATATTAATGAAACAGTTTCTGTTTTAATGAGGTTAAATCTTTCAAACATGCCCCAAGCTCCAATCTAGAAATAAAATTTTATTAATACAGTTTACCAAATTATTTTTGAGCAATTAAAGAATTAAATAGATTTTTTTGATAAATTTAAAAACAAAAAATAATTATTTTATTTTATATAGGACTAGAAATGAAATCATCATTCATAATCTGCTTTGATTGAAGAATAAAAAATATAAAAAAGTATATAGGAACAATGTATTAAAATTTATACACAATATTTTGTACAATATTATATGTAAGTAGAAAAGAATATAAAGAAAAATGTTTATAAATAAACATAACAATCATTTAAGATGTTATTTCTCAATATAGTTTTTAACTAAGGACAAATTTTATAGCTTAGAAATCAGACTCTATGAAAAATTTATTTTTTTTCTAATAAAATAATTTCGCACATTATTTCAAACTGTAAAATGTTAATCAAGTACTTTGTATACCTTAATGAATAAATTTAATATCATATTTCAAAACAATCAAACACTTTATACTAAGTTCATAATTGTTTACACTGCCAAAACTTTTATGTGATTTTTATAGATTTTTCCACAATTTTTTAAGTATTATATACTTAGCATATTGCCAGGCATAAAATAGAAATATTTAATGCATTTTGTTCTTATGAATAAAAAGATAAATTGCTTAGTTACAACCTTAAACAATATAAATGATGTTATAAAAATACAAATTATTTCACATAATAATTATTAACATATATTTCATCTATAAATAAAAAGGAATCTTATACACAACAGAATTAAAAAATAAAGAAAAACACATTTCATGTACGAAGTACTGCTATTCTCGATGATAAAATTTATTTTTAATTTTATTTATACATTCCAATTGATATTCTAGAAATAATTTCTCAACATCATAGTTATGAATACTACTGAGGATTCTAAAAATGCTGGATGTTAAGTTTTCTTAAGACAGTAAATATCTTAAAATATTTTTTAATACATGATTTAGCTTAAAAATAAGCTATTTGATATGTTAAGGTAGTTCAGTATCAAAGTATGTAACGTGAATAACATAAAATTTAACAGTTTACATAATATTAGAATTAATCGAATTGGAACAATATACACATATATCTGAAATATATATATATATACTTACTTGTGTAAGTCCTGAAAGAATATGGGTAAGAGAAAAATTACTCATGTTTTCTGAGCAATTTATAAATACAACATAATTTCCTAAAACTCTCGCAAATTCTTTTAGCGTTTCAGTTTTTCCAGAATTTCTAAGTCCTTTCAGAAAACCTCCTTGATGCATATATAACGCAGTAGTAAGAGAAAGAAAGCATCTAGAAATAATGTTCTATATTAGTTTTTTTATTACTTTATAAAACTCATTATAAGTCAGTACACATTAGCAAATGTATATAAAAAAATAAGTAAAAAAGCTTGAGACATAACTTAATATTTTGATTTCCATGTGTGATGTTTACAAAACCACATTCATTTAGATTTATTTTTAAATTCATAATTAATGTTATAATGTTGAATTTCCATTTCTCCAAACAAAATGATCAATTTAAAGAAACATTGGTATAGAATTACACAATGTCTTTTTATGAAATTCCATTATGCTCTTTATGATAATAATTATACAGATTAAATTTGTAGGAAATCATTATTATGAAATGAGATGATTAATAAAATAGAAATCAATGCTTATGATCTTCCTTAACAGGATTTAATATTTTTTAATTATAAAAAAATTTTAATACTTCATAATTAACACAGTAGCTTAATAAGGCTCTTAAATAAGAGTTTACCTCTTCACACACAAACCTTTTCTTTCTTCTAATAAGTTTTATCATTTCATAATTAAAACTAATATTTTATTAATATTTGAAATAGACTGGAAAGTGCATTTTTATGGTAGAAATAAAAAAAAACTACTCAAATTAGCTAATGATTATATTTTTAAATAATTAACAATAAGAAAATCTAATACGCAATGGCTATAATTTACTTAAATATTATCATTTTGAAAAAATTGTAATCACAGTTGACAATTGTGACATTTTTAAAAGAACATCAAAATTTACATAACAGCATTTGAAAACTACCA
Organism: Latrodectus hesperus; assembly: GCA_037975125.1. NCBI lineage: Eukaryota > Metazoa > Arthropoda > Arachnida > Araneae > Theridiidae > Latrodectus > Latrodectus hesperus. The sequence continues at coordinate 98,414,929 of CM075850.1, read as the reverse complement.
CAATAAATTCCAAATAGAAAGACCTAAAATTGAAATTAATTAAAAAAATTTTTTCCAACACAATTTGTGGATTAAATGAAAATTCAAATTTTAATAAAGAAATTGATGCACTTCATAAGCAAAATGAATAATTTTTTGATCGTCAAAATTTTCTTGTTTAAAGTCAGCTCACTGCAATTTATGAATTTATATATAACAATAGTGTATTTTATGTATCAGCAATTTATGAATTTATATGTATCGAGTTTTGAATAAACTTGTTGATGTACATTCTGGATTAAAAATTCCTTCTTTACTTAAGGAGCAAACTGTACACAGAATCAGTAAACATGAAGCATATAGATTTTGTATTCAAAAATACTGTTATTTTTAAAAAGCAAAAAAATTGACATGAAAAAATAACTTAATAATTTTTATTTCTCATAAAGAAAAAGAAATGATGATATTAAGAAAATATATTGATAAAACAAAATGTAATATTAACGAAACAAATCGAATTAAGTTTTTCAACACATGTCAAATGAAATTTTATTCTTTTTAATACAAAATTACTTTATGAAACTCATTATTTCATCGAAATAAAGATGCTGTGAAAAGTTTTTAATATTTGCGCAATGGATTAAAAGCATAATAGGTCACATTACTATCTAATACCATAAATTATTTCTTGATATACATAAATTCATAAATTTTACCTTACTTTCATATTTTAATCCTCTTTGAATGAAAATAATGTTCATTTTAAGCACAAGCTTCATTCTTATCATTTAGAAAAGAAATTATATTTTCAGCTTGTAATTCACAGAAACGTGATAAAATATTTAAAATTAAGAAATCTAGATTAAAATCCAGAATTAATGGAACAATCATATTTTTAGCAATAAATTATTAATATTTACTACTTTAAAATTAATTTTTTTTAAATTTTCTCATATATTTTGAGAAACCAAACTTAAAAAGCGAATACACTTCATTAAAAAAATAAAAATCGACACACCAAAACATGTCCGATGGAAACAGAAATAGATGAATAAGAAGAGTGATACATAAAACTTCTTAAAATTTCAAAACAATTGAATGATATATTTAAGAGTTGCAAAACAATGAGCTCAATAAAGTGCTGATCCACCTCTCTAACCTGGATGAAAATTACCACAAGGCATATACACTACATACAAGGTACATAGACTGATAAACTTCCCGGATGATTTCTGGTGGTATTTCTCGCCAAATTTGTTGCAATCATTGGGGTATTTCATAAACTTTCTCTGACAGACACAGTAGCTTTCTCACCATATCCCAGACATGCTCAATGAGAGAGAAATCTGACTGGCCAAGAAAGTGTTTGACAAGCTGTAAGACTGTTCATAGTAACACAGTATCATATGTGGTCTGGCATTATCATGTTGAAGAATAAATCAAGGTAATGCAAAAGGAACGGTAGAAGAATGTCTTAGAAAGAATGGAAACAAGTCTCAGAACGTCGTCGTCGTGCCGCTGTGCTGTAAGTGTACCTCTAATGATGACCAGAGGGGTCCGACTATAGAGGGAAATGGCACCCCAGACCATAACTCTGGGCTGAGATCCTGTGTGACGTGTAAAGTGAAAGCAGAATCAGCATAAGCGTCTTCAGACAAGTCTTCGATGATCATCAGAGAGGTCAAACTTGGAAGCAGGATTCGTCGCAAAAGACTATACGTCCTTAATCATTCTAACCTAATTGAGCCAAGTATCTCACGCTTTACAGCGTGTACGTAAATGGCAGGTGGCGTAACAATAGGTACGGTTTATATTTCGCTATATCAGTCATCTTTAAATTATTATGGTGGACACTACTGTGGCACATCTGATGGTTGACAGTGATGAATCAAGTGCTTTTACAACTGATCTGACAATCATTCTGTCCTACCGATCTGTTGTGGCCTTAGGTCGACCCCTACCATCACAATTCTGAAATCTGTCCACCCATTCTTGTCAGCATCTTCTAATCACGCATAGGGCGATCGATTCTTCTCCTATTTGCCCCACCTACCTCTTTTAATCCAATGATCCGACTTCTTTCAAACTATGACACTTGCTCGTAATGAACTTGAATCCTGCGGTGAAGTATTTTTTTAGTCGTTGAAAAGTACCCTAAATCGCAATGCAACAGAAATTTTTAACAACAGTTCAAGAATAGCTCTTTATATACATCTGTTCAATGCGCTGGAGATCGCACTATTCATTTATAGGACACCAAATTTTAATTATTTGCATATTTTGTCAAAACATTTATACACATGAAATTTAAAAGCAATTTGATTATTCCTTTTTGGTGAGTCGAATTTTTTTTTTGTTTTGTTAGAGAGTGTTTTTTTTTTTTTTTTTTTGCACATTTATTGATCATTTACTTTTAGCTATATGTTAAAATTAGTTTCTGTTGCTCAGGCTCATGTGCTTGAAGAATTTAAAATTTCAGCTTCATGCTAGAATTGTTCATAGAAAAATTATCAAAAAATAAAATATAAATAAAATATACAATTAATTTCTAATCAATCCTAGAAATATTTTAATACTACAATACATCAGTTTAATTACAATCTTTACAGACTTCGGTTTGATTTTCTTATCGCTTTACAATTATTTTCGTACACAATTGTTAATTTGATAACTGTATAGTTTAAAATGGATTCAGATCTATTGCAAACATCCCAGCTTGATAGGAAGTCAAATTCATTAGCTGTTGAATTGAAACCAAAATATAAACTGTTTAACTATTAATTCAGCTACAAATATATGATGTTTACCAATTAATTCAATTGCTTAATAAAAGAGTTCAAAGATTAAAATAGTTAATATTTTGTTTATGCCAGTAATGAAATGCTTGCATAGTTATGTCTTTAAATTACTGTTAAAATAAATAAGATAAATATATTGAATACCTTCGATTTCTTAAAATACATAAAAACTTTTTATTGAAATTCAAATGAGATTGATAAAAAGTATAATCTCAATAATAAATAAAATATTCTATCAAAATTCAAACCTAAATCAAAATATTACCTGTCTGTGACAGGCGTAATAACCAATCTTCTTCTGTTTCCTAAATACTCAAATCCATATTTGAAAGAAGTATTTGTTTGTTTAATAATAAAAAGGTCTTTTTCTTCATCAAAATAGTAACGTATATGGACTAACCATTCAAATGCATTAACATTATTGCAAATATTTTTTATCAAAGAGTCAATAATTTCACAGGAATGAATTAGAAACAGCAATGCATTCATTATCTTTCTTTGAGTTAGAAATTCTGCTTCTTGTCCAAGAATTTTAACACATTGTTGGAAAAAAGTTCTCTGAAAATTAATATTTAAAATAATTAAAATAGAGTTTTTATTTGTTATTTCTATGATTTCTATAATAGTTAACTAATGAAAAAAGCAGCAAATTGATAATATCGCCAATTTTATGAAATTCAATAAGCAATTTTAAAAAAATGTCTAGTTAAAATATATTTTAATAAAAAAGTATAAGAAATTATTGGTAATTAAAATTTACATTATTATTAATACTCAATTTGATTGAATTTAAATCTCATGAGAAACAAAATATTTCTGAAAAACTTCGACATCACTGCAAACTTATTCCAAAGTAAACAAATTTTAAAAAATATGCATCTGTGCAACCATTTATAACATTTTATTTCAGTAGCACTATTGGAAGAATAAGAAATATTTTGGTTTCACCCAAAATGTTGCAATGTTACTAATAGACATTTCTTCTAAATTGAATAATGTATAATTTTTAGCATTAAATAGGAGTTATGACTGTGTACCTTAAAAAGAAAAACTTTAACCACATTGAAAAAATAAATCCAATAAAAAGTAGTAAAAATAGAAATTTGCTTAACAAAAAGTGTATTTTTATTTAATTTGCAACATATTGATTCATCAGTTGAAAATGTATTATCATTTTGTAAATTAAATAACAATTTATCAAAAAGAGCAAAAACTCAGTTATTAAAAATCTTTATCATTTATGGGAAACGTGGAAAAAAATCCCTTATAAAAATGCATTTAATTAATTTCTGCTTCCTTACTTAATTCAGGTATTATCAATTAAGAATTATATATATCACATAATTTTTTTATTATTATTAATTTATTTATAATCGACTTCACAAATTATCCCTCTCTCTCTTTCTCTCTGTGAAGAAATTTCTTTATTCTTTGCATTGATTACATACAAATATTTTTAATTTTAAATCTAAAATATGTAATATCATGTTTTCTTAGAAACCGAATTTTGTAAGTTCTTTTCCACGTTTAATAAAACAGCAACTTCTTTCTTGACATTTTCAATCATACAATATAAAATGTTGTAAGCTATTAATTTATCAATATGCATAATATGAATCAATCAATTAATTATATTTAGCTTAATATTAATTACATTTATATTATTCAAATAGCACGATGTCATGTAATATAAAAATAATTAATAAATTGATTTATAATTTAATTATTTTTGGTAGAAAAATAAACATTTGTCTTAATATATTCATAAACAATGAAAGCTATAATACGTATATATAAATTTAAAGATCTCATAAAAAACATTAAATATGCAAAACAAAGTGATGGAAAGTTATTTTAAGACAGTTATAACAGAAAATGAACATATATGAAGAATCAAAATAAAGTGAAAAACTAAATACATAAAAAAACATTTTCAGAATTTTTATTCTGAAATGAATTTCAGAATGAAATGAAAGAAATGAGTCTTTTATAGCATCATTATATTCTTTTACAGATGAAAAAACAATATAATTTATATTTACAATAAAAAGTTAGTAAATTATATATTTTGTAAATATTTATATCAATTTCTAATTAAATTAAAGAATTATATTAATTTGTTTTATTTAATTCATAACAAATAAAAAATGCTAAATTTTCTAAGCAAGTTTAAGAAAGGCAAGGCATTTAAGCAAGTTTTCTAAGTTGCTTAAAATTTATATTAAAAATTATTAAGATACAGACATTGGACAAAATTATATATATATATAGGAATATAAATTTCAAAAAAATATTCTATTTCAACTGCCTAATATGGCTTTATTACATGTTGCAACAGTGTTCCAACTGATTACAACAAAAATTAAAGGATCAATTAAGTATAAAAATTGAACATTATAAAGAATCACATGAAAATTGTATACTTGTGGCATAATAATTGACATACATTATAATTAAAGTTTCTCTCACTGGTGTTTTCATGCCTAAAACAATGAATATTCAGTGCCCATTATGTCAAATATTATGAAAGTTTACATAAATTTGGGAAATGAAGCAGAAACATTTCTTAGCAGGAAAATAAAAACCGAAAAAAATCAGAACTAATAAGGATCAATAAGTACTAAAAAGGATAATTACTTGAAAATATATAATTACCCTATATAAGAATTTAATTTCTCAGCCCTTGTTGAATGGAAACTGTAATTTGGGCCAATCAACTCCCAAGTTTAAATTTTGTATTTTTTCATAAGATTCCTCTATTACTTTTTTTTATCTTATACCATCAAGTTCTCTATTATTTTAAACAAATATCAATTTTCAGTATAAAAAAAACAAATTCTTCTCTAATAGAACATAAATAAATATACCAACCCATTTTTTCTTCAAATTTTTTAATATTGAAATGGTAGCTGTTTTTCGTACAAGTTTGATGCTTGCTGTCACTTCAGCTGTCCATGAAGTAATTAATGCCACAAGACATGCTTGACCAGGCCATTTACTGAACCAATCAGAAATACTAAGTCCTACATCAGTTTTAGATAGAATATTGGAGAGAGCTTGAAGAGATTTTTTAAAAGAAGAGCAAAGAGATGACTTCATTGATTTCTCAACATTTACAAGCCAAGACTCAACAGGGCCATTCAAATTTATTCGATTTGAAAACTCAATAAATTCACCACATTTAGAATACATTCCAACTGCTTCAAATTTTTTTACTTTTTCGCCCTAGAAATAGAGAAAAAAGGCCTTTTAATATTTTATATATTTGTAATTATCGAAATATACACATACATAAAACCTAGTACAAACCAATTTATCTTCAACTTTTTCAATTATTTCTAATTTATTCAGACTGTCAAAAAAACTTTTAAGATGCTTTTGTATATCAGTTGGTATTTGTAATCCAATAATTGATAGTAAGTCATCATATGAGACAAAATACAAACGTGGAAACACATAACGTTTGGAATCTAAGTAAATTTCCAAGGATTTTTGTCCTGCTTCAATAGTTTTATTCATGTCTTCCAAGTTTTTCAGGAAATCTAAATCAAAATTTTATAATATTAATGAAAATAATAGAACTGTGAAAACATTCAATTTTCTTATTCAATATTTTCTATGTTTTGACAAATTTTTGAAAGAAATCATAATTTTCTTTCATTAGGAAAATATGTTAAATATAGAAATAATTAATATTTTCAAAATTCAAATAAAATTTAAATTTTACATATTACAAAAATAGATATATATATATATATATATATATATATATATATATATATATATATATATATATATATATACAAACTTCTATAAAAATCTACAAAAATGAAGATTTATATAAGCATCCATATCAAAATCAACCACAAAGTGTCTTTACTAAACTATTAGATTTTAAATTAGTTGGTATCTTACATGCTTTAGAGTTTGTTAAAATTTCTTTGCAAATTCCTCATGATAGGCCACTAAAATACAGTTAAATAAATAATGTATTATTCTCAATATTTTTAATTAAGATAACACTAACCAAAATAGTAAGCATTTATTGGTCAACTGATGTTTTCAAGGTTTGTGATTTATTTTGTTATGCATACACACACACATATGAGTAAAAACAGGGCAGCAAGCAAAAAATTGAATGGAACAATTGCTTGACAGCTATGAATTTATATAAAATAGAAAGTGCATATAATCTATTGTAAAATGAAAAGGGTGGAAATAATTGCATGGAAAGATTATTTGTTTCATAAAAAGAAAAAAAATTCAGCAAAACAATTTGGTTGCATGAAAAAAAAGCATTTCTTGAACATAATATAAAATTATTATAATCACATGTTGTCCCCTTAAACCAGCTCCACATTTCTGCACACCTGCTTTGCATAGATTTATATCTATGCAATGATCTAATGAGATTATTGATAGGATAAGTTTATTACACTCCTGCAAAAGAGTCATAATCAAATCCTTAAAAATAAAAGATTGATTTTATTTTAAAACAAAGCACTGCCTGATGTCTCTAAAACATGCTTGATTAGCTCTAAGCTAGGACATTATGCTGATTACCATATGCAATAGTTTTCAGTCTCAAACATTTTCTCAACATGACAATCTGTATAAAGATTGTCATTGTCATACATTAAAAAAAGAAAATCAAAATGACTGCAATGTGAAGACTCAATTTTTCACCATCAAAGGCATCAAAATAAGTGTCAGCATCTCATTGGATAGCTTTGAACAATCAAACTGCCATTTTGAATTATAGGCAGGTACATATATTCACATATGATTCCCGCTCACATCTACAACTACTTAGTAGTAATGTGACATTTTTCAAATGAACATGAAATAATTTTAGGTACACTTTTTCCCCATATTAAAATCTTGTGTACCACTCCAAAACTCATCAGTATATTAGCATTTGATTTTCCTATCACATTACACATAATATTAAGTCTCATTAGTTTCGACATCAAAATTGCTGCAAAGAAAACTGACTTTTTGTATTTTAATATTTACAAATGAAATTGACATATATTTCGTATCGTAGAATTTGAAGAATCAATATTAATTAGCTTGGGAATTAAGAATAAATGATAAAGATGAAATGAAGATTACATATATAATTTAGTTATATACTTTCATTGCAATTTTAAATGTTTGCAACTATGAGAGGAATCTTAAAAATAAAGCCTTCAAGATGTTTATTTATACAAGCAACTGTTTATGTTCATTAATTATATTCTTTTAAGAAAAGACTTAAAGAATGACTTATTTTCAATATAATCGCTATTTCAATCGATATATTTTTAATTTGATTTGTTAAGTGTTTGACAATGCCCATGTCATGCTAGCTTACTATATCCTTCATACAACATAAAACCACATTTATCATCTTGTTGTGGAGGTAGATACGCAGTAGAGACGAATGTTTCTCCAATGTAAGAAATAACCACTCATTGCCAGTTTTGTTCTCTATGGTGGATAGATAATGATGTTCCAACTTCAGTGCTTATCTTGCATGCACTTATGACACAGCAATTTTGTTCATTAAAGTTTTGTGATTAGTACTGCAAGGAACGTCAAGAGAGAAAATGCAGAGAATATCCACCGTGATTATCTTTCAAACTAATACATAACGTCCTCTACAATTGACTCAGAAATTAGGGTCCAATTTCTGCTTCAATCTGCATTATTATCATAATTTCAGTATATGGTTGGCTCTAAAATGTTTTAGGCATTTATGTTTATACTGTACACATACTTATGTCAATTAACGATAAATTTATACCGGTTTATAACGTCTTTTGCAATATAATAACAGCATGAACATCGCACTTGATGGTAGCATTCAATGGAAGTCAAATTGTATCATCTTAGGGAAATATGGTTATTTAATAGAGCAGGAGATATTAACAGCTTATTTAGGAATATTAAGCTCTGTCTCCAAATAAAACGACTCATTTTTATTGAAAAGATGGCACTTGTAAGAAAACAAATAAAAGATTTGTTCTCTAACTCTCTAAAATAGTACCATTTAATTAATTTTCAAATTTATGAGGCCTTTTAATAAAGGAAAATGCTTTCTGACAAAAAACACTTAATGAGAAAATTTTCATTTATAAAAGCATAATATACAAAGTAGCAAGATATAGCATAAAACTTCATGATAATAGAATATTAAAAAAAAAGGTCCTTCAATTCATTTTTATTAATTTTTTGGTTAACTTTTTAAAATTTTAGAGAATCACATTAAAATAGTAAATTAAAAAAAACTTTTATTAATAGTTTGAAATTTTTTAAATCTAAATAAAATTCAATTTTAATTTAATTCAAATTTAAAATAGTAGTTTTATAAATTTTGAGTTGAAATATACCTACAAAGATCTTACAATATAAAATTTTTACTTTAATTTGGAAAAACACTTCTAAAAAAGGGAAGAAAGTTTATGTAACGTTTATTTTGTCTTAAAATCAAATTTAAAGTTACAATTTTATGTTAAATGTAACTGAAAAATTTAAGTAAACTGTCATTTTTTTCAAATAATATTAATGAAACAAAATATTAAAGAAGTGTTGAATTAGGCAAGTCAATAAGCAGAAGGGTATGTCTAGAATAACTTTATCTGAGAATAAATCATCGTATAAGTGAACATTACTTAATAAATAATTGCTGCCATCCATTCTCTAGTCTAGCTCTATCTCAGATGCAATGCCATATGAAAAAATTCACAAGAGCAAGTATCTTCCGTGATTCCCGAGCTGCTCAGTTGACTACCATTTCAGATAAAAATCCCATAACGCAAGACATATTGAATGGTCATCATTATCTAAAAAACCTGTCATTACTCAAGAAAACTAGAGTCCTTCAGTAGATTCCCACCCACTACAGAGTTCCAGGTAATGAGAACACTGACTTTCTGGTTAATAAAGGCGCTTTAATCATACAGACTATTTCTCATCCGAAGCCCTTCCATACTATTAAAAATATAATTAAAATATCTATCAAAGTACGCGCTCAAAAAGAACTCTATATCATCGTATTTCTCATAAATCCTGGAAGAATGCTATCCCGAATAAGTGTAATGGCCAAGACGCATAGCGGTCGCTGATTTCCGCCTTGCCACAAGAAATGACTGCCTTTGTAATCATCTGTCTAGACTCAAAATTGTTCCTTCGCCAATATGCATTCCGCACAGCTCTGGAGAGATGATGGACCCCACGCATCTTTTCCACTGTCCTGCTTTGTGCAAAACTTTTCTTGCAGAGCATTAAGACATGTTATATTAATGGATTCTGTTACAGCTGCTTTTGTATGTTGTAATCAATGTTCTTTGATCTTTATTCTTATTTTTTGTTGTAACTGTTCATAATCTGCCATTAGAAATAAAAACAAATTAATAAATAATAATGTAAATTAACTTTTTATATACTCCAATTTTTTTTAATTTTTCCGATTTTTTAGTACCTTATTGAAGTTTATTCCTAAGTATTGATTTTTTTAATAAAAAAATACAGCAAAGTGATCAGCTTTTCAAAAGTAGCGTAGATTTTGCTTCTAGTTTGCTTTAATATTATGTTTAAAAATGATGAAACAAAGAAACAAACATACACATATATATTTACATTTTATAATAACATATTCATAATGATATAATCCCATATAATTGTCATGAAAAACTGTTCACTAATAAACTATTAGTCATCATTTCACTTAGTATATCTTTAAAAACATTTCCTGTATATTTATGGAATTCCTTAAATTTTTTGAAATTTCATTAATTCTATTTACTGTAAGTAAATAAATTAATATAATTCCTCATTTTATAAAGCTGAATTTAGAAAAAAAAACTATTTCATTTCTGAATTCTAATAATAAAAAATTTAAAAAATTGCCTTTTGAAAATTTTACAAAAATATAAAATTTTTATTTCTTTAATTTACTAATAATTGCAAACACAAATTTTTTTTAGTTTTATGCATGGTAAATTAATGTAAAGGAATTTTCAGAAAATGTAAAAAGAAATATAAAAATATTTAGTTTTATTAGCCAACACTTTATAAAATGTTTTATTGATGAAACATTTTCAAAAATATTTAAATAAAATTTTCTTATTGTTTATAAGAACAGATAATATAATTACAATAAAATATGTATCATTAAACAATACAATTTATATTAATTAAAACTTTTAATATTGAATTAAGTTGATCAAGCTTTTTGAATTCTCAATTAATATTTCCTTAAAGAGAAATAAATAAATACTCTTTATTACTTAAAAAAATATTAAATAAAATTTTTGATTTTGACATTGTGATCTTTTAAAGACAATAATTTCATTTCAAATAAAAAAATTTAAATTTTTTTTCTAAAAATGTAATGCATATTTTGTCTGTATATAACAGCATTCATATTTGAAATATAACATTCAGAAAACTATTTTCCTTAAAGCTAAAAATTTCTTATATGATAAAATTCAATAAAATTAGATTTTAATCTTTACTAGAAAATTAATTAAATGTGACATATAAATACTTTTACTACATTTGATAAATTTATCTTTAGCAATATATACAAGAACTGCACAGGTTTAAAAAATATTAAAATAATTAAGCTAAATCTGCATTTGAATATCTAAATTTCGATATACATAATCAATTAGGTTTGGATAAAATAATAATATTAAAAATCTATCTTAAGCTGGCTCTAGAATATTCTCAAATAATCGGTATTGTGGTCTTTCTAATGGGCACTTTATTTTTTAGAAACATCCATGGATCTCAAAGAAAACATTCTGAGGAGGTTCCACAAATTAACATAGAATTTCTACTAATATAATAGCAATTAACTGCATCTTTGATTAATGTTAATTATTGCATACATCCCTAAATGTAAAGTATTTTATTTGTTACAAGTAATATACATTTACAGACAGTGTTCCATTGCCTAATGTTATAGATAGAATTTTTTTTTAAATATTTTGCAATAGTTAAGTAAATCACTTACAGCAATTATTAATTCTTGATCATATATATGTTAAAGAATAAGTGAACATATATTTAAACTTTTTTGAAAAACAACTAATTTTCCGAATGCAAACAAATATCAAATAATTTTTATACATACAGCACTAAATGATTAAAATTATAAATCATTTTCACTATAATTTTATGTACCAAAAATTACGATTGTTTAATGAAATCAATCATTTTAAAAAAAAGCATTACAAGATAAATTTTTCTATTAACCTAAGCAAATGATTTTGTATCAGTAAATGTTTTGCTAAATATCACAAATAATATTTATTTACCTTGTTTATGACTGATTTTCCATACCGTTTTATCTTCATTTATTGAATGTGATGTTGTTTTCCATAATTCTAGAACTTTTTGAAATTCATTTGTCCCTTCAGGAAACTGAGTTTGAATGGTTTCTTGAGAAAATATTTTCTAGAAAATTTTAATTTTTTAAAAAAAAAATACTTTAATTTTCATTACTTGTGAACAGTTGAAATAAATGAAGGGCAAATATATAAAGAATCAAAATTTGACTAAAAAAATTTTTCAATATATCATTTATACATTTTTTTTAATACTTGGTGACTAACCCTTCGCCACAACAAGGCAGGAAACTGCTACTCATTTGTCGTTACCCAGCGGGCACCTGTGAACCAAATCACGGAGGCGAGTAGCATTACCCGCGTCATACCACCACAGACCCGTTTATAGGGCGGGCCACATTCATACATCAACACACAAGAAAGGACAGAGAAACAAAGAGAGATAGTAACATCCATGCCCGAACCGGGATTCGAACCCGGGACCCATAGCTCAAGAGTCAGGTACGCTAACCACTCAGCCATTGGTCGGCTAGGTCATTTATACATAGGTATGCATATATAATTCATTCAAGAATAAATATATTCATTCACAGTAGCAACTATCTTACATAATATTTGTTAAGGCTTATAATTAAAAAGAGATTTCATAAATAAAATCCTTAATATTTTTCTTTTTCCACACCTTAAATTTTAAAGAGTTACACTTTTTGCATGAGATGATTAAAATAAATGAAAAGAAAACTAAATATAAGATCTTTTTCTCATTTTTTAAGTATGAAATAACCCACAAAAAATATTTTTAGAAATGAAAATAAAATATTTCAAATGTATAAATATGCTTCTTCTGTAAAGACAAAGGAATCATGTCTATAAATTTTATGACTATCTATTTATCTATATCTATCTATCTAGTATAACATAATGTGTGATTTAAGCATAGATCACTACGTTGAAGAATGATGATTGTCCACACAGTATGACTATATGCAGGTGGTATAAGGCCAAGACACACACACACATATATATAAATACAACTTTATTGTTGCATCTATATATATATATATAAGTGTGTACGCAATACCATTTTTTGTATAGTATCTCCTGTTAAAAAATTTTGAAAGTTTAAAATTTTTCTGATGCTAAAAACTAAATTGTTAATAGTTGGAAAATAACAAAAACAATTGGTTTTGAAGGTTTTTTCTTTAATAACTAAAAAATATCCTCTTCTAAAATGCCTCTTGTAAAAAAAATTAAGTCTAAAATATTGGTTATTATTCATAAATTTAATTAAGATTATTTAGTAATAAAATGCGATAGTTTGTGTGGGGACGTAAAAAGATGAATATAAAAAATATTACTAATTGTTGTACATGATTACTGTTACTAATAATTATAATTTTTATTAGGTACCAAGTAAACATTTATGGGAATTTGTATTTTTATACCAATAGAAATACTTACTAATACAACAAAAAATTTTAAAGGGTTTTATCCAGCGTATGTTTAATATAGATCTAAAACAATTATAATCATGCACATTGAATAATGAATAAACAGTATAAGAAATATTTTTAAGTAAAATGTATATCAGGTTTCATTATCTCCAAGAAAAAATTATTTTATAATTTTAAGATAGTTTTCCTAGTAGTTTCATTTATATCTTTCTCCCAATTTTATTAGAGCATCAAGTTGAAAAGAAATAATTTAGTGCATAAATATAGAAACATGTATACACAAGTTCATGATTATCATAAGTAAAAATTGCTTAAGATGAAAAAAATTACAATTAAATATGATAGAAACTAATTATAAATCCTTTATACCACATTTAATTAAAATATTTGCAAATTAACTGAGTAAAACTTCTGTAAAAGTTTTAAGTACAAACTTTGGAAAGCGAGGAAGTCAAAAAAGAATGTTAAAAACTCTCTCCTAAGGCAAAAATACTTCTCTTATGTTTTCAAAAAAAAACCATCTTTTTTTACCACAATAATGGAATAAAAAAGCATAAGAAATTATATTTATAAAATAATTTAATTAATTTTTCACAGTCAGTTTAGAAATGTGAAAGATAACACTCTTATTTATAGATGTTTAAGAACAATGTAAACTTTCAGCTAAAATTCAGAAAATAAATAAATTTAAATATTTTTTAAGGTTAATCACATAGAAAGAAATAGCTCATTTAAAAAGTTTTCGGAATAAAAATTTTTCCAACAAATGAAATATTTTAAAATGATAAAAAAAAGTTTATAGAAATGCAACAACATTAAGTTTATAAAAATCATTTAATGATGTTGCATTAAATTATCAAGAATAAAATATATTATAAATTTTATATTTTACAAAATTATGTAAACTTACCTCCATAGAAAAAAAATTTATCTTGAAAATATTCTAATTTAGAAATAATATCCAGAATTAAATGTAAGGAATTTTCTAAATTATTTGCCCTGTTTTCAAAATAGGAGGCATAATGTGATGATTTTATCATGTAAAGAGCGATTAACTGATCTTCAACTATAAAAACAATTTCTTTACAATCTTCAAGTTTGTAATAGCTGCCTCTGGAATTCATCTTAAAGCAAATATCTTTCCAAGTATCTTCTAACTTTATTAAAGCCTACGTAGAATATTTAAAACTCTTATTAATAATTATGCAACTCAACTCAATATAAAAGCAAATAATAACTAATAACATTTTAAAAAATAACAAAGAAAAGAAATTCTATAAAAAGAATGCATCTTGAAAAGTTAAGTGATGTGTAAATATATGTTAATAAAATAGCTTTTTTTATATTTTAGGAGTTTAAATTTTATATATAAAAATTTCTATACATTAATAATTTTAACTGAAAAACTTAGCTACTTACTTAGTAATCTATATATTTTAAACAAATTTTCTACAAAAAATTTGTATGTCCATAAAAACTTTTTTAAATATATCTTACAAATTTTAACACATTTTTTATAAATGAAATAGAATTTCTCAAAAAGAATCCAATATGAAAATGAGAATACAAAGAATGTGAATAAGCATTATAAACACTATTTTAAAAAGAGACTAAAAATATTAACTAAATTAAAATGATTTATGAAATTTAAATTATCAAAATAAGTTTTAATATCAAAATTTAAAAATGATTTACATTAATATTTATTCTTACGATTTCTGAAATTTTCGATTATTAACTTAAATTCTGAATGAAAATGATAACCACAATTACAAAACATTATAAAATTTAATAACAATTATAAGGAATTAATTTTAGTATTTTATGAAAATATATATAACAAAAAAATTCATACAAATCTCAAGAATAACAACAAGATGAGAACACACTGTTTTTTTATTGCAATTTAAAGATGCTATTGAAACTAACATTTATATAAAATGTTTTCAAATTCATAATGGAAATCTTTGATTTGCTTTAAAATAACTTTTAAAGTAAATCAAAAGCAAAATAATGTTTTCAACTGACTTTTAAAAAAAATTCAGGAAAAAAAAAACAATTCTTTAAACAAAATAAAGTTGTTCACAAAACCATTAATTTCTGATCATAAAAACTTACAGAACATTCTTTTCAGTTTTAACTCTCACTAATTCACTGAATATTAATGCAAACCCTAAAACAGTTTTTAGAAAGTTTAATGGCATTAATAGATGCAATAGATTTTTTACTCACCTGTTCTATTTCATATTCTTTTCTAGAATTCATAGCAATAAAATGGATATTATTGGCAACTGATGGCAGATTAAAATTCATCAAAATCTTAAAAGTAAACTTCTTGCTTCTGAAAAACATTTCACTGTCTTCATAATCAATTTTTAGAAGTGTTCTTATTTCATCAAAATGCCTCCTTCGAAGGCAAGGTTCCTGAAAATCTCTTATTACTTCAAAGCTTTTAGTCAAATCATTTAAGTAAACTGTAAGCTCATCAAGTAATTTGCAATGTGATCCCTATAATTATACCAACAACAATAGACTGGCAAATTATCAATGATTATATTTTTATTTATAGTTTTACTAAAATATTTTATTGAAATTCATTGAAAAATACTTAAAAGTAAAAGTAAGGAAAGCATGCTTAATGAACAATTCTTATAAAATAGTATGCAAACATATTTCTCACTTTTCTAGTGCTCAGTTTTTTCATATCGTAATGCAAGCCATCTATGTATTTTTGTTCTTCTATAGTATCAAAATTCATGACTGGAATATTTGAAAAATTGAATAGAAAAGCATAATATCGCTCCACAAAAGTCCAGGAGATTTCAAAGTAATATAACACCTGTAATACCCAAATGTAAGAAATTTTACCTGATCAACAATGAAATCATTTTATTTAAAATCTATTTTAAAATTAATACTTTCCAAACTAACAAAACAACTTAAATCTGCAAATGGCTATTGAAATAATGGAAACAATCTATATTTATGAGCAATCCATTGCTAATATTGTATAGAACTAAATTTGACAGTGGAAAATACTTTGGTTTTGTTTAGTAATTAAATCATAAATACAAAGAGTTTATGAATACTGTACTATTTTTCCTGGAGATACGGTCAATGTTTTATGAAATACACCAGTGAAAGATATCAATCCGAGATGGAATATTCTATGGTAAACTTCTGATACATGGTTAAATAGTTTATGAATTAAGTTTTTACTGGCTTGTTAGTAGTCGTTTATCAATTTAAATTATCAATCAGATTTCCGTAGACTTTTTATGCAAAAAGTGACCTTTAAGCGATGAACAAGCCATTTATTATAGACCATAATAATTACTTTATATTAATATTGGGAAACTGCAAGAAAAGTAACTCACTTCAATTCATCCTCTTTTTCATCAAAACATGATTATGAAAGTCCCGCAGAATGAATAAAAGCATTATCAAACAGGAAAGTTTCCTTTTTTGCAAGAAACGAAGCTTGCATCATACAATAGACCTATATATATATAGTCATCAAAAAGTTTTCCATACTTTTAATCAGTGATCTCTCCCTTTAGTATTATGATTAGGTCCAAAGAGCGAACATGGAGACAACATGGTTACCCATACTATGGGAAATCTACACTTTCTGACTGGCATTTAGGAAGAGGAAAACATATATGCTCGTGCAATGTGTCTTGTTGAGAGTAAAAATATAAAAGATTATATTTCTGACTACAGAGGATATTAACTGTTTTCATTTGTTTTATATATAAACATTACAATCGACTTCCCTACTTTTCAGTCTCTTTCACTCAGCTTCTTTTTCTGTCCACTATATGTGATTTTGCTGAGCATTTCTTGCAATATTATGTGTATGATAGTATCACTTTAGATGCACTACCATTAGAAACATTGCAACCTGGGATGATTCTCATCAGGCTTTTATATTCTGGCCGCCTTGAAGTTTTATAAGAACAAACATTTTACATTTTTGACAAAAATCTAAGACATACAATACTACTTAAGCTACCTCATATTAACACCATATGTTTTTCTATATAAAATAGCTAGTAAAAAAGATTTTATTTTAATATTTACAAAGCTATTTCATAATGCCCCTTTTACTCCCAATTGCTTCCATCATTTTCATAATCATCTGCAACTATTCTGAACATTATGACTTTAAAATAGTAAATAGAATGCCTTATTTCAAAAAGTGTTAACATTATAGAATGCAAATATATTTCTCAACAATAAAATAGTAACAACAGAAAGACAAAAGAATTGGTTGAAAATTCATATAGATATTAATAACACTTATTTAAATAATTCAATAGTTTCTTTTAAAAAATAATTAATTATGGTTAAAAAATTCAAAAGGTAAGATTTTCAATATTTGTTGTGTCTTTTCTAATACAAATATGCAGAACATAATATGTACTAGCATCATGTATGCTTTGTGCACTAAAATTCTAAAGTATTTTGATGACCAATAGGAAAAATCGATCATTAGATAAATAAATATGTGGAATGTGTAAAACTTAGTTTACTAGACAATTCCTTAATACCCGATAGAGATAAAATCGAAATATAGCTTTAATTATGAAAACCAGACACTCATCTAAAGAACCAAATGAAGAGTCGCTTCAAATATCTTTTAATGAATATAATCAAATCAATCAATTTTAGAAATTAATATAATAGAACTCTAAGTATTAACGATAAGATGCATCTATATTAGACCTATATTCAAATTAAAAAAGTGTGTCATATATGCCAGTAAATAAATAAGTAAGTGTATGTGTGTGTGTGTGTAAAAAATTAAATAAAACTTTTTATTTGACAAATTTAGTTTTAATTAGTATTCTAAAAGTGAATTTTTTAAAAAATTACTCTTGATCTCATCAATCATTGTAATACTTACTTCTTTAATTAATTCTAATGTTTTTAGATCATTTAATTCTAAATGAAAAAAAATTGCATCATGTTTCATACATTCTTCTTGCTTCTGAAGAAAAATTAATTTTTTTTGACATGATGAATGAAAATTTAAAGCATCACTATAATTATATTTTAAACTGTAAGGACCATTTGTTTTAATTTCAACTAATAGAATGTTTGCTTGATTTTCAAGTTCTTTATAATACTCAATGAAGTGTCTATGATGAAGAGCCTAAATAAAGAAACATCATTATTAATTACTGAAATACATGATTCAGTCAATTATTCATAATAATTTACACATTTAGTTAAGTAATCAACATATTAAGATAGTAAAATATTTACAAAAATAATCCAAACAACTTGATTTTAAAAATATAATTCAATTTTTTCTACTAATAACAAAAATGTATGATAATAAAAATACCTGAATTTCTTGCAATTTCACATAGTAATTTTGAAAACCGCTCTCAAGCTCAGCCCACTGTCGATTTAAGTTTTGATATAGATCTAAATACTGGAATAGAGAATTAAATTTAACATTTTTCGATTTCAATTTTAGAAATCATAAAAATTTAAATAACATTAAAAATACAGTTAGGAAAAAATAATAAAATTTCAATGCAAATTAATCATTATGATGAAAAATGTTTCTTCTGACATTATTAGAAACAATGCAGGAGTAATATAATAAAAAATAAAACGAGAGAAAAGAAACTAATAAAAAATTTATTTTTGGCGCTAATTAATGGTTTTTTTCTACAACTTTATTGAGCTTCCATGGCTCAGTAGTTTCATGCTGCTTCCCCAAAGACCCGAAAAATGAAGCATCATTTGCCATGAACAGAGACTGGAAGATATTCTCCATCATTGTTATGTGGGAGCACTCTGAGCTGAATGTAAATATGTTAATCTGTTACGTCCAATGTTCTTTAGCCAAAAATACATAGATGTGGGGAAAAGGGTGTCAGTTCAAGTGTGACCTTGTCACCTGATCATGGTTCAAAATTATGAGGCACTTGGTAATAATGGAGTATTCCAATCACATTGTACACTCTGAGGCTCATCTGCACCAGCACTGCCTATGACTATGCCTGCCTGCTATCTATATGACTTTTTTTTATAAATTTTAAATAGTATCATCAGATTGAATGTTACATTTTAAACACCATGAAAAGTAAACCATCATTAATAAAATTACTTTAAAATATTTTTCCCGGAAAATTCAGGTCAATAATATTTTGAAAGAAAAAATTTTTAAATAAATATTTCAATAACATACAAAGCTGTACTTTCTTTCAATATCTATGAAGTAACAGTTACTCATTACCAACATGCTATAAATTAGTCTTGTTAACAAGGATTTAATGTAAGTTACTCTTGTTTACAAGGATTAACAATGTTAAAATTTATTATGTTCAATTATTAATAATTTATAATTAAGTTAAAGCATCTTTTGAAACAAACTAAAATATAAAAATATAACTGCTATAAAGGTTATTTTTTAATAATTTCAAATTTCTTTACTATTTCATTTTTAACTTAATTTAACAAATGAATTGAAACTAAATATTTTTGTAAAGTAAATTTTACAAACACCATTATTAAATCATAAATTTTGTTTTCATTTGTATAATGTTAAACAGCCAAATATTAATTTATGTTGCAATACAGAAAATTCTTGCTACTTTTTAAATAGTCTTAAAAAATTTTTAAAAGTGGATAATAAAATTTTCCTTTTATAATAAATTTTGCTCAATTATTATATTTAAGTATTTCTATAACAATATCCTAATACGAAGCAGAATTTATCTTCGACACATTTTTTTAACATTTTCCCTTTTCTATTATTAAATCATGTTTTCACTGTAATAAATATTTTTTTATCCTACGCCCTACCTTGGTTTTTCAATCATCAGTCTCTGTCGGGCAGCCCAATACAATCTTGAGGTGAATGAAAAGTCATCTTCCACAGAATTTTTAACTGCGACGTCCGAAAGTCCACGACAAGTGTAAAGGTGGTCACCAGTATGTCCTCTAGTCCACAAAAAGGGCAGATCGGAGAGTCCTTCAAACCCAAACGGTGAAGGTGTTTTTGCAGATAATCATGCCCAGTTTTAAGGCGAAAATAAGGCACACCCACAGCTCTGTGGAGGTTGCATGGAATAGGCTTTGTTAGTAAGGAAGCCCATGCTTTTCCTTTTGTGTACGTCTTGTAAACATTTCTATGATAGGAGGCTATATTGGACTTAATAAGCCTTTTAACAGTATGGTACTCCAAAGCTGGAGAAGGCTGTTGTAGATTTGAGCCAGTTTTTGCCAATTTGTCAGCTGTGTCATTTCCCGCGATACCACAGTGGATGGGTATCCATTGCAGCACAATTTGATGTCCCTCTTCTAGTAGAGAATTAATTGCCGTTTGACAAAGATAAACAGACCCAATACTGCTAGGTGCAATTGAAGAGAGAGTCTTGATGGTGGCCTGAGAGTCTGTAAAAAATACTATGTTGTTCTCATTACCCTTTCTGATTTCTTCAAGTGCTAATTGCACAGCAGCCACTTCACCATTGTAGCTGTCATAGTATTTCCCAACAGCCTGGCAAAGCCTGAAACTCTTAGAGGATACTCCTGCACCAGCATTTCTAATGCCATTCACAGCTAAACCATCTGTATATACATGCAACCAAACAGATGATAAATAATGCTCATCGATAGTAGCTAGGATAGCCATCCTTAGCTCAGAATCAGTGGAGACCTTCTTACTAACATCAGGTCTAGACAGCAAGCAGCTCTATAAATATGGTTTAGAAAGACAGGAAGTCTAAACAAAAGCACTCTATCTGAATCCGGGATCTTATACCTATCTGACAATTCCCTGGTCAAAGTCAAAAAGGTTCTCTGTGTTTTCAATCTTGGGAAAACAGGAATATATTTTTTCCAGAAACCATCATCCCTTAGAAGATTTTCAGAGAGTTTCAGGGCAGTGCTTTGTCTTCGATTTGCCAAAGGTTCCAACCCAGTCTGAATTTGCATTGCCTCAATAGGTGTAGATGAAGCCCCACCAAAGATAAGTCTAAGAACATTATTCTGTACAATCTCCAGTTTTTTCTGAATAGTATCTGATGCAGTAATCAGGAGCTCAGCTCCATATTCAATTGCAGGTCTGATGTAGGACTTATAGGTGGTGCAGAGTAAGTCTTGTGAAGCTCCCCATTTCGCTCCTGCAAGTCTTTTTAAAAGTTTACTTCTGGATTTTCCGATGTCTATAACTTCAACAGCTTGGCTATTCCAACTTAACCTTGTATCCAAAGTGATGACCAAATATTTGGCTTTAGCTGTTTTACACAGACGATTGGGAACCATAATATAAACTAATATCATAGGGTTTTGTACTTAAAGTAAACAGCTGGTAAAAGGTTTCATCAATGTTTACTATCATTTGATTCTCATTAGACCAATGAAACAGTTCTCTTAAAGCCCCGTTAAGGGAAAGCTGGATGTGCTGCATATCTCTGCTGGTTGACCAAATGACCAGATCATCTGCAAAAAGTTGGGCCCTAACATCCCCATCAAAGCCCATAACCCTATGGATTACATCATTTATCATGATGTTGAACAAGATAGGGCTCAACACAGAGCCCTGTGGAAGTCCCTGTCGAGTTTGTCTGTAGGAGGAGACAAATACACCAAACCTGGTTCTGATAAATCTCTGGGTCAAAAATGACTTGATCCAACTGTACATGTTTCCAAAGATTCCCATGTCTATAATTTTCTTAAGCAGTTTTCTTCTCCACATTCTACCAAAAGCGGTTTTTAAGTCTATAAAGACTGCCACGGAACTACGTTTCTGATGAAAACCATCCATAATCAACTGTGTAAGTCTAGCCACCTGTTCAACAGTATTTCTGTTTTTACGAAAGCCTGCTTGTCTATATGACAGGCAAGAATAATTTTCCAAGTAGAATTTGAGCTTTATTGAAATCAAGTGCTTTGTCAATTTACAGGTAGCGCTTGAGAGAGAGATAAGTCGATAGCTAGAGATATCTCTAGGGTCTTTACCACTCTTCACGACCAGAATAACTTCGGCCTTCCGCCACTGACTTGGAAGGCCCCTAGTCCCAGACATGTTAATTATGTTAAGCAGTCCATCCAAAGAGCCCTCTCCCAAGTTCACCAGGAAGTCTGATACAATATCATCCGGTCTGGGACTCTTTTAATCGGGTCAAAGCCTTTAACCCACACTTGGGTTCAAATAAGGTGAAAGGAGAATTGAACAAACCATCCATTTCTGGAGTTAAGCATGCCTGTGGGCAAACCAATTCATTATCATATATCCTATCCAAAGGATGATAATTGCTAATATTTGCATAATATTTATTAAAAGCCCCGGCAGTTTCTCTGTCTGAAGTGAGTAATTTATTGTCGAATTTAATTAGCTCTTTCCTAATATCTTTTTGATTGTTGATTTTAGAGAGGAAACGTTGGGCTTTTAAGACATCCCTTCTGTAATCTAAGCCTAAGAAGAAGCTTCTGTAATCTAAGCCTACTAAGAAGTTATGAAAAGTGAGTCGTTTTGTTTCTTTAATAGCTCGTTTAATGATGGCTTGTCTTTTGCGAAGTTCAATACAGTCAGTCATTTGTCCAGTAGCCAAAGCTCTGGCTCTAGCCTCATCATGGCTAACTTTAAGAGATTGTAAGTGTTCATTCCAGAAGGGAGAATACCTCTTCACCTGTCCTCTAAGTATACAGCCTTCGGCACAGGCCAAAATAATTTCAGTAAAAGTATCAACAATGCTATCCAAGTTTCCAGTTAAAAGGGTTTTTTCCAACAATGATTTCATAAGTGAGTCTGGTAGATTTTTGTATTTTGTCCAGTTTGCTTTCCTTAAATTCCAACTAGGGAATCTAATCTCTCTATATCCATTTTGTTCAATAGCAAAAACGGCCAGGAGGAGGCTGCGACCAGGGGCAGGTAGCAGAGAGTGAGTAGTATATCTTGAGACATTTGTGCGGACAATTAATAAGTTGGGATGAGAAGACACTCCCCTGTAAGACAGAAATATTGGAAGTCTCTGAGAGTTTTCTATAAAATCTGCTTGAGTAGTTGAGTAGAATCAATAAAATTTTCAAGAATACGAACCGCTGGATTTGTGTCATTGTATCCCCATCTCCGGGAATGAGCATTGAAGTCTCCTATTAAAATTGAGCATCTATACCAGTGATTATTAATGAATTCCAGATTTGGAAAGTTATTGGGAGGATTGTACATGACAAAAATTCGGTAATGCTGGGTATTTCTCCAAATATTTATTTCCACCACCTCGAGTTTAGTCATAGTGTGTCCCACAGTCATACTAGCAATATAAGTATATTTAACATAGATGACAATGCCAGAGACCACCTGTTGAGATCTCTCTAAGCAAAATGTTTGATATCCATTGATACAAAAAAAATTTCAATTTTGGGTAGAAGCCCTACTTTCTACTATACCCAGGATGTCAATGTCATGATTAAAAACAATTAGTTTTAGTTTGGTGAACTTGTCATTTGTAAAACCACCTGCATTCCAAAAAATCATTTAAGCTTGTCTTTAGCCATAGTCCGGGCCTTGAAAAAGACCTTTCAGAAAAACAGCAGCAAGATGATCCTGAAGCCGAAAGAACATAGTAGGCTGTACGAAGCAACAGGAGTCAGTCGTTTAGTAAAAGCAGGGGACACCACGTGAAGGTGACATACCCCCCCGTTATAAATATATGATATGTGATGTTACAATACATGATTCTGAGGGTAACTCAAAAAAAAATTTATCAAATATTTTTAATTTAAGAATATAGTGTTCCTGCAGCAAAATAAAATATAATTACTATTTTGAACGTGTAATAATAAAGCATAAGTCACATACCATTTGCAAATAAAATTTTAGGGAAACTTTTAAAAATAAAACATTTTGTTTAAAGAAAATACTTTTTAACAGTTTTCAAAATTATTTACACTATTTCTAGTAGTTTATTCTTTTGTTTTCATACTAAAGGAATACATATAATTTATGATTAGAAAATGAAATCACTTTAGATTTTAATTATTGCAAAACATTATCAAAATAAAGCAATGCGATTTAATTGCAATGAATAAAAAAAAGTTTTGCTAGTACCCTTAATAATCATTTTGTATGACAATCATTAATGCTGCCTATATATTAAAAAAAGGATTTATTATTTTTAGGTAATAAATGTTTTCATTTATCAAAATCAATAATACCATTTTATTTTAACCAATTGAAACTAAGTATTCTAAGCAAATATTTAATCTTTAAGACTTTTTGAAAACATTTTTATGTATCAACACACAAATCAATGATAGAACTTGAATTGGAAAGTCTAGTTATACAGAATATGCAAATTAAGAAAAAAATGAATAATTAATTCAATTTTATCACAATATATTTCTATAAAAAATTAATACAACTAATAATTAAATTAACAAAAGGCAGCAAATAAATTATATTCTTTAAAGTGCGATTATATATGTTTCTTAGACTGTTTAATATTATAAAGAAATAAAAAAATAGAATTCCACAATTTCACAAACTGTGATGAAACAAAAGAATTTTATCATTATAATTACTTTAAAAATCATAATTTTTATTTAAAACTATGTGTTTATATGTGAAAATATGCATTTAATATTCAATCAAAATAGTATCTTATTTAATTTCACTTATCAAGAAAGTTTAACCATGTCAAACAATTATGATGAATTAGCATTACTTTTTGGTTGAGAGGTACTTGAAATTTCTTCATAACAATGAAATATTCTTTTATAGGATTAAATGTTCCTTGTAATTCAGATGCATATTTTTTTGAATCGATGAGAAATTTTATACAAAATTTCAGTTCTTCTAAATTTCTTGGAATATTTTGAAACCTAAATAAAATAAAAATATAGAGTATCTCTTATGGAACATGAATTATAGTTGACATAGAAGCAAACAAAAAAAACTTTAAAATAAATTATAAAGTTTAAATTAAAACCAAAATCGCAATATTTTACATGCATAATAAATGCCACAGGCAATTTAGTGCATTAAAAAAACTACAGAAAAAAATTTTTGCAAGTATACACAAGCATTTAAGTGCATGTAAATTTGTGCCAAAGAACACATCAAAAACTTACCTTAATATGCCACAAGTAAACACAGCTTTAGTTATTATTTTTTTAAAAAGTCTTGAGGAATACAACTTGAAATATGAATGTGTTAAGTATACATTATTACCATAAATACATTATTTACCATAAATAAATTCTACTTTACATTGAAAATTATACTTCACATATAAATAGATAAAGTAATAGCAAAAAATAAAAAATAAATAGAAACAAGAATTTATGTTTTTTTTTTTTTTGTAAATAATTACAACTATGTAAACATTGACAACCAAATTAATTTGAAAGTGTAACAATATATATTCAGTAATTATTTGGTTAAAATAAAAGTATATATATATATATATATATATATATATATATATATATATATATATATATACCATTTATTTTAACCAAACAGCGACAACTACATATACCTTTTAGTAAAAAACATCACCAAAATTGCTCAGTGCATAACAAAACTTTGTCAAATAATTTCTATGTGTTTTATTTATTTTCTAATTTTTGTATATTTTATTTAAAGAAATTTTGATTTCTCGATCTTGAAAATGAGAAAATAGACAATCTTTATAATTGAAAAATAAAATCAGTAATAAAATTAGAGATTTAAAAAATACATTGATGTTTTGATATTTCCAATATTATAATAATTTAAAAAATAATTTCAAAAATAATGTAATTTCAAAATTTTAAAATATTTTAATTTATAAACTTCAATTGGTTTGTTGCCATTATTTGTAGATAGGAATTTAAGACATCAAATATTTAATTTATTAGTACAATTGTTAATATACTAATATTTATTTGAATAATTGTATTAAAATGTCTTTTGACATGTTTGCCAAAAAATAAATCAAAAATTTTTGGTTAAATTAAGTAATTATTAATTTCATTGTAATGTTAATCAAATTTATATTAATTAAATTTTATTAATCATATTAATAATTCAAATTTCCTTGTAAGTATCACAATAGTAGATTCACTAATCATATAATTTTCCAACAAATCAATCATACAATTTTCCAAAAACTAATCATATAATTTTCCAACAAATATTTTTAGAAATATTATATAAATTCCTTTTCTAAATATTTGTTTACATTTTTTAATTTTTACATAGCTTAATTTAGATAGCATCATACATTAAGAACCATTTTCTAGAAAGCAATTTCTAACAAAGTTTAATTAAAATAAAATACTTTTGCAAAGTTAAAAAATTTAGAATTAAGATTATTTATCAGTAATATCATGTCATTTCCTTATATTTTAAGTTATGTTCTTTTCTTTAATAATAACAATTGGATTAATTTGAAATTATATAAAATGTTTCACTTTTTATTGTGTAAATTGCATACATGTATCAATATTAGAATTATTTTCACCATTTTTTCCACTTATGTATTTTACACACAAATTATTCTCCTCTGCACAGAACTAGTTCTATTCTAAAATTATGATTCACAAATTACTTACTTTGATTTCTTATTTATCTATTCTATTCTAAATAACTTACTTGTATTTCTTCCTATATGTAATTTAAATCTAAATAGTAATTTATTATCTTACCAATGGTTAAAGTTAAAGTTCAACACAATATATTATATGAATCAATCATAGTAAAATAAACAATATCTTTAAATTATGAAAGTTGTAATTTCTCTCTCAATGGAAGTTTCTGTTATATTTCCACAAATTTAACCATAGCTTTATAAAATTAAATAGAAATTTTCAAGGACTGCAAGTAATTTGTAATGATTGGGTTATCAGAATAGTTTTCTATAACAAAACAAATCTTAAACATTAAATTTCTAACTATATTATTTATTCTTAATACTAAGCATCTTATAAATCAATTTTATGAAGCTGGGTATATTTATACCTGCAATTATTAGAAATAGAAGGCAATCAAATAAGGATATAATGTTTAAATTTAGTTTTTTTTTCTTCATTGGTTAAAAGTTCATTTTTAAATCATATAACAAAAATGTTGATTTCTACTGTACTCATAAATATTGTTTCTCTGTTTATAAAAAGTTTTTCTCTGTTAATCTTAAATTTATAAATGCATTTTTATTTTTCCTTATAAATATAGTTTTGATAATGAACGCTTTAAGAGATATCTATTTAACCAGTTCATTATTACAGGAAATTCTTAAGAGCACTAAAGAAAGGGAGGATAATTGAAAATGTTACGAGTTAAAAAATCGGAAAACAATCGACATCCTTAGATAGGAGATGAGTTTTATTTTTCTATTGAAAATAAAGAACAGCTTCAAGTTTTCCCAGTTGTATGATAACATGCAAACTTTTCCAATTCAGCGTTAAAGAGGAACTTTACTACTGATAAAAAATGTTATTATATAGTTAATATTAAATATTAATTAAATATGATAATTTATAAATATTACTGAAAACATTTCTTCACAATTAAAGAAAAGAGAAAACTTCATGTTTCATCTTACAATATGTATCTTAAATATATCTTATCATCTCAAAAAATATGCTGAAAAAACTAAATCTTTTATGTGTCTTCCAAAAGAAAAAACATGGTCAATTACAGAAAATAGATACAAATAACAATATACCCAAAATTACAAAAAATTTATACTTTAGAAAGTTAAAAATATTTTAGTAAAGTTTTCTTCATAGACAGTTTTTGACCAGAAAAGAGTCTAAAAAATTCCTTTGATTCAAATTAAATATGCACCATTATAAATTTTTCCTTTCCTCCTAAAAATTTCTTTCTTTCAACTCAGTGTCACATGTGGCCAAGGACTATAGTGCCCATATCTTTTTTGTTAACTGAAGGCCCTAGGGTGTAAAGTATACATCCCAAACAGGTGATCAATGTAAAACACCATGAGTTTAGTTCCCAAGCATACATGGTACTCAGTTTTAACAACCCACTGTAGGGAAGAATTGCTGAATTGACCCTGCACAATCCAAGGATCAAACTTCAAACTATGGAAGCGTGTAGTATTACCTAAGCATCCAGTGTAAATACTATGCAACCAGGCTACAAAATTCCTTTCATTTGAATTAAATATGCACAATCACAAAATGTTTCCAAATCCCATAATTTCCACCCAAAAACAAAGGAAACTACTATAGAACTTACGCATAGTAAATAATGTAATAAGTACACATAGTATGGATAAGAGCTGATGGCATAAAATAATTTTGTAGTGGTAAAAAAAATTCTTGAAAAGAGGAAAGTAAGAAACAATTGTTCTGTTACAGAGTTTGAAAAAAATGGTCATATTTATTTTAGTCTACATATTTTGTCAGATTTTTCTGTATAATAACATTAAGCTTAAAAAATATAATGACAGTGTATATAAGGAATGTTCATTGTCTTCATGAACATTCATAAGAATGTTCATTGTATTTATAGGGAATGCACCTTATAATAAAAATATTAAAGTATTTAATTCATAATATTTCTTTATTTTTCTATCAGTTCTTTTTCATAAATAATAAAAACACTACTGATAACATACTAACAAAGAAGTTTCTTTTTCTTACTTTCCTTCAGTAATATTAATTAAATTATAAGCATTTTGCAAATTTGAAGAAAAAATTTCTGATAAAATTTCTCCCAATTCTGTTTTCCATTTTTCTCCACATGCTGAAGCACAAATTTTGAGAGGCTGGCAATCAACAAGACAAAATTCTAAAGCCTTAAACCGTGGCATCTTCATAATTTCTTTGGCAGTATCTAAAAATCTAAAATAATTTTATTAAAACAAGATATATCTACTTCAAGATAATAAACTTTTAAAAAATACATTTAAGTTTTAGAATGATAATAAATATTTTTATACTTTTATAAAGAAATAAAAATAGTTTTTCTCATTAAAAATAGGTTTCATGTTTTAAATTTATTAAGTTAAAAAATTTTCAACTAAATATAAAGTATAGAAAAATAGATAATAAAAGAAATGCTAAAATAGTTTATAAAAATATAAATTTTATTCACATGAATTTGAACTCCAACATATTTGTACAATGAGGTATTATCTAAATTTTTTTATACTCGTACATAACTATCCAAATATTTATTTTTATTTTCTTAACTTAGAATATTGTAATTTATATTGAAAACTAAATCCTGCAAAATGATATAAAATAATATTTTTTTTAATATTTAATTACATAAATTAACAAAATATACGAAATTATGATGAAATTCCTTTTCTAAATTTAAATGCCAAGTAATTTGAGTTGAAAATATATTGCAGAAAAAGCATTAGAAGAAAATATTTAAACTGTAATCAGAAAAAAACAAGCACATAATTTTTTAAAGGTTTTAAATGCTTCAAAAAATTTAATTTGTAAAATAATGAATAAATAATATAAAAATTTAATCCTCTTTGTAATTTCAACTTTTCTGTTAAAAGATTCCTGTCTTAATTTTTCATAACCATTTAAAACAAATGTCTAACATAAAAATATTCTATTTAATAAAGTGAAATAGCAAAAATTGTAAATAATAAGTTATTACTCCAAGATGAAATCGACTGATTTAAAGTATTGTTTGAAAGATAACAAATACATTGAAAATAAACAAAATTAAGGAAAACTACATTTCAACTAAAAATAATATCATCACTATTATAAAATCTGATAAATAAAAGCTACTCATTAAAACAATGACTTTTAAATAAGCAAAAATTTACTAATTATTAATAATTTATAAAACAAAATGAATAGGAAAAAATATTATACAAATATGAAATGAAATAATAGCTGAATAAAGAAAGATTTATTGGAATAAAAAATGGAAATCTTTTAATTTTAGTTTATTTAACAACCATCAGACTTTAAAATTAAAGAATTATTTCAGCATTAAGAAATAAAACCTAAGCTGTAAGAAGCTCATGCATGAAGAAATAAATGTAAATCACAATTTTAAAATTATTGTTCTCGATCATAAAACATTAAAAATTAAACTTCATATTCCTTTACCATTAATATAATTATATGCAAAACTTAGAAAATAATATAAATTATTTTGATAAAAAAATTATTACTGTTAAATTTAAAAATAATATTTTCATTTTGAAGAGTTTAAGTAATCTACTATTTGCTTTAAATAATTGCTAGCAGTTTTTCTCTATTCAATGACTGTAATTATTAGTTAAAAACATGTATAATGTATAGAATAAATGATGACTCACAAATTGATATCTTTTTCAAAACTGGAAGCTTGCCAACCATGCTCTTGATAGCATTTTAAAATATTACCCTTATTTTCCTCCCAAAGAGAAGAATAGGGCTTAAATTCACATCTGTAAGCTTTCTCTGCTTCGTATAATGAACAAAATCCAACATCTATATCTTGCTGTAATTCTTTGAGCAATTCAGAACTAAGAATTGCATGAAAATAGTTCTGAAAATAATTTTTAAAAATTTAATGGAACATAATAAATAATAGAATGAATTAAATAAAATTAAATAAATTCAAAACTAGTAACCTCTTTGGCATTAGTATCTTTAAAAAGATCTTCAAATATCTTGAGGTCAGATAATCCAATCAAAATATCATTAAGAAGTTTACCAGTGCTTGCATAAAGTTCTTTAAAACTAGGATCAAAAGATAGCTATAAACAAAATAAAATAGAATCAATAATAATATATATTTTTTATTTATACAATATTTTCAATAAAGAATAATTTTTGAATGAATAATTATTCAAAAATTATTGTTTCATAACATAACTTTAGGAAGCAACCTATGAATGTATAAAAAGTGTAAGATATATTTTAAATAATTTATTTTATTTTGATTAAAAGATATATTCACTATTTTTAAATGATATGTATTAATTTATAACCTTTATATTTGATTTTAAGTAAACCATATAAAATAACAAATCAGAACCTGATTATTCTGCAATGTCAAAGAAATTTTAAATATTAAATGTATTTTATTCCTTCTTGAAGCTCCAAATAAATAATTTGCTTTACTCATTGAAGTGGTGTAGCAAGAAACAAGAGCAGAATTAACAGAATTTATCATTTTTCTCACAAAGGCTTCTACAGAGTGATTATCCTAGAAATAAAAAATTGAAATCTATATTATACAAAAGTAACCAAAAATATAGTACACATTACTGCAAAGTATACATTACATAAAAATAACATAATACATAGTTTGCTCCAGAAGTTCAGATAATGTAAATTTTTAGGATGCATTCATAAAAATGAAATATGTAAGACTGCAAATCAAGGTAAAATAAATTAGTAAATCATAAAAAAAAAAGAATTTATTTATTTTACAGAATAACAAAATGATCAAACGCAATGTTTTCCAGAAGAATAAGTCCATACTGGACCTCCTTATTGGAAAGGTGACATTGAAATTATAAGTGGAATTTTTTAAGTTGTTAAAAAATTTTTATGAATAATTATGAAAAAAGCTCTACAAAACAATAGCATATTAAAAGTACCTTGCACAGTTTCATGTTTTTTTAATTTAACTAAATCTTTATAGTATGCTCATAATGTACTAATGTTCATAACTAAATTTTAATAATGTGGTATTTTATATACCAATGTTTTAATGTGAGAATATGTGTAAAATATAAGAATACATAAAAAATGCAAAATACATTTTTAAAAATTTTTAATAATTTATTTTATAGACAGCAAATCACATTTTCATTATTTTTCAATGAAGTTTTCTAAGAAAAAATATATGAAAAGTACATGGATTAAATAAACAGCAAAAATATTTCTAATTATAACTACTGTATGATAAAGCATTTCAAACCTAAAATGCAGCCTTTAGCATTAAGACTTACTAGGAGACTAGAAGTTGGGAAAATTTAACACAGTGCAACTGGATTATTTGGTGAGGGAAAGCAATGAAATGATATTTACAAACTATAGAATCCATTGGAAAAAGAAACAAGAAATATTAAACACATATAAGAATTAAGAAACT
Organism: Latrodectus hesperus; assembly: GCA_037975125.1. Lineage (NCBI taxonomy): Eukaryota > Metazoa > Arthropoda > Arachnida > Araneae > Theridiidae > Latrodectus > Latrodectus hesperus. The sequence goes on along the minus strand of CM075850.1, from coordinate 98,382,318 downwards.
TACATGCATGCTACCACAATATATATAACTGATTACTAATATCTACTATAATTAATTTACCAAGACAAAGAATAACGCATGCTATTTTCTGTTTCATTCAACAAGCTACTGAATATGCTATTTTCTGTCAATTCAAATAATAATTTATTTTAAGTATAAGATAAAAGGTCAAAGACTTCAAAATAGGTTTTATACTGTAGCAAATTTCAATTAACAACCAAAGGAAATTGGATTCTGAGTACTAAAAATGAACTACACATGATTGGATTAAGATCTGTTTATTTGCCACAAAATTCTGATTCAGTCTGATATGTGATACCTAGGATATTCTTATGCTGAAAAGAATCAATGAAAATAACACTATGTTATACCATGTAAGATTACAGTACAAACTAGGAAAATAGACTATATGAACCATAATCAGTATTAATGGTCATAAAGGTATGCATATTATTTGGAATAGCAATTTAAATATGTAGGTTTGTGCACATGAAATATTGAGAATTCATTCTAACTTCAGTTCTAGGTATTAGAAATTCCTTTTGCATAATGAATAATAATATCAGATCTCAAACAGCTGTATTTTTGTTAACCGTACTCAAGGAAAAACAATTCAACATAATACATGGTCTCTTCATCTAACTGTGATATGGTGTGTATAAAATGCACTCAGATAATGCACAGCAACAAAACTAATAATATTGTCAGCAAATTTATTAATATCACTTCTAGAAAAACAAAAAGAACTTCAAATGCTCTTATAAATAACCTGATCACAGTCATAGAAAATAGACTTTCAAAAGTCTTCCCAATCCAGCGTGAATGTATGCCCCATAAAACTTGTTGCATTCATATCAAATAAATTTTTGTAACAAATTGCTCCCCTAAAATATTTCTCTATTCTTCACATCAATAAAAAAAATTACGTATTAATTGAATTAAATTTCAAAGTGTATATTCCATTTACTACACAGCGATCTTGCTTTTTAACTTATAGGCTCACTATTTTATAGAAATATATATACAATTTAACTTGCTACTGCAATTTTTTGGATGATACAAATAAAAATTAATTTTTTAATCCAACATGATTTCATATAATATCAATTTCTCAATTTAAACAAAGAGACAAATTTTTTGCTTTATCAAGGTATCTAATATTATTTATAGGGAGATTACTTTTGCTGTTTACTAAAATTTCTGAGAAAGTATTTAATTAAATACAATGTTACTAGCATTCTTAACTTATTTCTTAGTTTAAAATGTTAAATTTGGTTTTATTTATTGTTTAACTCACTATTTTACAATAAAAATAATTTCAAAATATTTTTTGTAAATTGATAAAATAATAGAAGTTTAAAGGGGATACACATATATAATGTACAAGTGCCACTAATATTTGCAATCAAGCCATTTTTATACATATATTAAATCAATCAAAATTTATAACTAAAGTTACATTTAAATTGATATATCAAATATTACAATGCAGACAAAGTTAATGTTAATATTTCCCAAAATCAACCATACCAATTACTCTTATCCCTATGATAACTTTAATTTAAAAAAATAAATAAAAGGAGAAGACATATGCAAATTTTAACTTATTTTTAAATGCATTTATGTAAAAAAAAACTTGATGCAATTTAGCAAAAATTGTAATCTTTGAGTTTAAATTAGAACATTAATTAATTAATATTCTAATTTAAACTCAAAGGTTAAAATTTTTTATAATTAATATTATATAATTAATTTCAATATTAATTATTATTTTATTATACTATAAAAATAGCAAATTACTGTAAAAACATCCATAACAGATTTATTCAAATTAGTTTCTTAATAATTTTGAAAAATTAAAAAATTTGGAAAATTACTTCAAAATCAACAATTAACAAATAAATAATTCTTAAAAAAGACCTTTGAATTCTTTAATCTAATAATTTCCACAACTTTGTTAATTTCACAAGCTATAGAAAGTATTTTTTCTTCTATTTCTTCAAGAACTTTATTCTTAAAATTCACCTAGAATAAAATGTATATTTTTTATTAGTACTCTTAAAATGTTAATTTAAATAGAACTTAACATTGAACATAAAATAAAATACATATAGAATGGATTATTTGTATTTGACAAAGTAAAATCTATAAAACTAAACTTTTTTAATATAATTTAAAAAAATATAAATAAGACTCATAATAATCGATGTACTTAATTTTACAGTATAAATTTTATGACATTTTTTCCATCAATCGATAGCAATGAAAAATGGTATATAAAGAACTGAGAATAAAAAAATTACCAAGAACGTTATAGCATAAAATTAATAATTTTTGTAATATTTTTAATGAAGAGATGCCAGTATCATTTAATATTTGAGTACAGAAATATTTCATAGCAAATTTTTATCAACATCATTTAAGTCGATAATAGGTTTACAATAACAATGTTAATTTTTCTTACATTTGAGGACACACTGGTATTTTTGTTAATGAAAAGTTAGCTAAATAAGCAACCTTTTGTAATATTAATCTTGTTTTGTTTAAACAAAAATTTTACAAGAAACATATTGCTTGAGAAAAAAAAACAGATTAAAAGGTATACTTTATATTTTACATCTTCAAAGATCCAGTGGACTAAGGCATTTCACAACAATTTCACAGCATCTAAAATGGATTTTAAGCTGACTCAAGTATTAACAGGTATGGGAGTTTCAGAAGTTATTTATTTTGTTTAATATTATGGTCAATGAACATCATGATTGTGACAATACTGTTGAAGATGTTGAACATGCTTTGCTAAGTTACAAGCAAGTGCAAGAACAGCTTTTATAACTTATTTAAGAATCTCTCCATTTGTTGGCCCCCAGTTTTTCTGATCTTTTGGGGAATATTAAAATGATTGCTGTGTTTTAAAGAAATTTATTTGTCATTTAAACTTTTGATTTTTCTGTTGTTGATGTTGTCTAGTAGATGTTTTGTAGTTGAATGTACCTACTACTGTAGTTTCGCAACATACTTTGTAGTACACAAAGAGATTTTATTTCCTTTCAAAAAATGAATTTAGATTCATTGAAAAATTTCAAGTATCAGAAATCATGAAGAAAATTTTTTGTATCAAATCAAAGCTAACAAAAGAAAATGAAATTCTAAATTGGATTTGTAACAGGAAAATAAAGTTTTGAAGCAGAAATATTGTTTTTTAAGCTGGAGCAAAGAATATTGTTGTTTTAAAATGTTTTCCACCAAAATCTGAGGAACAAATTTATTAAATATAAGTTACATATAAAAGCCAATCATTTCTTTGAAATGAAATTTATATTGAAAAAATAGATAATACTTTTTTACCTAATAATTGATGGCTAGTTTTGCGATTTATAAGAAATTTTGATGATTCTTATATAGTAAAACTATTATAAATAGAAATAAAAATACTTCATTTGCTTACTTTTCAATTCAGATTCATTTCAATAAAAAATTTCATTTTAATATTAAATGCAAATTCAAAAATAAAATTATTTAATAAAAAATTTAAAAAATACATTTAATAAAATCACTCATAAATTCAATAAAATGTATTTAATAATAACGCTTCTCAAAAGAATAACAATAAAAAAAGTTTAATTGATTGATGTTGTTTCCATATCTATAAAAATATTTTACTAACATTAAATATAACATAAAAAAATTATCATTTGAATTTAACAAACACATTTAAGTAAAAATAATTACTAACACAAAAGAATAATATAAGCTATCATAAAAGAATAAATATAAAATACTAAAACAATAAAAAAAGTAAACTGTAAAATGATAATAAAGCTAGAAGTATACGATGATATTCAAAATCAACCAAGATGGGAACACCAATGTTATTCAAGTTCATAAAAGGCATTTTAATTGGCTAATATTAAAGTAATACATAATTTTTTTATGTATAATATCTTTTTTCTTTCATTGCTTAAAATATTGATATTTGATTTTTTTTTTAAATCATAATCTTCACTAATCCAAAAAGTGTTTAATAATTTGAGTTTTGAAAATTTTCAAAATCACTTTCTAAAAGATTATGAGTTAAGAGACTGTTTAAAATTCAAAACTTTTCAGAGAAAACAAAATAATTAATAAATATGCAGAATATTTTAAATTGGAAGAAAAAGTTCCAGAATATACAATTATTCAAAAATAAATTATTTAATATTTATTTCCCTTTATATTTTTAAGCAACTTTTTTGTCAAAGCATTTTTGAAAATCTAGTGAAAATATTCAAATATGTGCACACAAGGTATAAAATATTGCAATGAAAGAAAAGTGCTTTTATTTTTACAAGTAAAATATTCTGATGAGTGAAGGATGTGTTTTGTTTTCACAAGAATTTTGTCTAAAATACAGGTATTACTCCTAGAATTGGTCATTGTCTTATCACTCAGGTCTCCAATAATATCATGATGAGAAAAAGGGACATTAAGCTGTCTTCAAAATCAAATTTGAAAAAGATAGGATTTAAAGTATAATAAGAATTAACACAAATTAAAGACTATGAGCCATGTAAAAAAACTTATATTATCATACAATCACAAAGTCACTATAACCTCATTCAAATACCTGAAATGGCTTCAGATTTATAAAAATATAAGTTAAATATAGTTAGTTCCTAATACAAAAAATGTTTAATATTGTTAAGTATAATGTATTTTTGGATATAAAAATAATAAAGTCATTCATTAGTTGGGAAAATTTTTTAATATTGTAATATTATAAAAGAATAGGAAAATAAAAATCTTTCAAAATTGAATCTGCTATAGCAATCTATGTATTTCTTTGTATAATAAAACTAATCTATAAAAATACTAAATGATATTCATTGAAAATAAATTTCTCTCTCTTTTATGTACTAAAAGTTAATAATTAAGTAATGATACATACAAAAAAAATAAAATAAATGCATCCTTGGCTTCTTTACCTTCCATATTACTTTTTAAAAAGTTTAAAAATTTAATATATGGAATACATTAATAATAAACTTGAATTTCTGTAAATGCTATATTTAAAGAAAAACATTTTGTACAATTGTTAATTTATAGTTAAATTTTTTTTCATTTTCAATTTTTGATATTTTACCTAGTTAAAAAAGGCAAAAAAATATCAAATATGCTAGCATAATTAAAATCTTTTTAATGAGCAGAAATTATTAAAAATCAAACCTTTATAGAAGTACTTGAAACATACATAACTAATTATAAACTTAAATGACTTAAAGGAAACTCATTGAAATTTTCTTGAAAAAATTTGCTGAACAAAATAATAATGCAATGATCAAATTTATAAAATATGCCTATATTTGGTATTTAAATATTACTTTCAAAAAAGAAAGTAAAATTTATATACAAATAAGTTTATTTTACTTTCTATACACAATTATAATAAATGAATTTTAAAAATTGCATTAATAAAATTGCATCAATATGTACCATTAATCTATACAACGATATTGTTGTATTTTTTGTATTTTTTAAATATAGAATGGTGCGGTGTTCATAATTAATAAATAATTAAACAGCAAATCATAAGAAAATCACAAAAGATTATAACATCATAAAAATTAACAGTTGCAAATTAAGTTTAAAAAATAATAACCATCTTAAAAATACAAACTAGTTAATAAATGTAAATACATTTTAAATTCAGGAATATATCAAATTAAAATAGTAAAAATAGTTTTCTAAAGAATTTAATACATGAAAAGAAATTTATTAAAATTTATAAAAAATAATAAAAAAATTTAAACTGCATTCATTTTGAAAACCATTAAAGAAATATAAAAATTTAAATACCTGTATTTCCATATATTTAGCATATTCTACAGGATTCTCAAAATTTGAAAAAAATAAGCATTCCTCTGATATTTCTAGGCACATTTTTTCAATTTTTGTTTTACATGCCCCATAACAATTTAATGCTTCTTTTGTCTATTTGGAAACAAAATATCCTATTTCAGGAAATGTACTTGAAGTATAAGCTTTTTAAAAGCAAATGTATGATAAAAATAAAAAAATTCAAAAATACATTTATACATTTTTTTAAAATAGTATAATAATGTAAATAAAAAAAAAGTATGTTCAGATTGTAACTCACTAGCTGCATCTGATCAGACAATAGCTTAATAGACGTCATTATAGTTGATTGAGGAACAGCCCAATTTAAACCTACTAAAGCAGGTTTTGCATTTTCCTCCATGAAATAGAGTAAATCATTGAAAATCATTCTTTCATCCAATGGGAGAAAAGAAATTATCCTAAATCAAATAAAATTCATACATAAAACTATTAATAAAATATAAGAATAAAAATGAGCAAAAAATATATAGCATACATAATAATCTAAAAGGGAATTATAAGCCAAAAATAAAGGAAATTTTACAAGCCAAAAAATATAAAATGAATACTTTATTAATAAAAAATATGGAATATTAGTATTCTCATTTAAGAAATAAGAAAACAAAAAAATATTTTGTAGTTTATAGTTTAAATTATTAAATCATAATAATTACTCCTTAATTTTAGAAGGCAATACCTGTTGTAAGCTTGAATACAATCCAGAATCCTGAAAATATGCTTCAAAAATAAATCTCTTCTTTCATGAAAATGGATAATTTGCTGAGGAATTTCAACTTGTAATTTGTCCCAATAAAAGAGCTCAAAAATCATATTCAAAACATCACTAAAAATAAAATGATATGTACTTACTTACATATTTGAATAATTTAAACAAGTAAGTAAAAACCATTTTTTTAATAGTAAAAGAAAAAATGCATACATATTTTATTTTAGTATTATTATTTTTTGCTTTTAAATTCAGGTTTCAATACCTGTCAAAAATTAAAAAAATAATAATCTATATTAAAAAGTTTGTAAATTTAAAGTATTTTAAAATTTTTAAACTGTAAAGCCAAAATAAACAATACTTAAATAAAATAATTTCTACATTAAATAACAAAATCTGCAAAAACTTTATATTCTAATGTAGAAATCATTGAAAAAAATAAAAGAAATAGTTTCAACTATAAAACCATAATAAGAATCTAACTAGATCACATGAAAACATGAAAGTAGCATTTAAGTTATCCACTAACATTTTATGAATATTGATAAATGTTATTGTCAAAGCAAATAAGTCTGTTATTATTAATATTTTATAATAACTATATTTTTGTGAGTTTTTCAAAAACTCTTCTAGGTGATATATTTAATTGCTGACTGAGAAGATGAGGAATCATTCTTGCATTTACTTTTGCAAGCGATCGTAAAGCTAACTGAATAGAGAGCAGATTATAATGTCCAGAAAACCTGGAAAGGTTATCTTTGAAACTGCAAAACTGAAAATTTGTTTGTGATCTGCCATTGTTATATTTATACAAAATGGAGAAATGACAGAGAAACCAGTACTAAATTCCTAGGTGTGCTGGACATCTGTGCATCATCATAGAAAAAAGATATCAGAAACTGTCCCATTTTATAAGCAATATTGGCTTGCACAGTGATTCTGCTGATAGCCAATTGCAATGCAGGTTCAAGTGCAAATGTTTCAAAACACACAGTTCAAGTTTATATTGCTGGATATGTGATTGCACAGTAAAAATTCTATTTGTCTTCAATTAATCAATCCATATTTTTACTACACCCAGAATGGGCCTAGGAACATAGAGATTGGAAAATGGATAAGTATAAGATTGTTGCTGGTTTGATTAATCATGATTTTTCCCATTATTGTTGACTAGTGGTGACAGTATTAAGCTTATATAAACATTTGCATGGGCATTTTTGATATCCATAGTGGCAATAGAACAGATCATGTTATCTGCAAACTGTCTAAACACAATTATGGATCAGTTTTTATTTTACATGGTGTATGTCTTCCCAACTGAAAATAGAATCTTTCAACAAGACAAAATTTTTACAAAATTCTCAAATTGTGTTAGAGTGGCTCAAGGGAAATATTGATAAAATCTCATTAATGCTTTGCTTTCTTTCTTTCTGTCCTGTCCGTGTGTGTGTGTGCATGTGATTATAATGTACAAATATTAATAAGATAAATGTTACTTATCTGATTAATTTTTGTTACTTAATTATAACTTTCTTACTTCAACTAATTTTTGTTTAAAAATGTAAAACCAAAATTTCATCTTGTGTAACAATAAAACTACAAATATTTAAATTAGTAGAAGTAAAAGCCCAAGCACTGCACTGCACTAGTACATTCGCTTTTATTACTGTTTAAGGTTGATAATCATAATACTAGAAAATTTTCCATTCTTCCTTTATAACAATCAGATTTTGTTCTAAGTTGAAATTTATTTTTAAGGAATTTGTGCACTGAACTTATTATGTAAATCAGTGGTTCTCAAATTTTTTCAACCCATAGACCTCTTTTCATAGTCAAAACTTGCCCATGGATCCCCAAGTGAAAAATTTACATAAATGCATAGTATAAAAGTTATGAATTTAAAAAAGCATTTTGTAGAAGTATTTATTGAAACTACAATTTTAGCTCAAAATCAAATTCAAAAAATTAATGTATAAACTTGATGAAATGTTATGAGTTTATTTATGTCCAGCTCAATGTTTAAGAGTATCAACAGTAAATCACAACACACATTAATTTCTATTCAGTTTCTTCTTTTGTGATGAGGTTAATAATGGCACTGAATACACATACTACAAAATAAGCTGGGAAAGTGGTCAATAACTACTGTACAATGGCAATAAGGCATTATATAAAATTGGCATCTGTTGTTGTAACCAGAATTTGTAGTATACTTGTTCCAACATTTATTTAAATTCCTCAATTGTGTATATTTCAATAAGTTGCTCCTGTATTAGTATGGATTAATCTGTGCTGGGAATCTGAATCTGAGTTTGTTGATGAGGTATGTTCAACACCCAGTCCAGAATAATCAAGTGAAAGTCTTCAAATCTTTGGTTCATGTAAGCATGAAAAACCATAATGGTATTGACAGTAAACAAGCAAATCTATATTTCTTTTCTTGCAATTTTGAAAAATCTGAAAACTGAGAACATTCTTCTCTTACCAAGTTTTGTTTGTAAAGAAAAAATTTTGCAACAAACACAGATATTATGCATTTGATTCCAATTAAATTATCTTGTTATTTCAAATTATTTTCGTTAAATTTGGCAGTTAAATCAGTCATATAGGATGTCATTTTTTAAGTTAATTAAATTGTATCACAAATCATTGTCTGCCTTCCAGAAATTTTAATACTAAATCAAAAAGCGCAAAAAATCAATTTAAACATGGATTTTTAGATAACCAACAAACTTTTATGTGAAGTAGTAAGTAATTATTGTCTTCATCATTTCCAGATAAAATTAAAGGCATTCCAGATAAAATTAAAGTCTCATTAAAGGCATTCCTTTAGATTTTATTAACTGCTCTAATGATATAATCTATTGATCCAAGCAAATGTTCATTAAGATTTTTGACAACTAAATAATGTTGATGAATGATACAATATTCTGAAAATACATTCACTACAGCTTGCTTTAAATATATCAAAAAGGCTTGGTATTTTCCCATCACTCCCAGAACACCATCAGTAACAACAAAAATGATGTTTGTGAAGAGTATAGCTTTTACATTGAAAAATCTTTTTATTTCAGTAAATAACATTTCACCTTTTTCATATTGGTTTCCAAACATTTAGCAAATATCAATTCTTGGCAAAATTTTTCTTTTCAAGTCTTACATAAGCTAAAAGTAAAGCTTCGTCCCCTGATAAAGTGGACTTGCTGAGCTGCGTAAAAAATTCAAATATTTTTATAGAGTCCCATAAAGCATTCTCCATATACTGAGCTACACTGCCAATCCTTCTGTGTGTGTGTGTGCATTGAAATACTCAATTTTTTTTATTTATCGAAAGCTGATTTGTGCAATACAGTGCATGTTACCTCACTTACAGGTGGTAAAATAAGTTCTTCACCAATAGTAAATGGCTTTGTAATCAACAAGAAGCACACAGTTTATCGTCATCTTGCTTAGATGTCCTATGAGTTGTTATAGTGACAGTTTTCTAAATATTTTTGTTGACTATTTGAAAAATATTAAGCCATTATGTTTTCTGTCATTCTGGATTTTTGTTAAATCTATAGAAGCATAGTTAGCTTAAGCTTAAAAGTTTCACTGAATCATTTAACATAGTTTAGCTACATAGAAGACACATAGATATAGTATTATTTCTTAGTGATGAAATAAAACTAGAATTTAAATACTCAACACAGCCGATTGAGCACTATTTTTGCCAATAGACGTAAGTCCTCAGTGGGGCGTACTTTAATCCACTAGACTTTTAATTATTGTTGTTGGATCCATAGGACGATAAATATCCATCTATTTTATATCTACAAGATGTCAGCAGTCGATGACTGATGCACAAAATTGGATACATTCATTCATGCTGATCCCTTATAGGATTTTTTATAAATTTCTTTTAGATGAGGCTTAGCTACAGAAATAATACTTTATTTCTGTAGCTAAGCCTCATCTCATCTTTAATGGCCCATTTTTTGTCAAATTGAAAAGGTAAAAACTTATTAATGTTATTATACATTAGTTGTATCAAGTTTTTATTTACTTGCTATCAAGTGCTTCAGATATTTGTCTATAAGAAAGCTTATTTTTTATTTAGATCTTATTAAATGTTATAGAATTTTCTTGTGATTAATTAAATTAGTGCTATTTTAAATATTATTTTGCAGGCAACATTTTAATAATTGTGTTTTACATTATTTAAAATAAATCTATATTTTTCTTTTCATTAAAAAAAAAAAGAAAATTTGTTTCAAAAAATGTTTTTCTTGAAGAATATATAATAATAGATTTAATGAAATTAATTGATATGTATAGTTAAATTTATAATACAAATGTAAGTTAATTCAAAAAACTGAAAGTAAATAATAAAGTAAATAAGCTGGTTCAGAAACAGAAAATAATAAAATTTGTTTCTGACAAATACACATTTTAATTATACATTAAATTTCACATTTTGACATTTTATACTCTTTCACTGAAAACCAGCATTGATTGTCATCATTTTTTTCTTTGGCTATCTCATATTGTTATCTATTAAAAAGGGCAAAAAAGATGTACAAAAATTATATTTGCAACAAACCACTGTTAAGTGCCCGCCATTGGAAAAAAAAAACACTGTTAATTATTACTAATTTTATCAATGCAATGATACAGTAAATTTATTTTTAATTAAATGCTTGACATGATGATAAACTTTCATGCAATTTTTGACTTAACTATAATTTTCAATAATTAACTTCTTTAAAAAAACATCACATCTATATTAAAAAATGATTTCCTAAATTTTTAAAAAGAAATTTAAGTGACATTATGCCATTACTATATTAAAAATGTGACACAATTTTTTTCTAGAGAAATCAGTTTCATTCAAATATATTTAGGCAATAAATGTACACTATTTGCGAAATAATATAAAAAGTGCTACAATAAAAAAACACACCTCCAACTAGCAATCAAAACTTTTGTCTAAAATGAGGGAAACTTGTTTATACACTTTGTATTAGCATAACATAGCTTGTTTGTACAAATGCTTGTTATTAACTTAAGTAGCTGATAATATCTAGAACTATTAAATCACAGGGTTGTGTCAGAAGGTTTTTATTTTTATTATTTTTTTTTTTTAGTTTTTGAGGGTTGATCTCAGTTTTTTTACCATTTCATAATTATTTTGTAGTTACATTGTTGTTAGTGTATTGGTGGAAATTAAAAGTTTAAACTTATAGATTCAAACAAAACAATAATTAAGTGTTGGTAAAAACACTAAAACAAGTTGATACAAGTTACACCACTGTTACAAGTGATAAATCAATGGAAATAAGTTTTGTCAACATTCACTTTTGCAAAAGGTGTTACATAGCACACCATACTTAAGTAACATACTGCATGTTAAGTAACATACTCACTCCATTTGTATTTATATTTTACTAAGGATATAGAATCCTTATTTTTTATTCACTATTATTTATTTAAATTTCCATAATAATAAAAATGGATCACAATTTTATTATTTTGTATTAAACCTTGTACCTGATGTTGTTCACGAAACCCCAAATCAATTGTTATTTTACATGGACTATAAGACTAAATTTCCCTGGAGTGTGTATGCGTGACTTTGACAAATTTTGATATATATGTTCTACTCGTTCAATATAATTAAAATTTTTGGAAAAGACTATATTGATGTTTATTTTCGAAAAGACTTTCCTTTAAGAACTAAGATTTAGTGTCTTTGATCATTACCATAGAGAAAAATTCATAAAAAATGATTGAACCCTAAAAAATCTTTAATAAAATTTTTAATTAAATGTTGAGGCCTATTATCACAGGTTTAAAGCATTTTTTCAAACAGGAGTGATTATCAAAGCATTAATTATAATTAGAAAATATGATTTGGGAAAATTTCTTTGGTACACATAATAACAAACTTTTTGATATTAATTCCCAGTTATATATTTTTTCTATTCGCAGGACAAAAATTACTTTTCATCATACAGACTAGTTCACAAAGTCTTGTACAAACTATCATTATACAGCTATTTTGTATATTTTTAAGAAAAAAATGGGCAAGCTTTTTTTTCGCAAAATATTATAGTTCCATTTTTATGGTCAATGTTAAATAAGGGCAACTTATTTCTACCATATATAACAATTCATAAAAGTGACTCCTTAACACTTACTTAGATAAATTGAGTTGAAACAATGAATCCTCAGTTTTCATTATAATGGGTTCTTTCAGCCAAGCATATGGATCCTAAATTTGAAAATAGTTCAAATTAAATATTTAAACTTGCATGTGAACATATAAAAAAAGAGAAAATAAACAATATTGCAACACATAAAGTAAATTAATATCTAAATTTTGGTTAGCAGTATATATAAACAAATACAAAAACAGAAATTTCTAAAAAGGTTATACAAGACAAAGAAAGACTAAACTCAGAAATAAAAAATATATATTGTAAACAATTCAATAGATAACATCATTTTTTTAAGTGTGTTTCACAAAAATATGAAAAAGAATTTTTCAGATTACAATTAAAAATTCTTCAAACATTTACTTTCATACTTTTTCCGATATTAAAGATTTCAATGGCCTCACTATTTCATAAGCTATCTAACTTTTTTCTTTACTTTTAATCACTTAGAAAATATATCAAATGAGACATAGTATAATCACATCAAAAGTAATGTGTATTAAAGTGGTTAATAAAAATGACAAGAAATTAAACAATACTATAAAACCAAAGATCTATCAACATAACTATGAACTTTAATACTAAATTTATAAAATTAAAAATATTTTTATGTTCATTAATAGACAAGTTTGAATTTTAAAAAAAACAATTCCTTTATCAACTATTAGCTACAGTATAAATTTATAGAAATTTCAATATCTTTTACATGCAACTTCTTTTTTTTTATAATTTTCAGTTTATTGTTATTTCTTTATTTTACACTATTGTATTCATTTTTATCTCTTACTACCAGTTTTCATGTAAAATTATTATTATAGCTAATAAGAACTACACTACAAGTTCTAATTAGTTTATTAAAAATTTCTGAGGTACAAAAACTTCATTTGTGTTACTAGGCTTTTCAATACACACAAATCTTTTATTTCTCTTTTAAACAAATATGCTGACTGCATCATTTTTTAGGTTTAGGACCAAATATGTATATTGTGGCCCTTAATTAACAGAATCAAGCATATTTATTTGTAAATTATATGATTTCTTTCATGTAATTTTGTACAAAAAGAATTTTTTTCTCTTTTCAAATTTTGCTGAGAATTTTCATTTAAAATTTGCATTGTTATGTGTTCAGTTCATATTGTGAACTAAATAAAATAAAGTTATCAATTACATAAAATGAATTTACCTTTTTACCAAGAATTCTCTAAATTAATTTCAATACATCATAGCTTCAATGCATATAACTGACTAATCAACATTTTTATTTTGCATAATCTTCTCTTAAAATTTTATTTTTGATATAAAAATAGCAGTAAAATATTAAATTTATATTTCCTTGAATTTAGCTAATGGAAACTGATCATTGTGTCCAATGATATCAAACTTTAAATCAATTACTTTCAAAAAAACTTGTTTTCTGTATTGAATTCCTTTATTGTTTCAACACATTTAAAGCATAACAGTTGGAACATATGAGAGAATTGTTTCACTCAATTCTGTACTATGATTTATACTTCATTCCTTAGTATTTGGCCAATAGTATTCTAGAACAGCTTTGAAACAAAAAGTTCAATTTGATTAGTCTGAAAACAATATTGTTTTAATTATTGAAACCCTTTACTTTAAGAAATCTTAGAAAAAAATTATATTAATAAACATTACAAAAATATAATCCTATAAAAACAATTGGAGGCAATTTTTTAAAATGTATAGCAGAACTATAATTTGTATTTTTTATGAACTATATGTATACTATAACTATATAGTTCATAAAGGGCAGCAAAATATAGATTAGAGTTGAGAATGAAAATATAATGCAGTGATGTAGACAGGACAAATACATTATAAATAACTGCTTTATTTGTCAATAGAATAAATGATGACATAATCTTGTCATAAATATTTTCTTAACAAATCAAAGAAAATAGCTACAAACTCAGAACAAAAAAATGTAAAACAAATTCCATCATGTTTGTATAATAACATTTCAGAACCAATTGCTTAGAGTTGAATAAAGACAAGCATTTTTTATACCTTCATTCACAAAAGTCCTTATATAACACAGCTTCTTAATAGACAAAGAATGAACAAATTTGGCAATTACTCAGATTGATAAAGGTATAATACTTCAACTTTTAGATACAGTTAGAATAATTTTATAATCTTAACATATACATTGTCAGGCTTCTAGATCTGTGCAACTTGGTATAGACTAAAAATACAATTTTTGACACTTGAGGGAACCAATATAATAATTTCTCTAGACTTTATATAATCATAGAAGGAAACTTAATAACAACTCTTATTATTATGCAGACTAAAATGAGATCTAATTAACTTATTTACTGCTTTTCTTTCGCACTGAGTTTTTAAAATTCAAACATAAATTTTCCATATCTAAAGTGAATTTTTGAAAGATTTTGGTCATAATTTGAATTTGTCTAAAATAGTTAACTTTTTATAAACTATAGAAGAAATTTAAATATAGAAATAGTAATATGCAATAAAAGAAATATTTTTATTTCTTAATATGATTAGCTACACATTTTACAAAATTCTTTTTATTCAGTTTTTAAAAAGTTAAAAAAAAAACTGCATATAGCATATTAGTAGATTACAAATACACATATATTATTTATTACAACTTGCAATAAAATACAGACCAAACAAATTACAAAGCAAAAATAAATAATAAGAATTACTTACACTTTTAATGAAGTCTACTGTTATAAATATATAATGCTAGTTTATTAAGGAAAATGGTATAAATAGTGAAAATATATAATATGAGACAAAATAATATGGACGCCATTTTGAAATGCAATGTATATCAACTGCACAACACATATTGTATTTAACACATTTATCATATTAAATAGGTTTGCTACCAGGATGTGATGAAGGGATATGTTTTAATTGAATAATTAATGGACCAAAATTGTATAAGAAAATTGAGCTTTTGGAGGATAATTATATGGAGTTAATCTCGTTGAAGTGTCTGCATCTAGAACAGTCAACATTATGGGTGTTTCAAGGCCCGCTGTATGAATGTAATGTAACAAATATGATAATGTAGACAAAATGAGAAAAAAGGTGTCTTTTGCAAATCAGAACAGTGGTGAAAGTCACAGTTGACTGATTAGACAGACAAGAATTGATGAGGATAATCACCTGAAAATGTAAGACTACACTGCCACAAATAATCTTCAAAATGAACATCCATTACTAGAAAAAACATATTTATCAAATAATATTCAATGGGACCTCAGAACATTACTTCCAGAGTTGTTTATAAGTTTTTTAAGCAAACTTATAAAAGTCCTCTTGATTGGAAAACCTATGTTATGCTAAAAAGTTTAGTAACATATTTTTCAAATAATATGCATATACATATAACTTCAAATTTTTACCTGTCTCCATGTTTAATATCTTAGACAAATAGTTTTTCTTTTTTTGCATTAAATTTAAAGCATTTTACTGTCAAACTAAACACAGATTAACAGATTTAAAAAAAAGATTTTTAAATAATTGCACGTAATATTTACTTCCTAACTATTGTCAACTGTAATATTCTATTAATATTTCTCACTTTTCCTTCTTCAGAATGAAAAATCGCACATAATTTTAATTATACATAATTGTAATATTTTAAGAAGGCAATAACAAAAACTTACTTTACATATAGTTTTAACCCATTGCAAAAACAAGGAATATTTATATTCTTCAGTTATGCCTAACACTTGACACAAATAATCAGCAATATGATCGTCATATTCGACAGGCCAGAAGTAATTTTCTTGTTTTGAGAGCTGTTTAAAGTTTTAAAATGAACCGTTGTTATAGTGCAAAAAATTACTTTTTATACATTTTCACACACACACACACACACACATATATATATATATATATATATATATATATATATATATATATATATATATATATATATATATATATATATATATACATATATATATATAATGTTTCAAAACAAAATTACTTTTAAAAATTTTATTTTATTAGCAATAGATAACAAAATATTTAAAGTTATAAAATTATTTATACTTACACATCAACATTATATACTTATTTTCAGTTCCTTTAAATAGCATTAATTATTATAATATTTAATGCTATTTAAGGGAACTTAAAGTTAATTTAGATCACAAATTATAAAAAATTACAAATTATGCAAATTATAATTTAGACAAGTAAATTTCAATTTTTAATACAATTTAAAATTTAAATTTTTCAATCAAATCAATAAATTTCACTTTTTAATAGTGTGACAATAAATTTCAATTTCATGTTGAACCTGAAAACAATTTAAATTCTTGCTTTCTTTTTTAAAAAAACTGGCATTTCAAAATTTCAGATAAAAGTAATTATTATAGAAACAATTCAATTATTTTGAGTTAAATATTGAATATCAATGTCATTTCAATTCTTCCAGTTACAAATGTGAAAAACAATACTAAAATAATTTTAAAATATTCTCTTAATTGACAAAAATTTCATTTGCAGTGATATTATCCACGAATTAAAAAATACTACATTTTAAACAGTCTCCCAGTAATTAATTCATGTAGTAAACAATACACATGCACTAACCATGTAGAAAGGGAAAAATTGATATTTTGTAATAATTTTCTGATTTTTAAAATATTCTTTTTTAGCTAAAAACACATCATGTTAAAAAGAGCTAAAGATTCATTTAAAATTTTATGTATTCTGTTGTAAAAATATAGATGCACACCGAAAAAATTTGATTCATAAAACTTGCTTCCTGATAAGATTAGTCAAGTCATGCACACAATATTTCATCATTAATGATAAATAAAGACTTATGTTTCTGTTACTTGTGACGCTTGGACAAGACAAGCTCGCTTTGTCTTGGCTATACGAATTTAAGTCAGTAGAGCGAGTCTTTCGTTTAACCAGAGCACCACAAAGGTGTAAGTATGACTTTGTTCTAAAAAATTCCTCCGATAGATAGCACCACCAGAAGATCCATTCCCTCAATTTTGACATTGATCTGGAGGGGAGAAAATTTTTTTCAGGCCATTACACCCATGGTAACTGCTCAACAACGGACCACATTATTTTCGATTTCACAGATTTAACGAGTACATATATTACATGTACTCAGTGGGTCATTGGCGGAGATTGGAATCGAACCCAGCAACTGCAGACAGGAGGCAGATGTCCTAACCACTAGGCTACCATGGACCTCTATAGACTTAAATAATTGATTATTGAATTGGAATTAGAATTGAAATTTTAATACACTGGATTATAAAGATCAAAAGTATATCATAGAATGAAAATCCAAATCAATGTCCTAAAGATCTCAAAAGATGAAGAATGCGAGAGAATGGTTTTATAAATCACCTTTTACAAATGAAGATATAATAGTGAAGGTAGATCCTTCAAACGATGAACGCTCCTCAGTTAAGATTCATCTGAATCTCAGATGGCTTGCTCAGATGACTAAGACAGAAGCATTCAATTTTGCTTTCATCTCTTCGCACTGTCGAGTTTTTTGTACTCATATAATATATAAAAAAATAATTGCCTTGTATAATACAATGTATTTTGCCATAAAAGAAGCGTTCTTGAAGACACAGTGTTATTTTAATATGAAAGGTTATAGCTCTGTGAGATAAAATGTTAATCATAATATGCAGTCCCATTTCTTGTGAGTCCCATTTCTTCTATAGCTCTGTGCACTCCCTTAAGACATCATTACAAACTGTGCAGCACATATGAATATAACATCTCTCATTATTGATTGCCACCTTTATTTGATTCCTCACACTGTCATCCATGAAGGAAAATTGAACCATGCATTAGCAGTGATTACTGATAGAATGGTTAAAAGAGAGCACATGAATGATACTCTCTTTCCACATAAGCACTGTAGAGCACCGTGGAACAATGTGTGCCAAATAAAAAACAGAAAAAGTGGGTAAATTTTCATAAGTGTCCCATTACAAAAACCTAATGGCTTCCAAAAAAGCTAAAGCTTTTGCTCAATGAGTGTGATGGAGCAATCAAAAAGAATTTTGCATAAGATACATCTCTTACAACACATCATCAATTTCCAACAAAGATTTGAGGAAGAAAGTTAATGTATCCAGTTATTTGTATCAGGATTTCTCTATCCCAGTATTACGAGCATGAGATACTACACATTCTTCTCAATATGATTTTGCAATCTTTCAAGTGAAGCTTTTGCAAGAGTATTTAGTCTGGCTTATTATGAACCTAAATTTATCTTTTATTAAAATTTTTTTATATTTCCTGGCCACCTTTCTTCACAGAATCTATGAGCAATTAAATTTAAAAGCTGTAGTTAAAAACAAAAATTATCATAACATTGATTTCAATTTCTTTTATCTTGTTATTCCCATTTTTTATATTACCAAGCCACCTGTCTTTGCAGAAGCTATGAATAGTTTGAATTTAAATCTCTGAGTATAAAATTGGCAGCCTTTAAGCTGAAACTCTTCCAGGATTATCTAGTTCAGTTTCTTAACTAAATTTCTTATGAATAAAGAGAAAACTGACAAGAAACCTATAAGGTTTGTGACAAAACATTACACCTATATAACTGCAATTTTTTCAATGCTGAAGCTGCAAAAGGCACTGTCCCAAACAAAAAATACAAATTCAGGACCAAATAGTATCTCATATAAGATATCATTTTAGCCATGATATTTAAAAAATAATTCTTATTCTACACTACTATGCGAATTAATTGGAGCAATCATATTTAAGAAAAGTGTTCCTTTTTTGGGAATATTCTGCTTTAAAACAGTTTCAACTGCATGTTTTTACAATGTGCAACTGCTCTTGACTTCCAAACCAGTTTTACATGTGATTATGACTTATCAAAAAATTTTCTATTCAGTTGCACTTCATTTCCTGAGAATAGAGGTCAATTGGGTGAAATGCCTGCTTGTGACATATGCTTAAAAAATGGATATTATTCCATTTTCAGGAAAAAGGCTATAATTGTTACCCTTAGTCAGTATACTTCTAAGATTGTGAGCGATACTGCTGACAGCAGTTGGAAAATCTAGTGTTTCTAGGATTATTAATCAGTTAAGCAATTTTAAGACAGAGTTTCCAAACAAAAAACTAAATGTGGATGCAAACCCAAGACAACATTTCCAACAGACAAATTTCTTGTACAAAATACTAAAATGCATCCTCAGAAAACAAGTACAGATCTTTAGAAAGAATTATTAACAACTAGTTGGAATGTAAATTCATCGATAGTTTGACGGGGGCTTATTGAATCTGGTAGATTTGCAATAACTCCAATCAAAAAACAATTATAAACACTTGCAATAAAAAGAAAATATTTGGATTGGAAATATCAATCCTAGACAACACAAAATTGGAAAAAGCTTATAATCAGCGATGAAACACATTTTTATTGCAAGGGTTTCAATCAAGATTTGTCAGGCGAAGTGGGGAAGAACCCATCAGGGGACAACATCATACACAAACAGTTAAGCACACTCAAAAACAGATGTTTTGGGGTTATTTTATTTCTGAAAGATCTGACAACTTAGTATCAGTTGAAAGGATCATGAACTTTACAAAATGCATTTCTATAACAGAAAGAAAAATTGTGCCTATGATGTAAACGTTCACTGGTTGTATTGGTGTCTTTCAACAAGATCTGGCAATGCCATACTTCTAACTTAGCAAAGAAATTTTTCAAGAACAAAAAATAACAGTTTTCAATTAGCCTAGAAATTCTTCTGATGTAAATTCTATCAAAAATTTGTGTAGCATTGTAAAGAAAATAAAGAAAGTGTGGATTACTCAACAAAGGAAAGAGTGATTAAGAATGTTATAAAAGTTTGGTCAATTTTCAAAACGAGATCAAAAATTTATTATCTAATTTAGTGGAATCCATGCCAAACCATGTACAGGATCTAATTTAAGTGAGAGGAGAACATATTCTGTATTAGATTGCTATACTGCAAACAAATACAAAAGATGTTCTTCTCTAATATGTAAGTTAATCTATACCAACTAAATATTTGAGACAAATTTTGTGTTTGTCCCAATTAGTTCGTACAGTAGTGTATTCAATAAAATATGGAATGAGCATGTTTATCCTAGTCTCTGGGGGAAAGCAATAATTATTTCAATATTAAAATGGGGGGAAAATTCAACAGATCGTCAAAATAACTGTCTATTTGAGCTCATGAGTGTCTTGTTAAAACTTTGGAAGATATGGTCAATACCCATCTTGTTCAAGTACTTAAAGATAATCAGTGAGTGTCATCTCATCAAAATAGGTTCTGAAAAGGTAGATCCACTCTTGACGACACTATGTTTCTAGTGACACAAATTAAGAATGTCTTTTACTCGCACATCATTCAGTATCTATCTTTTTTGATATAAAAGTCTTTGATCATACAAAGCATTGTGGAAATCTTTAAACTTTGCACAATTTTAAATTCAGAGTTAAATTAACTATTTTTATTGAAAAATTTCTCATTTTTTTAATGCCCATATAGGATGTTTTATCCAATCTGAGGATATTACTCAGGGAAACATCATAAGTGTTACTATTTTTACTATTTGTATCAGCAATATTCTTCATATATTAAAATTATGGAACTTTATATATTGTTGATCTATAAACTTCTTGCAAGTATTCTAATATGTGACAATCTGAATGTCCATTACAAATAGCAGTGCATTATCTTGTTGCATGATGTAATTGAAAATAAGCAGAATTTTTATAGTCTAAAAAGTAATTATCATTTTTTATAGAAAAAAGCAAACCTTATCCTGATCTAGAAATTAAGATATCAGATACAACTATTTCTGTAATGAATCAAATATCATTATCTTGAAATAGAAAAGTTAAATTTTTGTCACTGCTAACACACGTCTTAGATTTGCACAAGAGGTGAGAAAAGTCACTTAATATTCTCATGGAGATCTCTAATACTTCTTGGAATGCAGAATGTAAAGCATTACTTCCTGTACATCAACTGGTCATTCTATCTTTAATAGACTATGGTAGCACAATTTATGGATCAGCAAAATCCCCTGTACTAAGCAAATTAGGCCCGGTAAATCACTCATCTTTTTGATAATCTATTCTAAACCATTCCTCAATTCCCCCATTCAAAGCCTTTGTGTAATTTGCAATCAATTAACTCTTGATCTAAGATATAAGCAATTGTCTCCAAATTATTATTTTAAAATGCTATTTGCGATGTATGATTGTCTGCTTCTCTCTTAGGAGATTATAATTTTGATTAGGATAAATTCATTTCTGTCTTCATCTGAGTTCACTTATTTACAAATCCAAACAATGATGATTTGAAATGTCTTCCTTGAAACATCCCAACAGTCAATATAATCAATCTCATAGAGGTATATAGTAAATAAATCATATTCCCCCTTATTTTGTAACAGATATATAAATATATTCATTATGAGTATTCCTCCAACATTGGTGCATTTATAGATGGCGCAAAATCAAATAATCATATTGGTCACAGTAATGTAGTTGTATATATCAGTTTACAGCTTCAGATTTCAAGCATTATGTTCTGTTTATACAGCTGAAGCAGTTATGGTTTTTGTGCTCTAGAACTGATGCAAGTATTTTTTCTTGTCTCAGAGAGCTCCAGTTTATGATACATGTAATCTATCATACATAAAATATCACAGTTTACTGGACAGTCCTAATTTCAATGATTTACGCTTGGTATTTTTAAACACAATTTTAAATTTATTAGTCAAGATTCTTTCAATACACATAGAATTCATTTGTGTCTGTGTGGTGTGTGTGTACAATCAGTTTTTAAATTCCATTTCAATTCTTATCTATTTTAATCTTTTATATAAACTTTAACTGGATTTTTTAATGTATTTACTCTATTATACATTTAACAAGCCATTAATCAGAGTTTCTATGTCTAGTTTTAATTATTGTATGATGCATATTTGTACAATTTCAGATCTTGCACCAATAACCATCATAAAAATCAAATCAAATCATACCACACAATTCTTACAATTTTATAATATTTGAATTAAGGTCAATAATGGACTACTGATAAATATAATCTGCTTCAAAAATCAAGCAAGTCACCAGATTTGGCTTCAATAAAACATAATTGGGATATGTTACAAAGACAATTTATTTTGGAATTTCCATCAAATTTCTTGAAAAGTTGCGATGTATACATATAAATATTTATGATTTTATTTTTTATTCAAAATAACTTATATTTTTATAAGTTTTTGATTATTATATTAAATTTTTTAATAAAATTTATACTGTGGTACAAAATGAAATAATTACTGAATAATTGCACAATAAGTGTTGCTAAATTATTTTGTGATAAGAAAACTAAGTTCTGATGTTAAGCAGCTATTAGTCAAATAGTAACAAATCCTTTTTGTTATAATGAAACTATTTTTTTATTTTACATAAATGCATAATACACATGCATATCAAAAACCATATCAAAATTTATAATTTGTAATCAATACAGGAGTATATTTACTCACCTTAACAACTTTAAATTAATTTCTCAATTTAGTTTAAGTTTTTTTTGCCATTGAATTACAAATTATTCAGTACGTTTGGAAGAAGTAATAATAAATACCATTAACACAGGAAATCCTGCATAACTTTCATTTAGTAAAAAATGTAACTATAAAAAATATGTGCTTTTTTTATGCACTACATTACAAGAGAATAATTTGAAAAAATAAATATTATCTGGCATATTATTATTTAATATATATATATATGTATGTATGTATATATATATATATATATATATATATATATATATATATATATATAGATAGATAGATAGATAGATAGATAGATAGATAGATAGATAGATAGATAGATAGATAGATAGATAGATAGATAGATAGATAGATAGATAGATAGATAGATAGATAGATAGATAGATAGATAGATAGATAGATAGATAGATAGATAGATAGATAGATAGATAGATAGATAGATAGATAGATAGATAGATAGATAGATAGATAGATAGATAGATAGATAGATAGATAGATAGATAGATAGATAGATAGATAGATAGATAGATAGATAGATAGATAGATAGATAGATAGATAGATAGATAGATAGATAGATAGATAGATAGATAGATAGATAGATAGATAGATAGATAGATAGATAGATAGATAGATAGATAGATAGATAGATAGATAGATAGATAGATAGATAGATAGATAGATAGATAGATAGATAGATAGATAGATAGATAGATAGATAGATAGATAGATAGATAGATAGATAGATAGATAGATAGATAGATAGATAGATAGATAGATAGATAGATAGATAGATAGATAGATAGATATGTAAACTTAATTTTATATAACTTAAATACACTGCAAAACAAAATATAATTATGAAAGTTAAATTTCACATTTGTTTCTCAAATACTTCTTAGTGGCGTCATATTATTGATATGGATAACGTTCATTTATCTGAGCTAAATTAAGAATCCTATTTTTTGAATGTGATTTTCATAAACAGAAATTATTATATAAATTTAATTAAAATTATTCTAAATACAATTCACTGTACCAATAAAATTATAATATCCATTAAAATAAGCATTTATATAAAACGCTGCTATTTACACTCAAAATTAATATAAATAAAAAATTCAAAATTAATCTCACATTCAATGTCAAATACTGTATTTTGATCTTAGAGATAAATAAGGTTATAAATTTATTATTGAATATTTATCGTCCAAAAATTACACAAATATTAAAATAAATATATTAAGCTCTATACCTCTTTAAGATATTTAATTCTTCTTGAAATTGTTAAAATATAAAAAGCTCTGCCTCCATTTGCAGGGTAAAAAGATTTTTCACAGGCATTGAAATCTTTTAATTTATGATTCACATAACGTAGCTCAATCAAAAACTTATCACATATTGCTCTTTTACATTTGCTAATATCACATTTGATTTTCTAAATTAAGGAAGAGAAAAGAAAGCTATAAAACATAAAATATTTATTTTTTCAAAAAAAAATGAAAGCAAAATTAATTTTACAAAATATTAATAAAATTAATTCAAATATATAAAATTTATTTATTTCTATTCTTCACAAACATAAACATTTATCGATTTTTCAGAGATTCTTATGCTTTAAAAAAGAAATCAACATTAAGTATGGAATAATTTTTGGAATAACATAAAGTACAATAAACTTTAAAAAATATATTTTATATTAGTAAACATTTATCTTGAATTAATAAAATCACTGTGCAAAACCTTCATAGCTCTATTGTTAAAAATTTGATTTAAAAATAAATTTTAAAAGAGGTATTCAAATTTTTCAGTGTACATCAAAGCACTCTCCACAAGAAAAAAGTTCTCAAGTTAAATACAGTAAAAAATTTTATAACTCACACATTTATGGTATTATATATCAAATGATTTATTAAATCTGATTTAGTAAATAATTACTTGAACTGAAACAAAAGAAATTATTAAAACTCTTGCAAAAACATTAATGTCTCATTATCAACATACATAAAATCCCAGTAAGGGATATTAAATAATATACTTATTTTTTAATGAACTCATACCTGGTTTTTAAAATACTCTTGAAACATTATTAAAGTCTCTTGACCATCTTCAACACAATTTAAATTTTCAAATGAATTTACCATCAACTTCAAAACTATCATTTCTAAATCAGATACATCTTTTTTAAATCTAAAATTGAAAGAGGTATTAGACCACAATACAATTATGATTTAAACCATCAAAACATGGATGACATATGTATGTAGAGATATCAATTTTAAAATAAAAAAATTCTGGTGGTTCTAATTTTATGCATAATTTTTCCTTTGTTTTTTATTTACAATCTCATTAGCACATGTTTCTTTAAATACTCTGACATTTAATTTGATGCATATGTATAAAATATTTGAGTAATAGCATTCATGAATTATTCAATTTTTACAAAATATAACATAAGAAATATTAGATTTCAATAAAATGAAACATATGAGTAAACTACACAAAGAAATACATTTAATTCTTGAGTAAATTTATGTTTTAACATTTTTATTTACTGTGCATGCAAGTACCAAAATTCCTTTACATTATTTTACACTTTTTCAGCATGCTGTTACTTATCACTACTTTAATAAGGATAAATAACTTAAAATTGCCAGAAAATACATAATGAACACCTACAGCATGCATTTATTTACAAATATTTTCCACTTTCATAATGTAATAGAATAGTTAAGAAGTAATAGAACAATTCATTACCAATCTCACAACAAAAAAAGTAATGCTTTGTATAATATGCCCAGAAAAGTTAAAGAAAAATAACATAAACTCTTTAAAATTATTAAATTTAAGCACACAAATTTAATTAGAAAACATTTAAATTAGTAAAGAATTTATTTGAGACAGGTTAATAAAAATTTAGCACTATAAATGGAAACTTCTCTAATTCTGTTTCAAAATTCTTACAGAAACTAAATATTTTCATACATAAAAATATAATACTTAAGAAAGCAGCTAAATTTTGATGAAGCTGTCTCATTAATACTTATATATTTTTTTAATATATTGTAGTTAATATACATATCTATGCATTGAATTTATGATACAAAAATTTAAATAAAAAACAAACATACAACATTATCATGTTAGAATGATAAAAATAGAACAATAAATATGATAAAATTTATTTTAAACTGTCTTATTTCTAAAACTGCAGGAAATTTCTCATGAAAAATTCATTAGTAATAGATAGTAAAAAAGAATTTCAGTTTATGCATACTATTCAGAAATCAATTGTATTTAGCTTTTCTAGTGTATAAAACACTAATTCAAAAGAAGAAGGTTTATATTAATAAGTAATGCAAACAACTTAACCAATCTGCTGAACACTGCTAGCCTTACATGATGATGTTTTACAGAAAACTTTTTAAAATACTCCCAATATAACAAAACATTTTTCGAATATAAATGCATTTTGTCCCCTAAAACCCTAACTGAAATTTGTAAATAAATCATTTTGTAAATCATTGATTTTTATAACTCTTGGCCTATATATATTTATTTTTTATTTTATTGAAATGTGAACATCCTTATATTACTGCAGTGGAATCAATTAATAAGAGTATTGTGCAAGTATTTAGTAAGTAAGTATTTTGCAATTTTTATTATTACAATAATTATAGACAGAGCATCCAGTTTTCCAGAAAACTTTTATATTTAACGACCCACAGCAAGCTAGAAACGAAAAACGCTGATTTTCCTAGATGCCTACAGAGATTCAATAGCATACTAGTGCTAAAAATAGGTAAAATATATTTCAAATCATAATAAAGTCAATGTAATATTTGATTTTCACATTTTTAAAGAAAATCTGATTAATGTAATACATGAGCAAATGCTTATGCAACAAAAAAAGAATAAGCAATCCAAGAAAAAAGAAAAAAAGAAAAGAAAATATTTAAACTAATTATTTTATACTTTTTGGAAATAGATTTCATTATAATTTTTTAACTGCATATAATTACTGTAAAATTCACACTAAAAATAATTTAAAATGTAAACTAATTTTATAAAAGTAACAAATATTTTCTTGTAAAATTTGTAAAAACCTTGCATAAAATATGCCACGAAATATATGAGCAGATAATAAATAACAGCTTAAATTGAATTACCGCAAAAATATACTCACTTCTTAAAATAATCATGCCATATAACTTTTCTTGTATCTAAAATATATTTGCATTCAGAAATATTTTTCAGAAAATGTTGGAATTGAGCTTCAAATATCTTAAACTGCTCAATAATCTTATAAAACTTGTGTGTCTTGGCATAATGATTCAACTCAAACTTTGAATAAAATTTTTCTTTATATTCACAGACCTTTATTCAAAGATTAAAAATATTAATATTCATCAAATATATATAGATATATAAACATAAATAATCAACCACAACAAAAAAAACAATTTTTTGTATAAAATGTGAAATAAATGAAATTACAGGCAATATAGATAGTGCAAAATAAAAACTTTAATTATTTAAGCTTTACTATGATACCAAATATTTATCAGAATATCCTTTAAATAGACATTTTTATTATTAATTTATCCTATTATTCAATTAATTTTTCATAAATATAACACCAAATCATTAAAATAATTGATTATGCCTATTTGATTAAATAATAATAAACAATATTTTATTAAATAATTGATTAAGTAAATAATAAATAATATATTATATTGATTAATAAAAGCATATACTTTAAAAATTTTAGAAAAATCTATAATTTTTAAAGAATTTAAGTTTATGCTTTTTGCAATCATAAATTTAAATTGCTTTTTACAATCAACAACAGAACATACACACATATTGTTAGCATTATAAATGAAAGAATATGTTCTTTTCTGATGTGGCTGTCCATCGCAGAGAACTCCCCCTTTGTGGGAAAAAAAGTAGAAGTTTGACTTTACCAATGCGATTGGATTCAGTTTGCTCTAAGCAGCTACACAGGAAATTATTTACTATGAAACCTGTTTTTATAAACGATCGACGAATCACTGAAATAGTAGGCTATAGAATTTTTGTTTGTGACTATCGAAGAATTTAATAGAAACATGGCAGATACTTCAACAAGCCCTTAAAGTTAATGCTAGTCAGAAAATGGAAAAAATTTTCCATTTCTGTTACATAGAAGCAGGGAAGATGTTATCGACGAATGCTGTTTTACAAAGGATAGGATTGATGACAAAGGGAAATATGTGCGGGATATTTGGAAATGAGACTGTATTTTAAGGATCAAGCAAATTTCTGACCCTGATTGTTTCAATACTTATGGTACATAAAATAATGACCGAGGATTTAAATGACTCATGGATGTTCGAGTATGATCCAGAATTGAAAAAGCAGAGTCTGAGTGTCACAACCAGTCGTCTTTCTGCCCCTAAAAAACATGCATGAGCAAATTTCACATCAAAACAATACTCATTGTCTTTGCTGAAGGAGTTGTGCCATTTCAAGAGTTTGTGACCATCAGTACAAACTGTCAAGTTATTATTTTATATGGAAGTATTCAAAAGGTGGAGACTCAGGAACGCCATATGAGTAGTGACATCAAAAACTCCATGAAACTATATAACAATGTACCCAGGCAAACAACCTTTATCAACGTAGACTACTTAGTCCAAAGCAAGACTATAGCGGTTCTCCATTCTACCTACAATCTTCAGCTGGCCTTGTATAACTTTTTGTTTTCCTGCTAGAAGCATGAGTTCAAAGGAAATCATCATGGGCTGCAGAGAACATTCAAGCCCATGTTACAAAGCTCCTTAAAGACATCCTAGCTGAGGACATTTAGGATGACTGCTTTTTAAGCATGGAAATGTATTGATGCAGAAGGTTCATAATTTGAGTTTTAATGGTTTATACATATTAGATCAACAAATCATTTCATTTTATAACCATGGTCATTATTTTTATAATGCTCCTTGTATATATTCAAAATTGGAAAATCATTCAAAATTTGGAATTCTTTATCTAAAACTCATTTAAAAGTGGAAAATAAATTTTCATAACAAACATAAAATTTATCTCTTTAAGATTTACAGTCTCAAATGTGACTTAATAAATTAAAAAATTTTCCTTTAATAATTTTCATATATTTCTGGTTAAGATATCTTAAGTTATTTAAACTTTATTCTTATAAACTAGTTGATTGAATCTTTTTTAAACAAGCAATAGAAAAATAGTGCTCTTATATTATCTTAATAGGAAATCAAACCATTGTAAAAAATATCCCTAATACTTGTAGTTTAATTTTCCCTTAACAATTTATTAGTATTTTAGAAAATTACTTTGGTCATCAATAATTAATATCCTATATCGCTGATAGTAAATTGACCTATATCACTAATTAGTGAATCATAAACTAATAAGATGGGTAGTAAAATTTTATCTGAATATAATTTTATTAAATATTATAAAATAAATATTTGTCTTCCAGAAAAAAGGCTATAGTAATTGGTGTATAAGTAATACTATACATCATTAACTTTCAAAACCTTTGGTACAAAATTCAAAACATTTACAGTTCCATGGTATTTCATTAATTTACAATAAAAGTGATAAGAATATAAATTCAATAACTAAAAAATAATTCAAATATAAATAAAAAATGATTGAAAAAACTTTTAAGCTTAAAAACTGTATATTGTCCTATAATATTAGTAGTGTTCTATTTTAAATAAGAGGATTGAAAAAATATTTTTAGAGCTTTGTGGTAACTGGCAAACATTGGTTCTTAGTAAAAATCATTAGAAAAGAAAGACCATTATTAACTTTCCATACTGTTCCTTATCGTTAATTGAAGTTAAATTGTTTTGCAAACTAGTTAAATGATTTTAAATTTTATCTCAGTATTTTTCAGGATTATGGAATGAAATGGAAGAATTTTGAGTTATTAAATATAGAAGGAAGTAATTTAAATGACTATTTCTTTCCATTTACTAATAACTTCTTTTGACAAAAACATCTATATCCTTTTCATTTCTTTTAACAATTATTTTTATTTATAATAGGAAATTGATAGTAACTATATTTAGAAGGCTACATTTTAAAGAGATAAATTACACAAACGAAAATGATATAAATACTTAATTTTAATAATCACTAAATGACATGTACTACAAATTCTGCATTTAAATCTAGTGACAAATCAGTACTTAGATGAAAATTAAAAGTGATATTAATAAGTTAAGAACATATTTTGATTTCTCAAATTGAATGTGTAAAAATACTAGTCTGCAATAATGCTTATAGAATGGCAATGAGTTTATAATGCCAAACATATAAACTTGATAATTATAATTCAAAATCTTCTAAACTGTAAAAAATGTCTCATTATTAAAAAAAAGAAGTATTTATCGAACTGAAACAAAGTTTTCAATCTGATTGTAGAAAATGAAGTAAAAATTATACAAATTTTTTTTTAAAAAAAATGATGCCAAATTTTGTAGAAAATCAAATAAGAATTTTTAAATATTATTTCTTGGGATATTTGATGAACAAGTTGTTATTATGCACTACTATGTTCAATATAAATTAATGTTTTATCAAAAGTAAAATTCAAAAAAATTATGTATTATTAAATAAATAATTTATTATGTTAATTAAGTTAAAATGCAATTTTTCATAAACATTTCCATTACAGAAAATAAAATATTGCAATAAGAGTATATAATAATTCAAGTATAAAATACATAAAATGTAATCCAATAATAAGTATCCAAAAAAACAAATATTTCAAATACAGAAATAATTATTGAAATAAAGCACACATCAAATATTTTTATAATAAAATATTCAAATTATGAAACCAAGAACAAATGTTCTTTTGTTGTTGTTAATTTAGCAACTTTTTCTTGGAATAAATCAATGTTCTGATGTTAATAAATATTTATTAGCGATTTATGAATACATCTCTAGTAAATCTGTAATATTTTATAATCTTTGAATGATTAAAGTCAAATTAAAAATTTATTTAGCTTATATTTTTAAATATTACTTTCACATAACTTGAGTATTACAAAATAAAATATACTTTAATAAATAAAAAAATTATTGGTAAATAATAGTACATAAAAATAAACTTTTATCTATAAATATTTAAAAATAATAAATGATAATGTAAATGTAAAATAAAGTATGGTAGTAAATTTAATAATACAATAATTTAAATGCATGCATTTATCAAATTACACAATTATAAATGTCCCATTTTTTTCCAAAATTGTTTACATTTTTTGGAAATCAGAAAAGTTAAAAGTGATATATGATATAGGAAAATAATGATATATGATAAAGAAATATATCATTATTTTTATTTCATATATAAATTATAATAATGCACCAAAGTATTTACAAAGCCATTTCATGAGACTTATTTCACAATAATATACCTCAATTAATTCTTCACAACGACGTATAAAAATATTCACTAAAGGAAGAATGGGTTCTATTGACCAGTTGTTTGAAGCAAACTTCTTATTGACATTTTCAGACTATCATAGAATATAAACAGGAATATGAGAAAAATATATTAACATTTCTTAGAAATTTCATATTTTATTATTAGTTTAACATTTGATATTCATTTATATAGGATAAAATATTTATGAACAATTACTTTAAATGTACTAAAAAAATATTAAAAAATACTTTGATTAAATTTGAAATTATAATCAATGTAATTTAATTTAAGCTAATAATTAACTACAAAATATACAATAATAGAATCATCATAAATATTATATTTCACATCATTTGCTTAATATGTAAGATTCCTCACAGTAAAAAATATAAATTGTAAAATAAAAATCATATTTGTGTTAAACTGTATTTTTAAAAAATATTAAAAAAATATATAATTTATTTTAATAAATAAAATTTTTAATTTCAGATAAAATAAATTTTTAAAAAATATTGTACTCACACACAAAGATTTATATCAAGAAATTTATACTCAAGATTGACATTTATAACTTTATCAGAGCACATACAGCAAAACAAAAATAAATATCAATATATTTTAGTAGATAATTTTATAGTATTTTAGTGTAATATATTAATATTATTATATTATATATAATACTTAATAATTATTAAATAAATAATAAAGATAAAAAATAATAATAACTAATTACAATTTTTTTGACAAATTCAACAAGAAATAATACCAAGAAATTATAATGTCAGATAACAAACTTCCTGAAAATTAACTTTCAATGCCTTATTACCAAAAATTTTTAAATATTACTATATATTTTAAATGATTTTTTAATTCCAAAAAAACCATCTTTTATAAAAAAAAATATTTCTCATTAAAACAACTAGAAGCTTTTAAATTAAGACTTAAAAAATACAAATTAAAGAAACAATTAAAAAACATTAATATACAATTTTAATTGCATAGGATTTAAACTTTCAAGAATGTGAGTATCTATAGCAATGAAAAACAATAAATTTCTTTCAAACAGGAACATTTCCTTTCTGAGAACAATTTTTATGGCATAAAAAGTCAAAAAATCATATCAATCAGAACTTGGTTAATCAATGTGTTTATGTTATAAATTTACTAAAGATTTTAATTAAATTAGAAATTATTAAACAATATAAGCTTGATTCATTTATGAAGTCTAATTAAGGTGAATGTAAATATAAATTTTATTTTTGCTTTTTATGCCACAATATTTAATTTGAATCATCAAATATATAGAAAGTTAAATATTTCCAACTATTAAACAGGACAAACATTTCAAGGTTTATGCTAGTTGCTTTTGAATGTATTTAGCATTTGATTATTGATTATAATAATCAAAGTACAATTTAAATTCAAATAGTAAAAATATTTTAATATTTGATTTTAAATATTAATATAATTCAGCTAATTGAAAATATAATATTTATTTTTAATGTGAATTTCACAAATATGTGGTTTCATAAGTTTATTTTGTTCTTTTGTGTTCAAATCTTAACTCAGCCTTTATATCATGGAATCAAAATAAAATTCCTTCCAGCCAGGAAAGAAATATGTTCAAATTTTATCGATACTGTATTTTAAATTTCTTGTATATTTCATTTAACAGGTTATTTTATAGGTTCATTTTAGAGGTCATTTTTATTGCTTTGAAATGATTGTATTAGATAGAAAAATAAAATATTGCCAGAATTTAAAGACTTTGTTTTTCAAATTAAAAAAAGCAATTGAACAATCAGCAGACATAAATCAAAATTATAATCTTCAGGCAATGCTTAATATTTACAAATCAATAAAAGCAAATACATCCTTTGGCTTTACTATTTTCAGGATATTTTTTATTGTTTCCTTTTAATCCATCTTTAGACCAAAAAAAATGTAGTATCAATACACTTAAAATGATGCTGAAAAAATATTTTATAGCAGCATCTTTTTTCAGATATATTTTGTTAATGATGTTTTAAGACATTGTATTTTTCAAAAGTTCTTGGAATATTGGTAGATTTGAAGAAATATACATACAAAAGAAACCAAAAAAATTGACTATTTAAAAATATGCAGTGACATATTGAACACACTTTATTAAAAACTACAAAAAATATTTTTACTTTTGAAAAAAAATTTACAACTTGCCATCCAATTAATGATAGAACACTTGCAATTATAAAAAATAACATTTTGCAAATTTTCAAAAGAATAATTGATGTTAATATCTATCAAATATTTAGAAATTACTGTGTATTATTTTTTATAATAATTATAAATACTTTCACATCAAATCTGAAATAAATTGGTCACAAAAGTTTTGTGATTTTATTCGTTAACTATTATTAACATGTAAGAATCATTGGGTGATTATTGACATTCATCTCAAAGGCATTGTGAATAAAAATAATCAAAACCTAATGTCAAAAAATATCAGATATTAAATATAAAATAATCAGAAAATGAACAGGTATAGCTAAGCATTCCAAAGGAAAAACAATAATGTTAAAATAATAATATTTTCAATAACTATTGTAATGTTTATTAGAAATACAACAAATTAATAAATTAAACATAAAATAATAATAACAAATGGGCTCCAAGGTAAAGATAAATAGTCCGTAGAAAGAATATTCAAAAAGTTAAATAATTAATAATTAACTATACAAATATAGCTGTCTTTTCAAGATAAAAACAATACTGTAACATTATATATAGGGACAGATAAGAATGAAATTTTCAATAATCCAAATAAATAACATATAATTTAGAAAAACATAGCTCAACTTTATTCAATCCATAAAATTTCCCAAAAATTGACAACATTATTAATTTCAGTAAAAATTATGAAAATTTATAAAAAATTTTCTTGTAACAGTATGATTATAATATTTAAATATGTATGACAAGCCATATTTATATGATATTCAGAACATAGCATGTAATGGTATAAAATAATTGTTTAAATATTATATTTAAATATTTTATTTAAAAATAAAATAAGCTTCAAAATAACGTTTATAAAAATAATTTATACTTACAAAATTAAATATATCTATCCAAGACTTACAGCAAGAAATAATATTTTGAATTTCTAAAATTTGATTATTCATTTTAGCATTTAATATCCCATCTAAAGGTATATGTTGAGAAATTATCTGTATAACAAAACAATTAATCTGAAAAAAAAAATTTGTAAGCTCCAATTAACACACAGGTAAAAGAGAATGAAAAGTTAATTTAAATAATAATAAACAAATCCCAAAACACATTAAAAATTATTAATGCACTTTCAGTAATACGGATAGTAAATAAAACAGAAGATTTACAAAATATTAAGAACTATATTTAATATAATCAAACTACTAACTTCTTATTATAAACTTCGTATTATAAAAAACTAAACTTCGCTTCGTATTATAAAAAACTAAACTTAAACTAAACTCCGTATTATAAAAAAATCTATAATACGAAATATAAAACGAACCCCTTTATACAGAATGACGATTCAGACTCTTGATTTATTTCATGGACCACTGTAGACTTTGACAATAATTACTAACCCTTATATCTCCAAGATATGAAACTCATGCATCAGTTTGATCAATAAAAATCTAGAATTTACGAAGCTGAGAAAATGTAATCTTTCCCAGCTTCTACTTTCTTGTTTAATTGAGCAAATTTAACTAGTATTTTTCAGTCACTTAAGTTCCCTTTAATTTGTATGTGTCAAGTGATTAAAGTATTTAAATACTCATTGCTTAATATAATTTTTTTAAATATTTAAAATTAGCAAAAAAGCTGAAATATATGGCGAAAAGTTTATTTTGAAACAGATATAATCAAAATACAAGTTATTTAATATAAAAGCTTTTATTTACTTATGTGTCATTTCCTAGAAAACATTTGAACAAAATAAGTGAATGATTAATACTAAAAATATTTAAATAAGACATTTCACTTAATTCAGAAAAAACTCATCTAAACTCTAGGTCAGATTTTTACAACAAAAATTTTCAAACAAAATATGGAACACTTAATCAAAGGATATCCTAAAAAAATATTTACATTTCAAACAGTAATTATGCAAGGCTAATTCAATTAATTAAAAGTACTACTAAATAAATTTTGACAAATAGTATAAGCTGTAATAATAATTTATCAAGGCTCTGTAGTATTTTAAAAATGTTAATCAATCAAAACATGGCAAATTAAAAAATTTTTAAGGCTATCAGAACATTTTGTAAGCATTATATGTCGCAAGATTTAAAATAACTGTTATTTACATTAGAGTGGCTTTTTTCGGGTTTGTATACATTATTTAAATTAAAAATGCAAAAATAAAAATATCAGTTTTCATAGAATAATTTGTAGATTTTTCATCAGAATCTCTGGTGTTTTATCAATGCTTAAGTACAGTAATGACTGCTTTCTTCCCAAAATAACAAATTAATGTTAATGTGATGGCTAAAAATAAATGAATCCAAAAGATTTAGATTCAATTTTCAATTATAAAAATTATATGGTTAGAAATTTTAAGCATTTAGTCCTTTAGGAAAATTGTTTAAAAAGAAAAAAATCAGTGAAAAAGGAAGAAGATATTAGGAAGGCCAGTAGATTGCATTATAAATTGGTATCTAATGGTACCAATGACACATAAATTTCAATTCAATGTGTGATGGGTCATTATCTGATAAGTATGAGACCTTCCCAAGTGAGCATCAGCTTTTCTTAAGAACCGTGTTTAAATATTTTTTTACTATAATTTAAATAGAAAATGAATGCAATGATCATTGCCAAGGTTTTCTCCTTGTTCCAGACATTTTTTGCAGATGATTTGTAATTAAAGATGACAAACAATATTACTTCATTGAAAGTAAGAGATTTCCTGAATGCAACTTCTAAAGTCAGCTCATGGATCAATTTTGCTTTTATTATAGAGATATATTCGATTCTCAGCAACTAAAGACACATCTAAGAATCAGTAGCATTTGTGAATACAATTATTCCATTTGACTAAAATTTTTAAATTTAAGTTCAAAAACTCAATCAAACATAGTAATTAGCTGATGAGCATTAGATTCATATAGTGCAGAGATTCTATGCAGCCTCCCTTTAATGTATCAATGAAGTTAGCATTTTATTACACTATTATATGCAAATCATGGGAAATATTTGTTTTTAGAAGATGTGTTGAAATGAATGATGACCTATCATTATGTGATTCCACTTTTTGACTAGTAAGGTTTAAATAGAATTCACAATACCAGATTTCCACAGTAGACATAATGTGTACTCAGTCTATATACCATATCACAATGATACAAAACATTTGATATTACAATACAATGCTGGAAATAGATGATAACTTGAAGCTGTTCTCTTTCAACCTTTATTTTAAATTCAAAGTTACAAAAGATTTTTTATATTATTCTTCATATACTTTAAAGGAAGCAAAGTATATTTGTTCATGTAAATTAAAAAATACACTTATTTGTTTAATTACAACATTGAAAATTGGAGAAAAGTTTCTGACCATTCTAATATTACATTTAATAGCATCTTGAATGAATCTATCTTTAGCATGTTCTCTTTTTTCTTATAAATAAATTTTTATAAATATAAAAACTTAAAAAATACATAAACATATTAATTTGAACTGCAATGAATTTTTATGCTAAAAAAATATTAATTTGGAACTCAAAAATTGTTTTTATTCATATATTCAATTATTAAGTATATCATTAAATCAAGAAATTCAATTGCTCTTTGCAAACAAATACAATTTTCAACCAATTTATGAAATGTGCGAGTGAAAAACACCAGTTAAATGATTAACATTTATCATAATCAGAAATATGAAACTGATTCAAAAACTTTATGTTAAAAAAAAACAAATTAATGAAAAATTTAGTTTTAAATTTATCAGCATTGGCATTTAGACAATAAATTATATATTTTAAGGATTGAAAGAAAATCCTTCTATACATAGCTACAAATAATAAAAGCAAAACTTGCCGAATGTTTTGATTTAGCATCAAAAGAAAAGTAAGAATTATTAAGACTAATTGAAATACTACAACTCTAAATAGTACACAAAATGTAAAATCAAACATGCTTTCAATTTTAAAGAGAAATTACTGAAACAATGTTTTTCTTTTAAATTTTATTACCATAGCATACAAAGCATACAAAGAAACTTTCTGAATTAATATATTTAGAGTAGTTAAAAAGAATGTTTTGAATAGACAAGAATACATTATAAACTGATAGTACATTATAATTAATTTGTGTTCTGTAGTAAAAATATTAGTCACAAGGAAACAAAAAGTAGAAATTAAAATATTTAATTTTGCATGGATATGAAAATATTACCTTTCCAAATAAGTTAGATATTGCATCATTATCTTTATAAAATGATGAGTGATTCCAAATTATTCGTACACAATCCACTAATTTAAGAAGATTTTCAGGGATATCATTCAAAGGTGACTTCTGTAAAGTCTCACAAATTGGTTTTAAAATACTTAAAAATTTAATATTTTCAGACGCTATTTCACACTCTTCCTACAGCAAAAAAAAAAAAAAGAAATTAGAAAAATTACCCTTAAAAAGAACAATGGTCTATGCAAAGTTATTAACCGCAATGTTTCTATGTGATTTTTATGTACACAAAGTTAAAAGAAACATGACATAATATTTATCTGTAAATCCTTATCTTCTATTCTAAGATTTGTACCCCTTTAACAAAATATAAAACTTTATGTTATTTGTATTTTATTCCAAAATGCGTTTGTTTTATTATTTTTCAGCTAAAGTAAATAATCATTACTTACAAATGAAATTGTTTTCTAATGCCCAACTACAAGATTTTCTACATTTCAGCACAACAAATGGCAGAAGTGATGACATCTTCACATACTGGGCATGCCATCATGACCCTAATTTTGGTTGGCTTTTCATAATTTAGTAGCAGGAACCATTCAATTGGTACAAAAATGAGTATTATGAAAACTTTACTCAAACAAGCAAATACTTTCAGATATTAAGAATGGTTTAAATCAGAAGTCATTTCATTTTTACAAATTATTCTTTATATATTAAAATAAAATATGGGATAATATTTTAAAATTTTTTTACTTTGTTTGTTTAAATAATACACCATTTGGATTATTAAAAATTTATTTTTATTATTAAATTATTATATCCTTATAACAAAACATTTTAAACAAACAAATTCAAATAAGTATAAAAAAATTCTTAATTCACATTTGACAAAAATCTTTATTCTTAAGTTTAATTTACGTAAAATTTTAAATTTCAACTGAAAAAAACTTTTTTGAATCTTATTTGAACCCCATCAACAAAAGTGAAATATGGAGCCAAATCAGCAAATTACTACGCCAAACTAAATTCCTTAATGGAATGGATTTTGAACTGCATGTTTGTTGGTCAAATTCTATAATAACCAAAACCAGGAAACATTTTTAAAATGAACACACAGATAAAAAAAACCATTTTTTTGAATAAATTAAAATCATATTTTTAGAGACAAAAATTTATTCTATAGAAATTTAAATAATTAAAAAAATTATAGAGTCCTTATATTTATGGGCATATAAATGGAATGAGTAAGTGCTTTTATTCTTACAAATTATTTTTTATTTTGAAAGTAAATTAGAAAATAAAAAATTGTTTGTGTTAATGAGCTGCAACATAAATGTTATAAAAAATTGTTATGTTATTGATTTAGCTACATTGCTTAGTTAATTGAAAGGAAATATTATAAAAATGATCTCATCATATATATTTAAATATCTGACAAATATAAAAAAAAATTTATTCATGCTTTACTTTTTAATATTTTCTAATATATTTATTGAGAAAAAAATAAATACTCTAACATTTTGTCTTACAGCATAACTGTAATATGTTAGTAAAAGAAATATTCGAAATTGCAATATTCAAAATCATGTGAAATCGCTTAAATTCGGTTGAAAAGAAAATATTTGCTGTCATTTTCTTTGGTTCAGCCAAGTGGTGAGCTAAAGTAGAATTTTACCAAAAACTGCAAGATATCTTATTATTAATTATATTCAATAACGCAAATTTAATTTGCCTTTTTAAAAGTAAAGCATATTCTTAATATATGTTTTACTTTTATTGATGTATATCAAATACTTCTTTTTTATATTGACATTCTTGTCTTGTGAAATAATTACACATTATGTCTTGAAAAATATTTTTTTTACAATTTTTATGATGTAAATATTTTATTTGAAACAAACAATTGTTTTTTTTTATTTTAACTTTTTTCACAGAACAATTCAATTGTAACAATTCATTAAAAACAATTAAATACATTGAAAGAACTTACTTTATCTTAAAAAACAAGTATAAGAGAATTTGAATTATTCCCAATTATTAGATTTTAAAACAGTGATACTGTTTTAGAATCTCACTTAAGTATATTTGCATCTTTATCTCTTTTAGTTCTTCCATGTAATAAAATGCAATTAATTTACCTAACATCATATGGTCTAATGTTTACCATATTAAAATTTTTTATTCTCCAATATGTATTTTTATGAGATATAAGAGATAAAAGAAAAAGATTTTTATAAGATAAAAACAAAACTTTTTTCAATGACTGAATAAATAAACTTAAAAAATGAAATAATAATAATAAGTAAACATTTAAGAAAGAAAAGACAAAGTGACAGTGACATTTTAAAAACGGCATTATAGAAAAATACCTGTAGAGTCATTTAAAAAAAAATGTTGATTTTTATTAAACACGAAAAAGCAAAGTAGCTAATCAAACTATCAAATACAAACATTTAAAAGAAAATAAATTAAGACAGAACTGTAAATAAAAAGTAGTTAAGAAAAAGCTAAATTAGAATGATGAAGAGTAAAATATTACTTCAAGTTGGGCATAAAGCTCATTAAATTTGTGGAATGAAGCAAAGTTTCCAGCTTTTAAAATTGCAATACATAGTTTTACTTTTTTCTGATTTAACTTATTCAAAATTTTATCAAGATTAGAATGCTTTTTTTCCCAAAATGCAATTTCTTCCAAGGGTCCAAAATCGTTCACAGAAAGTGTATCTTGCTTCATAAAAGCATTCATAATTAATGATATCCACATAAGTACAGCATCTAAAAAGTATAATAATGTTTGTACTTTTATGCAATATATAAAATTCAATAGATGCTTATATTTGATTATGCAACTTTAAAAGTATTAATGTTTGTTAAAAAGTTTAAATAAATAATAATCCTATTTGCTTACTTCAAATTTAAAAAAAGGCATTCATTATGTTCAATAAGCATTTAATGTATGCAGCAATAAATACCTTACAAAAGATATACATTATTTAGAACTATTGATATGACTTATGTTGTATTAACAGAATGAAACAGAAAAGTGATAAAAAAGAAGAAAAAACAGTTATTATAACAGAAAAAAATTATGCAATAATTTTATTAATAATATTTAAAAGCTGAATTTTTTTAATATTTTAGAACAAGAAAAACTTTTAAATATTTTGCATATTCAATCATAAGAATTATTAAAGCTCAGAAATCATCATAAATAAATCTTAACAAGTACAAAGTTTGTCCTTTTTAAAAATTGAGTAGTACTTTTATTATTAAAATATCAATAATATTTCTAAGAGTAAATATAAATAATAAAGATATAAATAATTTTAATAATTAAAATAGTTTTAAGAATATCTAATATGAGATTCGTCATTTACAGATCCAGATATAATTAATATTTTATCAATGAAATACAACAGCAGGAAATTGAAGAAACTAAAACAATAGCAATCAACTTACAGATTATTAAATGAATTTACATAAGGAATCATTTATGAACTGAACAAGAATAATTTTTAATAAAGATTAAATGCATGACTAACTTTCAACTTGATTTAAAAGGTCTTCATCTTCAGCAATTAAATCAACATCTTTATTAATTATTTCTTCAGGAATATAAAATTTAATTTTATTCAATAATTCATTTTTTACTTGGAAGAATTCAAGCAAATATTTTACAAATTGATGTTGGTAGTATGATTTAATACCTTAAAATGAGTTAAGGTAATTTCTTAAAATGTATAGATTACTTCATTTTCTTAATTGTTTATTATAATTAATATATAAGTATCATTATTTAATTATTCAAAATATAAATCTTAAAACCAATTTTTTAAGTTAAAAATTTTCAAATAGCACACTCGAAAAAAGAAACTAAATATTAAATATGATTCTATCCTAATATAATTTGCCACTTTACAATCATTTTAGATCATGCGGGTACAAATTCTGAACAATATCAAACACATTTTCCCCCACTCTAAGAGTAAGTAGAACCCAGAAATTGTTGAACAGAAGGCAAGAGCAGAAACCATTCACTTGCCAGCTAAGATTTAAATTTATAAAAAGTTGTTTTAATGAAGCTTAAAAGTTCATTTTTACTTTTATTTATAAATAAAAATTATAATAATTTTCATCTTAAATGCCTACATAAATAGTCTATAATGGCCTACATAAAGGTCAAAATAAGGCCATAGTTGAAATTAAACATTTTCCTGGGTGGATAAAATTTTACAAATTTTATAAAGCATAAAAATATATAATACATTTATTAAGATAAATGAGCAGTCAAAATTTAAGAAACAAGAAATGGAGTGATAAAGTAGAATAAAAGAAACAAATATATTTACTAAGATTTGTTTAGTTTACTTTTTATCTATTTGAAATAATATTCTCAAATTAATTGAAATTAAATCAATTACAAGGTATACAAATGATGAACAAATTTCTTGAGAAAATTCCAAGTTGGATCAGTTTACACCAGCCTAATTTAACTGATTATAAAACAAATACCCAAATTCAACAAATCAGTAATTAAGTTTTTAAGATTACTGTCTGACCAAAGAGTATTAAATATAATCAAAATTTTAAACTTGTATATCATTAATTTCCATATTTAAAGAGCAAAATAGTGAAAAAGATAGAATTTCATATGGATTTCTTAAAACACTTGTCAGCAGTTGAACAATTTTACTGATAAAAGCCATTTGAATTGTTTATATTAATAATGTATAATAATAAGCGTACATCAAAAAAATAAATGATAAAGACATATGGTTTTAGAAAATAACTTCATATGAAACATTTTTAAGATTATGGAATTTTCCAAATGTTTGTCTGCAACATAGTCCAATTTATTTTTCTTTCCTAGTGGCCACTTGATTATACAAGATATATATATACACTGCCCAACATTGAAAATTCAACACCAAGAAGAAGTTGCCAGCACAAGTGACGAAACTCGGCAGACAGTGACAAATAATAAGTCATCTGTATTTTGAATTGATATGCATAATACAGAGGGAGAACAGGCTCGGGTCAGTAGGTTGTAGGATTACCACTAGAAGTGCGTCTTCTGTAGGAGGCACAGTGGCAGGGTCTGCAAATGACCTACAATCAAATCCCAAACATGTTCGATTGAGGAGAGATCTGGCAAGCACGCTGGCTAGGGAAGCAGCTGTACACCTTGCATGGCATATTGGCTGATGCGAGCAATGTGTTGTCGAGCGGTATCCTTCTGATAAAGGAAAGTGGACACCCCGTGAAGGTAGGGAAGTGTCACATGGTGCAGTACATCATCGAAGTAATGT
The DNA here is from genome assembly GCA_037975125.1 of Latrodectus hesperus. Taxonomy (NCBI): domain Eukaryota; kingdom Metazoa; phylum Arthropoda; class Arachnida; order Araneae; family Theridiidae; genus Latrodectus; species Latrodectus hesperus. The sequence goes on along the minus strand of CM075850.1, from coordinate 98,338,721 downwards.
TGGGCAGTCATAGTGCCGTGAATAGGAACTAGAGATAATATGGAATTGCATCTCTGCTGTGGAGTCATTCTTAACATTCATTAAGCAGAGGTTCTTAATGGACGCCATGAGCGCAGGCAATTAGACACCAATCGACAGAAAATGGCTCTGCTCGATAGGGAAACATGCAGGATGACTTGCACATGCTGCAGAATTTCGGTAGATGCCTCCCGGCCGGCCGGCCGGCCGTCCGCCTCCCATCGGACGCTTTGATCCATGCTTGCTGACATCACTCTGGCTGCAATGGCATCTTGCAAATGTTCAACAGTTCTAATCATCTTCACCACAGCCGGTGCACTCTGGATGCATTCAGGGGTCTGTCAGCTGCAATTCGCCATAAAGACCAACCTGCCCTTCTCAGTCTGTTCACCATGTCCCTCGTAAACTCGTTTGTCAGCTGGAACTGACTCCATTGATGCCTAGCATTCTCTACAAAACCCTTTGCAACAAGAACAAACCTTCAATGATTATTTTCCAAGCAGTAATAACGATGCATGTATTGCCCATTTTGCTGGTTCCTCACTTAATATCTGATCCCACGTGTGCTGGAGGGCTGTACATTTCACATCATTTGCATGACTCGGTAAGGTGCGTCTATCCTGAAATTTGGATAATTTTTTGGTCACTACTTCTTGGTGTTGCATTATCAATGTTGGACAGTGTGTGTGTGTGTATATATATATATATATATATATATATATATATATATATATATATATATATATATATATATATTGTTCTTTTTTAATTGCTTTGTTAAAGTCTCAATATTTTTATTAATATTATATATATACATATAAAACTAAAACAGAAAAATACAAGCTATTAAAATCGGAATCTAGCTCAAGTTTAATAACACAATTTATTTGCTAATAATCAAGTTTAATATTATTACTTGATTATTTGCTAATAATCAAGTAATAATATTATCATTTGTTTTATAATAAACTCTGATAAGGTATAAATCCCACTCTCTCCACATAATACTGCAACCAAGATTTACATTGAAAATTGATAATTTTGATTCAAAATCTACTTCTTAAAATGAATTATTTAATTATTACACAATACTTTCTCTTTTTAATTTGTTATAAATATCGTATAATTTTTAGAAAAAAGTTTTAATTATTTATAAAAAATCAGTGAATCCACAGATATATGATTTATCTTGTTAATTCTTATAGCGATTTAAGCAAACATTGTAAATTGTTCACAAAATGTCAAAAACAATTATCTATTCGAAATATTTAATATATACATTATTAATTATCTGAAATGTTATCTGATCATCTTTTTACAGACCATATCACGTATATTTTGCAAAAAAATTTTAAGACAAATGAGTCAGTGTGACTTAAAAAATGTCTTTGAATCAAAATTCATCCCTACTTTTATAAAATTTTTATTTGAACTCCCAAATCTTGAGGCTAAAGTGAGAAACTTGAATTTGTATCACTTAATGAAATAAATCACATGTAAATTCTATATATCCACACTGATTTTCAAATATTCTTTTAAGCAAGTTAATTAAATATATTGACCATCAATATATCTGAAGAGATTTTCATTTATTCATAACAATATAAATGAAGCATGAGCACTATATCCAGTGTTAATTCTACATATAAACTGAACAAACTAAAGAGTTTAGGGATATTACAAAGAGGTTAGGGAATTCATATTTAATACAAAAATGTTAATTAATAGATGGAAAGGATAACTAAATATATAAGTATTTTTGGGAACCTAAGTATGTATTCAATACTTTTCATCTAAAATTTATTTTTTAGATGATAGACGAGTTATGCTTTCACTATATACATTTTTGACTGATATTGCATATATTATAAGAAACCGGTTTAAATGTAACCATTGTGAAGTTGTTGGCGATGTCCCTTGGAATTTAATTTAAAGCAATATTTAAGTCAATGTGGTATCTGTAGAGTTTTAAATTTTCCTGATAAGTGGTGCTTTTGCTAATGCAACTGTTCTTCTAGAAACTGCAATACTTCATTCTTTCAAAATTGAAATAGCAAAATAACTTATGATTATTTACTTTTTACATATTTTTTATAAATATGGGATTCTTCCCTCTCTTAAGTAAAACTTTTATATTCTTTTAAATTTTTTCAATTTAAGATGTAAGAAAAAATTGTAAATATTTCTCATTTCTTTCATAGAAGAAACTAAAAGACCATCTTTATTTAACATGTGAACATAAATCACCATTCTGTATTTTATTCTCTAACTAATAGAACAGCATAAGTGAATGTCATAACAGTAACTTTACAAGTACATAATCAAGAAAGTTGGTGTCTCAACATTTTTTTCTAAACCTAACATTGCAATAATATTGAAAAATATGACAACTCTATCTTGTAATTCTTAGTACAGAGTAACTGAAATGTCCTCTATCAAACTTCAAGAAGTTAATAAAAATGAATTTTTCATGAATTAATACTTGAAAAAAACTGTATGAACATCAAGTGTTATCCACAACAAGTTTAAGAAAATTTATTTGAACTTGTCAAGGATGAATAAAAAATATTTTATTAACAATTGAAAACTTGAACAAAAACTTGAAAACAAAATTATAATTTTCCAATAATTTTTTTTCTTAAAAAGTATTCTTATAATATAGAATATAGTGTATGAAAAAGTAAAGATCATTTTACAGTAGTTCACTCATAGTTTAGTTTCATATCCACCATATGAAACTAAACTGTGAGATTACAAAAAAATATAGTTTAAATGTATATACATATATAATATAAAATTGAATTAATTTTATATTATATATGTATATACATTTAAATAAAAATCAAATCACTGTCCAAATAAAATAAATTACATTAATCTATAAAATATATAATAAGCTACATTAATCCAATCTACAAAATAAACTTCTTTAATCTATAATATTAAATTTCATTTTTCATGAGATTTCATTTTTATTTTTGTTTAAGATTTTGTAATTTAAGATGGCAAATATGCTTTTGATGAGAACAAAAATAAAGTAATCTTAGAATTTTAAAATTCTCATAAAATCACACAAACAGATTTTGCAGAACTTAATGAATGGTTAGAAAGTGTGCTTTAATATACATAAAGAATCAATATTAAATCAAGATATGGTCACTCTAAAACAATTATAATAAAATAATTATACCTATTCCTAAAATATATGCCCATAATATTTCTATTGTAATTAATTCGTTCTTAGAGACTGTTTTATGAAAATGCATAAAACTCTTTAAACAACACTTAAAATAACTCTTTTAAGAGATTTTTTTTATTTTTTAAAAACACTCTACATTTAGAATATACACAAGGCATATATACTTAAGATATAAATAGAACTAAGCACATAATATTAAATTTTTCATTGAGTCAAACCCAATTCTAAATTTAAAAAAATCATTTAAAAAGTAAATTATTATTTTCATTGCAAATTAATTATACAGTTGATATAATTAAGATGTTTTAAATGCAAGAAAAACAAAATTTTCTATAACACTTTGACTAAAGTTGAAACATAGAAAAGGATACATCTTGACCATTCCATACTTTTAGTAAACATAGGCAAGTAAATATTTGAAAGCAAAGAATAAATACTTTCAAAAATGGGTTTTTTAACTCTACCAAATAATACTTTTAGGACACAATCATGTGATGAAAATTTTTCAGGAGAAATTTTGATAAAATAAAATAACTCAGATATTGAAATTTTAGGAACATCACAAATAGTTTCCAAAGAATCATTCGAGAAATAACATGTAAAAATGTGCATTTCCAAATCAATGACAAATTGCCACAGTAACTGTTCATGATTTTCATTCCAATAACTTTCAACATTTTTCTCTAATGTTATTACACTTCGCAATTTTTCCACCTGTAAAAACGATAAAATAAGTAATCTAATCTTTAAAGATATTTTTTGAGATATATGGCATGAGCAAAAATTAAAAAGATTATAAATGTTTACAAAAAAATTAATAATATGATATTTTAATTAAATATTAATTATTTTTTACAGAATTTTCAATCTCTCATCAAATTATTTTTCTCAAACTATATTCTAGCTTTTGTAATATGAATCACAGAATTTCGAAATCAGCAGTTAGTACTATATTTATGCTTTATTCCTGAATAAAGAATTTTAATGAGATATTGTTCTGCAATACACTTAAAAAGAGCCAAGTAGCAATCATAAATATAATGTAAAATATAACATGACGCCATTTTTAAAAACTTACCATTTGAATCTTTAAAGAAAGAAATAAGACAAATTTTGCAGAAAAGTTTCTCAAACAAAATCATAACTTTTGATGAAGGCACTTCTTTAATGAATTCATTCACCTTTATTGTTATGAAATACTGCTAACCTAAACTTTTTCAAAGAATCAAAGAGTCTTTTTCTGAATTCATTGGAAACATTAATTATAATTTTAAATGTCTTTTCATTAAGCTTTGTTTCTTGTTACATTACTTTAAGAATTTGTTACATTATTTTTTTCCACACTTGGTCTTAATATATTTATAGATTGAGGAGTTTTACACAAATATCGACCAAAAGATCTTGTTTAATCCAAACATCTTGAATGAAAAATGTTTCAAATTTGATAAAATTCTGGATCAGCATAAGGACTAGGAATAATCAATTAAAGATAACTGCATTTTGCAATGAATAGGCTGATGAAATTATCAACCACATGTTTGAATAAAAATTAAAATTTTATAGCTAGATACATATAGATATTTCTATAACACTGCTTAAATATGTTTCATTTTAAAAAATCCCTATCTATTTGAAAAATTTCTTGGTGATATTCATGGTAATCAGTGATTGAAAAATTAAATAAAAAAGTAAAATCAAAGCTAAAAAGAATAAAATATGATTTGAAAAATCGTTTTTCTTCTCCCTAATGAAGCTCTCAATTTTTTTTAAACAAGCAATATCTAAGGGAAAAAAATATATTTTAAAGAAAAATATAGTGGAAATTTTTTAATGTTCATTTTTACATAAAACAAGAAACACATCTTTGTTAGCTTCAATATTTAAACTAATCTATTTTATAAAGAAATCAAGCTCAAAGAAATTTGTTAATAAATCAGGCGTTTTTATATTTCATAATGATTTCATTAAGGAATGAATAGTTTAAACTTAGACATTTATAAGCAGAATGTGATTATTTAGATTGAACCATATTTAGTTGAATCACAGAATTCCAATTTGTAAGAATCCAAAATATGTTTATCACATCAATTTGTTCATTATTTCAAAGATAATTCTTTTGCTGGTGTAAAAGAACAAAATTCTCTTCACAATGATCAAAGATAGCCTATTCTAAAAATAATTATATTTTGTGTATGAGTTACATCACATGAGTAAAATATTTTTCAGAGCATAAATTTTTCCATGAACCCAATATTTTTATTAACTCATAGCAATATTAACACAAAAATTTTATAAATATGCATTCTCATAAATCATTTTGCTTTTAGCTTAATTTCTTTCATTGTCATGAAAATTTTTTTGACATTCTCAGAAAATTAATGATACATTCAGAAGGAATGAAAAAAACTAAATTTTGCAGTTAATGTAACATTTTCTTCAATTTTTAAGAATGATTAATTATTTACTGCATTTTAAATTTTGTATAAAAGCAATATAAATAATAATACAAAATATAAAAGCAATATATATTATACACATATTGTATATAAAGTATAGAAATAATAATAAAATATAATAACAATATGTAATTAAAAGAAAAAATTTTGATTATTTTAAGCATATTTTGCTAATTTATTTTAATCTTATATCGCTCTGAATATTTAATGATATACATAATACAATACTCTCACATATGTGCAATGAAATATTAAAAAATTACAGCTGGATCTTATCCTTTATCATTCAATTTTCATTGTATTTAAAATCTAAAAGAAAAATATCATATATAATGTGTCAGTTTTTAAAATTTCATGTCATGTAAAATAATTGTTTTTTTTTCCCATCATCATCATTTATGGCATGCTAGCCCAGGATGGACCAAGACCTTCTGAACAAGTTTCTTCCAGCCACCTCTACTGGCAGCCAAACTCCTCCAATTTTTTGTTCCAAGGACCCTACAGTCTTCTTCAACTGCATCCACCCATCTCAGCTTTAGTCTTCCTCTTCTTCTTACGCTGATGGGTTTTGCAAAAAAAATTTTCCTTAGTGTTTCATTGTTCTTCATTCTAATAACATGTCCAACCCAATTAAGATGGCTTTCTTTAATGTGATGTACAACGACTGGCTCTTTGTACATTCGGTAGATTTCTATATTGTATCTTCTGCACCAGATACCGTTTTCCTTCGTACCTCCAGATACTTCTTAAGATCCTGTGTTCAAATAAGCCCAACAGCTTCTCCTCTCTTACAGTCAAAGTCCAGGTTTCCAAGGCATAGGTCAAAACAGGACGGATAAGCATTCTATAGATCTGTAACTTAGCTTTTCATGATAAAAAATTAGTTTTTAATAAATGTCTTAGGCCAAAAAAGGCTTTTAGCTGCAGTTAAAAAACTTTTAATTAAATATAAAGAAACACAGAATTTATACTCCTATATTATCCACATCATAAATCTTCATATAATATTTTCTCAATACTAATTGTAATAATATAAATTTTAAATTTCTATTGAAATATCATAAAAAAAACATGTTATATATTTTAGACATATTTTTTGCCACAGATATTTTACTGATACTAAATCATCTTGTGATTATTTGTAAACATTATTAAATACTTAAAATGTAAGATATTATATTGGAAATTATTTAATATTAAAGAATATATTGGAATTTTTTTTATCCAAAATATAAGATAAAAAATTCCAATATATTCCTTAACAATAAATAATTTTCAATACAATTTAAATAAAAATGACTCAAATAAATATGTCATAAATGCAACCAAATATATATAATATTAATATTAAATTCAATAAGAAAATACAAACTTCCTTTTCAATTACATAATTTATTTAATTTTCAAAATTTCATATTAAAAAATTTGTAAATGTTTTTTAATATAATAAAATATATAATGTAAGTTATTTAGTATAAATTGATGAAATTTTTTACCACTATTGCTAAATCATCAGAAGAGTAAAAATCAATGGAATCCAATTCTGCTAAGGAATATCTGCGTACAAGATCTAAAAATAAAGAAAATGCAATAGTTAAGAACAATAACAGTATGTAATCATTTTGAAATTATAAAAGGTAAATAGTAGAACTTTATCATAATTTAAAAATTACAATTGGTTTACTTAAAAGTTACTATCAAAATGATGCAATAAATAAAACATAAAACTTTAATTGTAAATTAGTTTCTACATTTAAATTCCCTGATATTACAGGAGTTTGTTTTCTATTTAATTAATCTAGATACTTTTTTATTGTTTTCTTTTTATCTCTGCAAATGAGTCAATAAAAATTCAATATAAGTTTTGCCACATTGAAAAATATTTGATTTCTCTAAAAAGATAAACAATTAAAAAATACAATTTAATTTTCATTTTATATGACAATTTTTAAGCTATAATTTGATTAATAGAGGTTCTTTAAGGAATTGTTATTTCTTTGCTCAAGATTGAAGAAATACTCACTTTTGAATAGGAAAAATGATAACTGCTGAAATTTCTGAGTGGTGAAGTAAAAACTCAATTATCCTGGTGATATGTTATTAATCAATATTTCTTAATTTAATAAGAACTTTTGATTTTCTACTTGCTTTTGATTAAGAAATTCTCAGACTGATGGACAAAATAAGTTAGGATGAATTGTAACTTAATTAACACTTATATATATATATATATATATATATATATATATATATATATATAAGTGTGTGTGTCATGTATACAAAGTTTATAAGTGAAAATTGTATATAAAAACACAACATATATGTATATACAATTTTCTTTTGCCCTAAAACACACTAAAAAGTAAATTTAAAAACTCAAACATAAACAAAAAATTATTTATTTGATCATTGAAATAACAATGTTTATAACAAATGATATAAAATAAACTTGCAATTTCCAACACATAAATGGAGGAAAAGGTTTCCTTCCACCTATCATATTAAAATATATCATATAGAAATGCAGTTTCAGTTATTAAAAAAAATATTGCTCTTAAAGATAATTTATTTTAAGAAATATATTTTTAGGAAATTCGTGTACTATACAAACACCCTATTTCATATCTTGTTGTTGTTGTCTTATGCCAGCTAAGCTGGTATTATGAAGAGTGTTGCTCCACTTTTTCAACTGAACCATATTTTGGTGTAGAGTTCAATTTCCTCATTACACACATCATAGGTACACATATATAGGGTAGGTAACCATTCACAACCCATTCATACAAAAACAAAATAGACAAAAAGATAAAGTACATCTATGCCTGAACTCAGATTCAAAGCCTTATTATCTTTATCCGTAGTCCAACACTCTGACCACTAGACAGAGTGGATGGCTATATTTCAAATCTTAGGTGCAATATTAAACTATATAATATGGTATATTTGTACATATCAATACCTGAAAATATTTTCAATAATACAGATATCTTTGCTTTTGATAAGTAGTATATTGAAAGATGATGATATATATATATATAGTTCTTGGTGCAGCTACCATATAATCAATCTATCATGCGAAATTCTGAATTTGATGATTTTTTTTTGGCAGATTTTCTTGTTTATCTAGCAACCTAGCTTTTTATTACATCATTGAGTTTAAGAATCATAAGAACTGTTTAGAAAATTCTGTTTTGGAAACCCTAGTATTTACACACCAAAAGGGAATTTAGAACATTTTATTTCATTTCCAAATTTTATAATGAAGTTTTGCAAGGATAGTTCATCTGAATTTTTTAATGTGTTCTAGAGATTTCTTAACCTTTTGGATATGATGATGATACAATTTCTGATTTGTGAATGTTCCTATTTTTCATAGAATTTATATTTACGTTTTCAAAAATCATAGTTCATATATTTAACTTATTTCTATTAATATTTATAAAATTAATGCTTGTATGTTTTCTTTTATAAAATCTTTATATTTCAAAAATATATATTTACACTTTTTATTTATCAGGTTTAGATTTATTTTTAGATGTGCAGGCTTTTATCAGGAAATAATTTATTATGTCAACTTGGCCACAGTTCTTTGTCTCCATAAAAATTTACAAATTTGCACAATGGATTATATTGCAGTATTGCTATATTTTTGGTAAATATCATTTTATGCATCACAGCTCTCAAAAGATTTAATGAATATACAAAACCAAAAAATACATGAAAACTTATAAAACTAAAACCTTTAGTTTCATATTTTGACAACAAAGAATAAAAATTCATAGCAACAAGAACATTCACGTTCTCAAATTAAGAACAGTATAAACTGCCTTAATGCAGTATTTAATGGATAATGATATAAAAATGGTGATAATTTACAATAATATTAATAAAATATTCAACACTGATAGGCTGATTATAAAGAAACACAAAATTGGATGCACTTTCTGGCAATTTAAAGAACATGTTATATGATAGTTAATTTAAAGAGCAAGTTATTGAACTAATATGTTAGTATAATGAAAATCATCAACACATAGATGGATATATTCCTATGATATATCAGTAACAAGCTGTAATAAAAATAATGACATTTACAATTTAATAAAATATTTGAAAATAAGCAAAAATTAAACAAAAGGATTGTCATTTTGCAAACCACAAAGCAACTATAAAAAACTTATTGGTGCAGTTTAGACAAGTATCAACATGCAACACAAAGAAAATGCATACAATTTATCAAAACAAGTGATAAATGTGAAGGGAAAAAATTAACCCATGAAGACATACATTTTGTTTATCATAAAACTGCAATGATAAAATGATGTTAGCATTTCCTCAATGGGTAAATTCCAAGTGAAGATATTTTTTGTATTATTTTATATCATTATGAATTATATAAATATTTTACCATATAAGAATATATATAAAAAAGACATATCAATGAGACAAATTTTTGGGGCTATCATTTTCATGTTATTTTTCTCAGCTATATTCAATGTGAGATTGAAATAGAATTTTTCCCTTTTTATTTGTTTTTAATAAAAAGTTATTTCAATTTTTAGCAATATTTGCCTAGATTTAAATTTTTCTGGTTAAGTAATGGTATATTCTAAAAAAAATATTTCAAAAATTAATTTCATTTAAAATACAAATAACCAAATTTTCGATTAAAAAATGTATAAGTGACAATGAATCATTTATAATTTAACATATTAGCAAATTATAAGAACTTTTAAAAATGTATGGCATTGATTTTCTTTCTCCATGATGTTTAGCAAAGTAATTGATATAATTCAACACTTAATGATTGTGATATTTTTCTGTTGTTTTAGAAGATTCAATTAGATTTCATATTCATACTTAATTTTAAAAGCTGTAAAATTTTTTAGATATGGAAAGTATATTTGGGGAAAAGTCCAAAAATACCCTTAACATGAAAAAAAAATTTTTTGCTCCAGAGAAAAATTACCATTTTTATTTAGTATTAAAATGAATATTAACAGAAAAAAGGGGGAAATATACTTTTAGAGTGACTCTTGGTGAAAATTGGCCATTTTGTTTAGTTACATTTGTTTTTGTGCATGTATGAAGGAATTAGAAGGCACTGATAAAAAAAGTACACAAAATCAAAAATAAACCAACATAGCTAAAGCCAAATTGGCGAGAAACTGAGAAGCACCCTAGACAGTGATAATTTTGATAAAAACAATGAAAATTCAACAAAAAGCACAAGCCATGAGCATTAGGATAATAAAAAAGTAATAATGAAACATTTTATACATAATTGTCAGTACAATTCCATTATCACTGGTAATGATAATTGTAAAAAGAAATCCAGGTAATCATAAAGAGAAAAATTGTAATTACTGTCATAAATATTTGTGTCATGGGCACAGGTGCCGTATAATCCAGAATGCCAGATTCTGAGTTAGGCAATTTTTTTAGACAGATTTTCTTATGTATCTAGCCACCTCATTTTTATTTTGTCATAGATATGGAGATCTATAAGAAATATGCAAATAATTTTATTTTGGTAACCCTAGTATTTACATCATCGCGGCAACATTTCATCATAGCCAAAAAAACTCAGAATTTGGCATCTTGGATTATGCGGCACCTGTGCTACGTCATGTACTGTTTAAAAAGATTTACAATTTTAGAAACTACAAAAAAGTAGTACAAACATTTTATTTATATTTTATAAACTAAATAAATATCATTTATTGACAAAACTTATTTAAATACCAAAGTTTATTTTCAATGGAAACTGCTTAGCTATCAATATGATAATCAATTTCATGGGTATAATGGAATAGTTTGTATTTGTTTTGCATCACATTATTGAGCAATAACTAAATTCAAGAGGCGTCTTTAACAGCAATGAAGACGATAACATAAATGTGTTAAGGATAAATGATAGCTAATTCTTCACAATTAATAGCTATCATTTTCGTGTTGGAATAGTAAACCACGATTTTTTTTTTTTTTAAATAACTTACTAATATCTATAGCTGTGATACTACTAGATTTTCTTTCCATTACAAAATTATATGGACAAACAACTTCTTTACTTTAATCCTTAATATAAATTTCTCACTACTTTGTGTATAAAGTTCGAACAAATCGTCCTACGCTTAAGCAATGGTTTGAAAAAACCGCTGTCCTGACAAATAATGGCTCACACCTTTATTGTTCCAGTTAGTTTATTGAAATAACCATGACAACCACTTTAGGTTCAAAATCAGGCTGTTGAGTAGTTTCAATTCTGACCGAAAAAAAATTAAAAACACAATTTCTATTTATTTGCTTGTAATATTTGAAATTAAATAAAAACAGATCATAATTTAATTTAAGGGATTTCAAAATGGAATTCCATTGTTCTTTATTGAGTCATAAATCGCAAAATTAATCCAAGTATAATCTATGAAATATTCAGATAAAATATCTGGCATCATCTTAAAGTTTAAATTGGCTGAACTCTAAAATTTGTTAATAGAGTAACGAAAATATTGTGATGTAAGAAAAGGTTTGAAAGAAAATTCTTTGGAAACTTGCACAAAGTAAATCTTCAAATAAAAATCGTTTTTTAAACGACAATTTTCATTGTCCTTGTTTTATTAATATTAAAAATGTCAACTCGTCGAATTATGAAAGAAACTCAACGCTTATTGTCTGATCCAGTGCCTGGAATAAGTGCTGTACCAGATGAAAATAATGCTCGATATTTTCATGTGCTCGTAGCTGGTCCAGAAGGCTCTCCGTTCGAAGGAGGAATATTTAAATTGGAGCTCTTTTTGCCAGAAGAATATCCAATGTCTCCACCCAAAGTTCGATTCATCACGAAGATATACCACCCAAATATTGATAAACTTGGCCGTATCTGTTTAGATATTTTAAAAGACAACTGGAGCCCTGCTTTACAAATACGAACTGTTCTTTTGTCAGTACAAGCTTTACTTAGTGCCCCAAATCCTGATGATCCTTTAGCCAATGACGTTGCTGAGCAATGGAAGTTCAACGAACAGGATGCTATTAACATAGCCAAAGAATGGACTACGATTTATGCTAAAAAATAAATTATATTATTGTTAAAGTACATCAATCTGCTTGTTCCAATCACAGTATTTTTATGTTCAATCTCTTATTTTACTGTACATTTGGCTTAATAGATCAATTTGTGGAACTTAATTTTAAAAAAAAAGTGTGACAAACGATCGTTATTGGTATTCGTCGTTTAATGCATTATTTGTATTTAATTTCCATATTTATTATTTACTCTTTTGTCAATGAACAATAAGAACAGAAAGTGATTTTATGAGTAGTTATGCTTTGAATCAATCAGTTGTTTTATTGTTAACAATGGAATAATTAAAAGTTTTAATTTGTTAACTTTCTGCTCAAGTGTCAATTAAACATTAATAGCATGTTATTACAAATATGAAAGTAGAAAATATATTGTGTAGGAATTTAAGGAAATAAAGCATCGACTCATAATTAACTCAAACTAATAATTATTTGACAATTGTATAACTTTTCCAGCTTTAAATTTCTTTTGACTTTGTAACTTCATTAATCAATTCTAATGAATTAAAAAAATGTCTTTGAAAATCTGCCTTTATTATTTATAAACACAAGAATTTATTTATGTAGAGTGTTTTAATTTAGCATTAGATATAGGAAAATAAGAACCAGCAGAATAATTTATTGAGTGAATATTTTGCATTGGCACAGATACCTTATAATCCTTTTAATGGCTTTTTTGGCAGATTTTATTATTTTTCTGGCATTCACAATTTTCATTGTGGCAAATATATCGAGAATACTAAAGATATTAACAGCTTATTTTGGCAAATTACTTAGAAAGAAACTGATATGACAATTACACCAACTTGGTGTAATTATGAAAGGAATTTTTTGCTACATTTAATTAACAAAACCAAATTGATTATACAGTATCTGTATCACATTTTATTTAATAATATGAATGTTTTATTTGCTAAAGAAATAAACCTCATGTGTACACAATTTACACTGTATAGAAAAATTATACATGACTTTTTAAAGAAAAAAGCTGAAAAACGAATTTTTTTATCCACAGCATTTTTGAAAAACAAAATAATTAATATTGTATCATGAATGTTGTAAAGTTTAGCGACTTATCTTACAAAATGAAAATTTTTGAAAAGTAGCATTGTAGATAAAAAAGATGCATAATTTTTTTTAAATATTAGAGAAGAAACTTTAAAAAAAGGTTATTCATGTATTAATGTCACCAGAACATTTTAAGCTGAAAATTTTTTCTTATTTTGATAATAAATTTTATATAATTGGAAAAAAATTTTCTAATTATAGATTACACACTAATTTAACTTAAATTTTGAAGCAAAATCAAGTTTTGTGACACTAATATGAAAAAAGTTTGTAGAAAGCTTTTTAATTAAAATTTATGATTTAAATTACTGTATTTTCTTATATATAATCCGCAGTGGCATATTATCCACAATCCCCTTTATTCGAGCAAAAGAAAAAAGTGGCGTATAATCCGCAGCAATATTTAAAATGAATAGTCGAAAATTTATACTGCTGATAATTTGGTGCCAAATAAAAAAAATTCATTCATTATAGTTAAATATATAATAAATTCTACAGAAAAAAAAACAAAGATCTATTTGAATCCACCTCAACGCAAAGTGTGATTAACTGAGATGAAAGCTCTATATCGATCTATGTCCGAAAAAATTCTAGTAAAACTTAATCAATTTTTAGATTTTAATAACTTTCAAAACGAGGTTTAGAAATATTTTTAATATAAACTATATTTGTTTCATTAATAGTTAAATGAAAGAAATGGATTCCTGCACATGGAATACATTTTTTTTTGTACCGCACTGGTTTTGTTTTTCACCTTACATTACACGTTTGTCAATATTTTTTTCATTTGCCTTCCCTATAGCTTTCAATTTAAAATTTACTGTGTAAATTAATAATTTGCTCTTCCCTTTGACAATATATTAATTTGAATGTTTTCAGAGCGAAACATCATGTCAAAACAGAATGCAAAATGACATGAACAAATTGCAACTTTCATATCCGTTCAGAACTGAATTTGTTCTTGAAGGTAATTGGACAGTGCTGATTATAGTTAAGTCAACTGAATATTGGCACCATCTGTTATTTATTTTATGAAACAAACGGCGTTTTTTTTTTTTTTTTTTGCAAAACTATTGTAAACTTTTCTGATGAAAATTTTTTTTGTCAGATTATCCATGGTGGTGTATAATACACACAACGAAATTTGGTACTTTTTTAACACAAAATCTGCAGATTATATAGAGGAAAATACGGTACTTGTCATTGATGTTCAAGAAACAAAAAAAAAAAGATTTAAAAACCTGGAATTGAAAATTAGATAATAAAAAAGAACTGATTTGCTATGATTTTTTTATTTTACATCAGAGCCAATTTTTTTGTGTATTATCAAATTATATTTGAAAAATTATGATTTGTGGAATGGATTTCACCAGTTTTATCAAATGTATATTGAAAAATAACCCTGCTTATTTCCTTTGGCTCTTCAGTTTCAAGTAATATAGTAAAGCCATTGTTCAACCTAAAAACATCCTACGTAATGGCAATACAGAACTAATAGCATAGATAATACCATTTTTATATTAATTTCTAATGAATCAAGCTGTACATTTTACTTGTAAAAGTCACTTATTTAAATTGTTTTATTATTTGAATCTAGATATATATATGTGTGTGTATATATATACATGCATATGTGTGTATAAACTAAAATTGCAGGTGAAACATTTTATAATTACACAAGGTAAGAAACACAAAATGCGAGAAAAACTAATTTACTCCCATGTACAGCTTACAGTTACAAAAAATGTATTAATGTAAATTTCTAAGTTAAATAAATTTGCACTTAACATTTGATGCAAGTTCTATTGCTAATTAACTATATCCTATGAAAAAGTAAAATACAATTCTTATAACTGCAATCAATTTCTACTTAGATCGTTTGAGCTGGCTACTGAATAATTAAATTATCACTTTGGTCTTCAGGTCAACAATTTGTGGAGGTTTGTTTCTTACCTCTGCTATTGATGCATGCAGTGATTCAGAATCCCATTTAAACTATTAATTTAACCAGAACTTGTGTATAAAAAATACCATGAGCTATATTTGACAAGTGATTTGATGATTATATATAAGAATGGAATTCATATAAATATATGTATTTTTTTATTCATTTAAAAGGCAGAGAATTAAATAGTTATTTTTATTACTGCCTTCATATTTAAAGTTATTTTAGCAATGGAAAGAAATAGTTTTAAATTTAATTTTCATCTATGCTTTTAATGTTATTAAAAATCCGTTCATTGAATGCCAATAAAATGAAATGTTTCCATCCTCTTCATGTTGTTTGAATTGTTATGCATTTGAGTGATAAATTTTTATAAGTGTTCTCTAATGAGAATTTACTAAACATGAGTGAAATTGTAATGAGGTCATTGGCATGCTGTTTTATTGGTGGTGGAGCAGCTCATGTTGTAAGTTTACTTTTCCAAAAAATGCTTTCTAAAGTAGGGTGCAACTGATTTATGCACAGATATATATAATATTCTTATTTCTAATATTTTTTATTCAAATCTATGTAAATTAAAGTAAATAAAAATTATTAATTGTATTTGTGTAAGTAATTGCATACATGAGATAAATCTATGCAGCCAGCTGGCAATAAATGTGCCAAACTGGATAAAGGCACCAGCATATATTGTGATTTTATGACATAATCTGATGGGAGCATGCACAGAGTTTAATTGTAGTTTCAGTAACCCTTGATGAAAGTTTCATTTTGCTCTATTTTCAATTTTGAATATCAAAATTTGAATAATTTACTTTATTCACTTAATAAAGAACTACCAAACTAAAGATTACAAACTTAACTGCGCATATTTAACATTTTACAAAGCAAATATAGCTTTCTAAAATTTAATACTATCATGTAATCAATCAGTTATTTTTAATTTTCATCTAATTAATCAAAAGAATAATAATACTTTAAAAGTACACTATATGTAATAAAACCAAGCAGGTATTAACAATTGTGCTATATGTGTCTAAGTCTAACATAAATAGCATACATTTTTATGAAAACTCTGGGTTCTAATTAACCAGGAACTGGCACCCATTTTATTATAACATATTATTCTAGTTTTAATTGAGTAATACAATTCAACGACAAATATTTCTACTCCATACTTAATAAATTATACATTTTTTACTATATAAAATAGCAAGTTAAATAGAATAACACAATGTAAAACTACTTGCCTAGTTAATTTCCCATGTTTTCCAAATTTTAAAAAACTTTCAATACTATAAATTACTGGTCAAGCAACTTTACAAATTATAGCATCTAATTACCTTTTAAATTGTGAAAAGAATAATGAAGATTTCTCATACACAACTATTTAAAAACAAACTTAAGAAAAACAGCATAAGCTCAAGAATTACTCTAAAGATAGAAATGAATCTTGCCTATTGAAATAAGTGTTAGAACTGTTGAATAAATCCATTCTAGCACAGTAGTCTACTGATTTGGCACCCATACTGATTCATGGGATGAAACCCAGATCGCTATTTTATTGCCCTCTCTCTCTCTCTAATATCACCAAACATCACTTATCTTTCAAATTCCACCACATTACATATACTAGGATTAAGCTATAATAAATTGAATTTGCAAATTTTTAAATTCTTTTGTAAATAATGGTGAATAATTTTACTTTAATGAGTAATTAGATTAAAATTGCTGTTGCATATAGTAATTTATTGAATATTGTGCAATATTATTTGACATGCATTTAGGTTTACCATGAATTGTGAGATTCAAACTTGAGTTTTTTTTAAATGTATTTTATTTACGTTGTTGATTTATTTTTATTAGCCACTTTTCTCCGAGGCTAGATTCCATTTTTTACTAGTGTTTTTTTAAGTGAATGCCACTGGCCAACTATTAAAAATCAGAGCTGTCATAAAAATGAATTTTATTTATGCTATAGATTTATTTTTATTGCCTGGCTGCCTCTGTAGTAGACTGCATTACACTGATGGGTTTTTATAGATGAGTAGGCACTCATTGAACAGTTAATTAAAATCTGAGCTTTCATAAAAATGTGTGTTATTTATGTACTAGATTTATCTTAATTGCCCAGTTGTCTCCAGGATAGATTGCATTACACTCATGTTTTCTTAATGTGGGTGCCATTGCCCTGTAAATTAAAATCTAAGTTTTCATAAAAATTTTCGCTATTTATGTTACTTATTCAGTTTTATTGCCCTGTTGTCTCCCCTTGTAGACTACAATATTTAGATTATATTTGTTTTTTAATATTTAATCTTTGTAAAATATGTAATGTTTATTATGTACTATTTGTGAATCTAGTTATTAGTATTTTAATACTTCTGTAGTAAATAATTATAATGGAATATTCCAGATTTAAAGTAGTGCAAGATTGCAATGTTCAAGTTTGAGCACTATCAGGATTTTGAAAACAGGATATTTTATAAAGAATATAATTTAATTTGGTGAGATAATTGTGCAGTGCTTAGTACAAAAATTTGAATTTCCCAAACCTGTACTGGTTCCTAGGATTTTACCAAACTCTTCAATTTAGAAGAATTTAAATCAGTAATTTTTAAGTAAATTTATTAAAAATATTAATAAGCTGTATCAAGATTTTCATTAGGCTTTAAATACAAAATATTAGTACTTACATGTTATTTCTATTGACCATTTTTACCTAAAAAAATATCGTAAAATTTTTAACATTTTTTATTTAAAAATTTAGAAATAAAACAAATAGATAAAAGCTTTTTATTTATATGGCACTAAATTACAACATATAATGATTTTTCCCCCCACAGAAACAGTTGATCAAATAGTGCGTAAGTATCAATATTTTAAGTGATAGTTTAAATTATTTTACTCTAACATTTTTAAACACTATTACTTGCAAGCATTTTTATTTTTACTGCAAAATGTTTTAGTTCCACAATAAAAAATGTGCAAATGTTATTTTTAAGAATTATTTTCAATTTAAAAAGCACTACTTCATTAAAACACGTACATCCATGTGATGTTAATTATACTTATTATTTCATTCTTCTCTTTTCTAATCAAATAGAACTCTTAATTTTCCATGTTGAGGTCATAGCCTTGTATTTGGATAAAATATGTAACTAAGTTTAAAAAAGAAATTAATTCATAAATACTTATCTCAAATTAAAACAAAAGAATTTTGTTCTTACCAAAATAAAAAGTGTAATGCAATTAAATTATTTCTATTAAATGAATTTTTTGCTTAAATTTGAATCAGTATATCGAATAACATGCAATTAAATAAAATTTTTAAGTATGACTTTTATTATATGGAATAATTTTTCTTCCAAGTTGCATATTAATAAAATGTTTTATTTACTTTTCCAGTTAATTAAATGCATAAAAATAAATATTTTTTTATGTTTTTAAGCTCTTTTTTTTTCATATAAAGATCTTTACAGTTAGAAGTATATAATTTCTCTGATATCTGTATGTTGTAATTTTAATTAATAATATTGTTATAAAAAATATGTTATAATGACTTTGTGAGGTAATAAAATATTTTTGATTTGCCCACCTCCAAGATAAATATTGCCATAAGTTTTTTTTTAATTAATTTAATTATTCAAGTAAAAAATTTTTATAGGTTTCAATTTATTTCAGTATTTTAACATATCTAATCCTAAATATATATCTAGTTTCTAAATTAACTTTTATGCCAAAGATAGCATACTATTCATATACATATTTTAATGATTTTCTATTTACAGACAGTTGAAATGTTCATCTAAGCGAGAAATTTTTGCACAAAAGAAATTATCTGTAAAGTACAAAGAATGCTAAGTTAGAATTAAATTTTCAGGGGTTTTTGTAAATTATTTTTTATTAATTTTTTTAAAAACCATAGTTAAGGGAATACCAGTAGAAAAGAAGTAAGATGTGTGCTAACTAAAACAATAGGCATCTGTAAAAGTATAAATAGTTTGATTTTGAAATTGCGATTTAATTTTGATTTCTAAATGTTAAATGTATGTGAAATGACATTTTGTTTTTCAGCTTTAATGTAACATATTGACAATTTCAACATAAGACTGAAACATAAAAATGATAATTTCTCTCACAATGTTGTCTTTATCTTGTAATTTTCCCCTAAAGTCTTACTTCCAGTTTTCTTTTTATAAGAAAATTGATAAGTAATATGTATTTATATAGTTTGTTAAGTAATTTTTTTTAATTACTACTATGATCTGATGTACTAAAAATAAATTAGAAGAATTTAAATGCATATAGCTGAGCTGGTGTCAAATAGTTACTGCTCTGGCCTTTAGTCAAGTTTGTTTATTTGAATCCTACTTCAAGTTTGAATGTCTATAATAGTCCAGAATCCACTTAAAATGTAGGTCCCAGTCCAACTAGCCTTCATGTGCAGAAAATGGCTATTAAATGACCAGTAAAACATTCAATATACAAATGGCCTTCTGGAAACCTATCATTTCCATTGATACTAAATATTTAAAAAAATTATTAAAACTTATAATTTATTAAAATGATATAAAAATTTAACACTTATCTAAAGTTCATAATATGAATTTGCAGAAGTATCATTGCCAGTATTTATTGTTAAAAAGTAAACCTGAAACATTAAAATTGCTGTACCAAGGATACATGTCATATTTGAATTTTACTCTACAGGTAAAAGATACTATGATATGAAATTGATAAAATCTTTAACATTCATGCAAAATAGTGTACAAATCACCTACAATGTATTAAAGAGAAGAAATTGTGATGCCTTGTACAGGAACACGTTGGCATTGAATATAGATAAGAGTATTTTCAGTGATGTAATCTATGACAAGCTTGCATTCGGGAATGGTGCAGTGTCATGCTTTCAAATAAATTCCAATTTCCTTTGTTGTATCATGATGATCACATCCATGATTAAAAGCATCATGAAGAACAATCATTCCCAGAATGCATTTAATATTGTTATACTGATCCTTCACCTGGAATAGTATGGGGAGTCATTGAGAATAGATGTCTTAATCACTTCTTATGTTAACATAGCTCTTAATGGCTGTTATATTTCTGCTAAGATCAGTGACTTTATCCCATATTTGATGCCTGTAAAGTATGTTTCAACTTAACGTGAGACTGTGTATTGTTGAGATGCAGACTTTGCTGAATACAGAAAATGTTAAGCTGCTGCCCCAACCAGTACATTCTCCGGATCTTGCACTGTTAAAAAATATCTGTTCAATGGTTGCCAGCAAATGGTTTATCGCTATACTAGAACCATTGTGATCAAAGAACCATGTCATTGCATTGAAACTGCATAACTATACCTGTACATGTTCTCCAATCTGTTTGACTTAAAACTGAAGGGAATATAAGTTATTACTGACCGATGTGGTTATTTTCAATACCGCATGTGTAGAAGAAATTACTGGTGGACAAAAATGATGTCCTTTCTTAGTGTAAAATTGTAGATAATGAATGTTTGGCAAAATTGTCTTATTACCTTAAAAAAACTCAGAAAGTTGCTCAATTTGAGACATCAGATCTTATAATAATAATATTGTTACAAATTTATAAATAATGATTATATTTGTCTTAAAATATCTCAGACAGATCGGAAATTCTCACATTTTGGGCAAAAATTGCGGTATTTAGACGTGTTGTAGTTTAAAAGCTGATTTCCTAATAATTTGGCGACGGTTGGCGAGATTCTTGGCGACTTGGCGAGAAATCGATACTTCTGGAAACATCCATCACCTAAGCTCTAGGACCAATATTTTTCGAGATAGCCTAGAAGCTTCCAGAACCCTGGCGAAATTGGTAGATTTCTCCGCCAAGTCAGGTATAAATACCGCAGCCCGACATGGAAGAGTCAGTTTTGTGAAGACAGTCAGTGAGTGAAGACGATTAGTTGTGACTGCTAGTTGTTCTCTGTCTGAGGTATTTGAGACCTGTAATTGGAAGCTATTTCTTATTGTATCTGACGAATTGTAGCTGTATAATTGTGATTGTTACAGCGGGAATTTCGTTTATCTAGTGAAGTTTTTACGAATAAAAGTCTTGTGTTCATTAAGTGGTTGCTTTATTCAACTCTCAATCAACACGAACCCGTGGAGCTCGGTACAACTGGTGTCAGAAGTGGGGTTGAAGAGTTGATGCAGCGTGTCACCAGAAAAATGGATATGGATGTAATGAAACATCTTCTCGAAAAATTAGCGGAGCAGATGACTGAGATGAAAGCTGGACAAGAAGAGATTAAAACCGAGATGATGAAAGAGATGAAAGCTGGACAAGAGGAGATGAAAGCTAGACAAGAAGAGATTAACACCGAGATGATGAAAGAGATAAAATCTGGACAGGAGGTGATGAAAGCTGGACAAGAAGAGATGAAAGCTAGACAAGAAGAGATTAACACCGAGATGATGAAAGAGATAAAATCTGGACAGGATGAGCTTAAGAAGGACATTGTAAGTGTTAAAGAAGAATTCTCCAACATCATTCAGGAGAAGATGAATGCAATGGAGGATAAGGTAACTTCAGTAGAAACTAAAGTTCTAGAGATAGAAGTAAACGTGGAAGAAGCATTAGACAATATCAATAAGGAGATTGAAAGCTTGAAGAAGCAAATGTCAAACAGACATGAGGAACTCAACGTGGCATTTGTGCCATCCCTAGCCAATATTAAACTCTCAACATTTGATGGGAAATCATCCTGGCAAGTATACAAGACCCAGTTTATGATGGTAGCGGAAGCTAATGGATGGAATCCCCGAGCCCAAGCTTTTCAGCTGGCGGCTTCTTTAAGAGGAGACGCGGCTGACATCCTCGAGACACTTCCGGAGGAGCAGAGGCACGATTTCCAAGCCCTATCGAGTGCGCTTGAGCTGCGGTTTGGAGATAAGTGCACTAAAGAATATAGCAGACTACAGTTAAAGTCCCGCTATCAGAAAGCTGGTGAAAGTCTGCAAGAATTGGCTGCCGATATTCAGCGACTTTCCCATTTAGCATTTTCGGACTGCCCAGCTGAGACACGTCAAGATCTGGCTCTCCATCACTTCATCGATAGTGTGCGGGATCCGGAGATACAGAAAACACTCAGACTCGCCGATGTCAAAGATATCGGATCTGCTCTAGTATACGCACATAAGATAGAGGCTGCCCAGCAGGCCACGCGTAAAGACCGGCACTCAATAAGAGCCGTCTCTGCTACTGATACGGACTGTAGTCTAAGAAAGCAAATTGAAGATCTGCGGCGAAAAGTCCGTAGCTTAGAATTGAGTAAAGGTGGCAGAAACATGAAGATTCAGTGTTGGACTTGCGGTGCAGTCGGACACGTCCATAGAGACTGCCCGAAACGAAAAGATGGTGGAAATGATCTTCCACCACAGCAGGGAAACTAATATGTGGCCATCTCGCGGGGCGGAGATGTCCAGAGAGTCAGAAGCCCCATTTCAAATTGCTTCACATTTCTTCCGTAAGTGGCGGCGACAACGGACTTTTCGTTATAGGACATGTCAACGAAGTTCCCTGCTGAATGATAATCGATACTGGAGCCAACGTAACTATCATTAGTACAGATTTGGCTCGCAAACTTGGTGAGAAACTCATCTGGACGCCGCCCTGCATTACCCTCCAAACTGTGACAGGTGATAAGATTAAAGTGCATGGAAAGGTCAATCTAAACATTGCATTTCGTAATGCCGTGTACCATCATATGGCATATGTCGCTGATATAAATGACGAATTTATTCTCGGATTGGATTTCCTCAAAGAAAACAATTTCAAGTTAGATTTTAAAAATAATGAGCTACATTCATGTTCTGAAGACATAGCGATTTTTAAGACGAAATATTTTGATATTAAAACAGTCCATCATATAACTGCAAAGAGTGAAATAACATTACCACCAAGAACTGAGACAATAGTTTCCGGAGCTCTTTCAGAAGATAATAATTTTCATTATGGATTGACTGAATATCCAGATTCCGACAACAGCGTTAAGGGAGTACTAGTGGCTTCTTCACTCGTCGACCTTTCAGGAAATATAATCCCGGTAAGAGTTGCTAATCTAAGCAATAAGGTAAAACTAATAAAAGAAGGAGAAGTGCTGGCGACTTGCACTCCAGTGACCTGTATTAACCGAAATTGTCAAACCACACTATCTGAGCCTCCTGACACTCTAATTAATGAACTCCTTCAGAGTGCAGAGTTAGATGATAAACAGAGGAATGCTGCAAGAAATCTATTATTAGAATTTGGAGATCTCTTTTCCAAGAAATCAGATGATGTTGGGCGAACCAAACTGACGCAGCACCGAATCAATACAGGAAATCATCCACCCATTAAACAACATCCGATAAGATTGCCATTCGCTAAGCAGGAAGAGGTGGATAATCTTCTGATGGAAATGCAGCAGAATGACATTATTGAGCCATCAGAGAGTCCTTGGGCTTCGCCTATTGTTTTAGTTCGGAAGAAAGATGGTTCTACCCGATTCTGCGTTGACTATCGTCGGTTAAACAACATCACTAAAAAAGATAGTTACCCTCTTCCTAGGATTGACGATACACTTGATGCTTTATCCGGAAAACAATGGTTTTCGACTTTGAATCTCAAGAATGGTTATTGGCAAGTAGAGATACATCCTGAGGATCGAGAAAAGACTGCATTCATCACAGGACAAGGACTTTGGCAGTTCAAGGTTATGCCATTTGGGCTTTGCAATGCACCTGCAACATTTGAGCGCCTGATGGAGACAGTATTACGAGGACTTTCCTACGAAGCCTGTATGGTATATTTGGACGATATCATTATTGTAGGGCGCACATTCGAAGACCATTTAAGAAATATCCGAAAGGTGCTGTAAAAATTAAAAATGGCCAACCTGAAGCTGAATCCTTGCAAATGTAATTTATTCCGACGTGAAGTAAGTTATCTGGGACACATTATCTCTGCTGAAGGTGTAAAAACAGATCCTGAAAAGATCTCTGCAGTTAAGGACTGGAGTCGTCCAAAAGATGTCCACCAATTAAGAAGTTTTCTTGGACTATGCACATATTACAGGAAATTTGTTAAGGGTTTTTCAAGTATTGCCAGACCCCTTCACAAGTTGACAGAAGTTAAACAGAGATTTCTATGGACAGATGAATATGAGAAAGCTTTTAAACAACTGAAGTAGGCGTTGACATCTTCGCCCGTTCTTGCATATCCCCAGCCCTGAAAAATATTCATTTTAGATACGGATGCCAGCAACGAAAATATCGGAGCTGTTTTGTCGCAGGAAATTGATAGTAAAGAATATGTCATTGCTTATTGGAGTAAATGTCTTTCGAAACCAGAGCGGAATTATTGTACAACCAGGAAGGAATTGCTGGTAATCGTCAAAGCCATAGAACATTTCGTCAAATAGCCATAGAACATTCGTCAAAGCCATAGAACCATAGAACTACTAAACACCATTATCTCTATGGAAGAAAGTTCTTGCTCCGGACCGATCACGCATCCTTAACCTGGCTTTTAAATTTTAAAAATCCAGAAGGACAGGTAGCCAGATGGATTCAACGACTCCAGGAGTTTGACTTTGAAATACGTCATCGCAAAGGAACTCTGCATGGAAATGCTGATGCACTATCAAGGAAATCATATAATGAAAGCTGCCGATATTGTTCTATTGTAGAGAAGAACTATCAGTTAGTAAGTCCTTCTGTACGCCAAGTTACTGCTTCACCTCCATCGAAACCAGACCCATAGAGTGATAAAGAACTTAGAGAAGCCCAAAAAGAAGACCCAGATATAAATCCAATTTTAGAATTAAAAGAATCTTCCAGTATGAAACCAAGTTGGCAGGATATCTCCACCTACAGTCCTGCTACTAAACAATATTGGGCTCTTTGGGACTCACTCCATATAAGAAATGGTGTCTTATACAGGAAATGGGAGTCCGATGATGGACGTAATTTCAAATGGCAGCTTGTTCTTCCAAAATCAAGAATTTCAGATGTTTTGAAAGAATTGCATAGTAGCTCAACTGGAGGCCACTTCGGAGTAATGAAAACTCTACAGAAAGTTCGAGAACGCTTCTATTGGAGCAAAACGAGACAAGATGTAGAGAAATGGTGCCAATCTTGTGATGACTGTGCGGCACGTAAAGGACCAAAGAAACGTAGCCGATAAAGGTTGCAGCGGTACAACGTAGGAGCACCTTTTGAGCGGATAGCATTGGACATTTTGGGTCCTTTACCACGATCTTCAAATGGCAACAAATACATACTAGTTGTCATGGACTACTTTACTAAGTGGCCTGAAGCGTTTGCAATCCCCGATCAAGAGGCGACTACAGTAGCTGAGGTTCTAGTGCAGCAATGGGTTTCCAGATTCGGCACTCCCTTACAAAATTATTCTGATCAAGGAACAAATTTCACCTCTGTTGTGTTTAAAGGAATGTGTCAAATTCTCGGAATAGACAAGACGCAGACCACGCCACTACACCTACAATTGGACGGCATGGTAGAGAGGTTTAACAGAACCATCTTGAATAATCTCTCAGTTATGGTTTCCAGAAATCAGCAAGATTGGGATTTGAAGCTACCGCTGTTTCTGCTTGCATATCGCAGTGCTGTCCATGAGACTACTGGATACACTCCTTCACAGATGCTCTTTGGTCGCGAACTTCGTCTCCCTTGTGATCTTCAGTTTGGTCGTCCACCGGATACATCTTCATCGCCAGAGGAACGCCTTCGAGACCTTCATGCACGTCTTGAAGATGTCCATAACTTCGCTCGAGACCGAATCAACCTGACGACCGAAAGAATGAAGACAAGGTATGACACAAGAGCGACAGGACATGAATTTCAAGAAGGTGACAAAGTTTGGTTGTGGAACCCGATTCGACGTAAAGGACTTTCTCCAAAGTTGCAAGCCAACTGGGAAGGTCCCTACACAGTCCTAAAAAGACTGAACGACGTCGTGGTTCGTATAAGGAAATCATGTTCTTCAAAACCAAAGGTAGTACATTATGATAGATTAGCTCCTTATCGTAATGTAAAGTAAAAATTAATAAGCCATGGTCTCTTTGTAAATAGTATAGATAATTTTAATTTTTTCTATTTTCTTGTATTTTTAGTTGCTTGTGTATGTAATGTGCTCTGTATCCTCTTGAAATGTAAATTCTCTTATATTAAATTTGGCCTCCTATCAGGGGATTGTACTGCCCGGGACGTGCAGTCCTTGAGAGGGGGGCAATGTTACAAATTTATAAATAATGATTATATTTGTCTTAAAATATCTCAGACAGATCGGAAATTCTCACATTTTGGGCAAAAATTGCGATATTTAGACGTGTTGTAGTTTAAAAGCTGATTTCCTAATAATTTGGCGACTTGGGGACAGTTGGCGAGATTCTTGGCGACGGTTGGCGAGATTCTTGGCGACTTGGCGAGAAATCGATACTTCTGGAAACATCCATCACCTAAGCTCTAGGACCAATATTTTTCGAGATAGCCTAGAAGCTTCCAGAACCTTGGCGAAATTGGTAGATTTCTCCGCCAAGTCAGGTATAAATACCGCAGCCCGACATGGAAGAGTCAGTTTTGTGAAGACAGTCAGTGAGTGAAGACGATTAGTTGTGACTGCATGACTCCGACATGGAAGAGTCAGTTTTGTGAAGACAGTCAGTGAGTGAAGACGATTAGTTGTGACTGCTAGTTGTTCTCTGTCTGAGGTATTTGAGACCTGTGATTGGAAGCTATTTCTTATTGTATCTGACGAATTGTAGCTGTATAATTGTGATTGTTACAGCGGGAATTTCGTTTATCTAGTGAAGTTTTTACGAATAAAAGTCTTGTGTTCATTAAGTGGCTGCTTTATTCAACTCTCAATCAACACGAACCCGTGGAGCTCAGTACAATATGCAGAGCCTGAGGCAGTTGCCCCAGGCCTTCGTGTCAGAGGGGGGCCCAAATTAAATCAGAATTGTTGTATTGCTGTACCATTTATTATCTCTTTCGCATTGAATTTCTAATTATATTGTGTTATTCTTTATTTATTGTTGTTCCGAAGCAGAGACCACTAAAGAATTTTTTGCCTTGAGCCCCAATCAGGTTACGTCAGGCCTTGATGATATGAAGATATTGGTGAAAAAATGCAAAATAAACATAGTAGTTATTCTAAGCAAATAAATGCCAGTAATTAAATGTTTTAGCAGTAATCTAATCAAAGCAAATTTAAAATATCATTATAATATGAGGATGTTAAAAGATGGGAAATTATTTGTCAAGTCAACCAAATGCATCAAACCAATCCAGAAATTGTATGTAAGTGGATAATAAAAATATATGAAATTAAATCTGATATAATTCAAATGTTGCTTTAAAAAATATATATATATATATATATATATATATATATATATATATATATATATATATATATATATATATATATATATATATAACTATCTAGATGGAATGGAAGATTGCTACATATTTATGGGTCAAAGTAACACTAATAGTGAAGATGCAGCAAATTTCAATGTGCCGAAAGGTATTACAAGTATGACAAATTTTTCATGTATCCAATAATAAATTTTATAAGGTATTCAGTTCTTTTAAATAAATTATTAATCATATGTTGTAGTCTTTTTTTTGTGTATGGCTTCATATTTGGCAAATAATGCACTCCTGTGAATTTTGATCTTAGTTTTTGTTTAAAGTGTATCTTTTATTCCAGAATATACTGTGAATCTGATGGTCATCCAGAATTTTAAGGACTATTTAATTATAAAAATATTAATTGATCAAAAACAATTTTGTTCTGTACGTGAAACTTTCTTCTTTATAAAATCATTATCTATTTTTAAACATTTATAATGCTTAACTTTAAGCTTTTGAATTCCCTTGCTATATTCCTGTGTTGCCAATTCATTTATCCTGATAGTCACTGCATCTCATACCAAATGGCAAATCATTATTACAGGAGTCTTATGAAAAACAAAAGATAAGGAATTGTTTCATGAGAAATTATAGTTTCAATTTCTGCCTACTTTTACATTTGTTACAACTCAATAATTGTAGGATCATTTGGAAGCATTTTGGTAGTTCAATCTTGCTTTTAGCAATTTGCACCTTTTATAAAATTTCTAGTAGTAAGCAAGTTGTGAAAAGTAAGACAAAATTCTGTATTCACTTTTAATATAGTTTCTGATTATGAACGAAAAATATTATATTCAGAAATTGCTATTTATTTTAGAAAAGAAAATTATTTTTCTAAACATTCTATAATTTTCTGTTAAATTATTTTTTCAGTATTCTAAATCTCTTTAATATGAACATTAAAATAAAAAATGCATTTCAGTATTTTAAAGTGTTAGCATTTCAGTATTTTAGAGTAGAAAGTACTGTATTCTATTGTTTAATGTTTCATAAAATTCTACATTTTTTTAAACAGTTTAACAATTTAAAATAAATATTCCTTCAGTCTAATTATTGAAATGCCACACATTTATTAATTGAATGAATAAGAGATTTAAAAAGACATTTGAAGAAAAATTAATTTTTTTCAAACAATTCTATAAATTCTATCTTATCTGATTAATTATATAACTGTGTATAAATAAAAATTGTTTTTTAAATTAATTAAGTTATTTGAGCAATACTAATAAAATTTCAAATATATAAAGAAAAGGTAAATAATATTTTTAAAACATTAATGCAATTATAAAAATATTCAATGTAACTTAACAAATAAATACATATAAAACTTATTGAGATATAAATTATTTATTATACTTTTAAATATAAATGTTCTTATATTACAGTAAAGTTATCACAGTATCTTGGAGAGTTCTATAAAACTTAACAGAATTCAGTCTGAAAATAATATGAACTTCTTTGAGAATACTGCAAAATATAAATGACCTAGAACTAAAAAACAAAGAATTAGTTTACATAAAATTAAAAAAAGTAAAAATATTGAAAAGATTACAAATTTTATATAAAACATATATATATTTTACTTCTTAAAAATGTTTTTATAATAGTGGTTATTTCACAGTTTTAAACAGTCACATTATTATAACTATAACCATGGGCGTAAAATCTTCCAGAATAAATGCAAGATAAAATAAGATATTTGTAATTCTATAGAAATATAAAATGAAACTTATATTGAAGTCTTAATAGAATCATTAATCTACATTATAAACCAGGATCAAACTAAGAAAGACTAGCATTAGAGAATAATTTATTAATAAGAGTTTTTATGCGAAAATTATATCAAACACATTATCAAAATATCACAATTTAATAACATATTTTGTATAAAAAATCTTTTTGATGGGCAATAAAAAGTTTAGTTATTTTGTTAAAAAAAATTTCATATTTTTTACCATAAATAACTGCATATATTATTTGGTTAAACAATTTTCTTCAACTAATGACACTTATTTTTATACTAAGGCAATATTAAATGCTACAAAATTTATTCTCTATTGAAAACTCATAACAAGTATTTTTTATATACTCACATTTAAATTACTTTTCTCTTATTTTGTGATACCATGTAAAGATATGTTCACGCTTGTTCCAAATGTATTGATTTCCATAGTATAAATAAAAGCTGAGGGAAAAAAGACATCAATGAATTAATTTGATACATTGGGAAATAAAACATTAATTTTAAACTAAAAGATAAAAATTTCATAAAATAAATCATAAATTCAATAGGATAATTTCTTATTTTAATAGTGTTTGAATAAAGTCACAAGAGAAAACAAGACTTTATTTACAAAGTTAATGAACATAAGAATTAAAATATTTTTAAAAGTGCAAAATAAGTTTAATTTTTACACCAATAGTTTCAATCATTAAAAATTCTCTACTGAATCTCAAGTATTCTTTTCATCAAATTTAGTATAAATAGAAAAATGACAAGAGTTGTTTGATTTTATAACAAATTATAAATGTGATTTAGGCTTTCCAACATTTAATGTACTAAAGATATCAAGAAAAAATATTTCTGTGAATTAAAATTTTTCTTCAACTGTAAATTTTACCTGTATAGTATTGACAAAATTTTAGGGAAATCTAAACTACTTTACTAATAATAAATAATTTTTTTACTCTAGTAAACTATGATAAAATTTTATAAACCATTATTCAAGTAAAAGATTTTAAATTTGTAAAATAAGCTGATTATAATAAGTTGAAATTGATAAAAATTGGAATATTATTCTATGATATTTTATTAAAAATGTTGTCAAATCACAGAGTTTTAGTTAGCAATATAAAGCAGTATATAACAAAATTAATGAATGTAACTCATTCCATACTTAATGTCAAAATTAATCTTAACACTCTTCATTATCATAAATTTTTAATTAGGTCCAATCATGGTATCAATGAAAATAAATGCAAAATACAATAGATTTGTTATGTATTTGTAAATTGTCATGTCTATTGAAAAAAATTATGGTTATCTTAATCATTGCTATGCTTTAACAAATGTTTTTCAATTATGTTGACATTTAAGGAAAAGAATAAAAATAGATTAATAAGTTATTCTGCAGTATGATAAATATGTTTCTTTAAAAACAATTCAAATATAGAAATACATTCATTGGTAAATAAAAGCCTACCAATTTTTTTCTGTATTTGCATTAAAACTGGAATAGCCTTATTACTTCATTAAATTAAATTCCTAGGTGAAATTGATAATTTTCTGTCTTGGATGATCTTTTCAGACATCTAAGACTTAGTAATGGATAGCTCAAAACTAGCTTGGCACTGCAATCAGAATCCTCAAATGCAGAAAGAACAAAAATTAAAGGTTCAATCTGGCAGAAGTATATTTCCAATTTCCATGTTAAACTAAATATTTATTTTGTGTTTAAATCTATATTAGAAAAAATTTTTGCATTCCCTAACGACTTCATATCTAACAATTAGTTAATCAATAACACTGCAATGATTTTGAGAATACAATATCCTGAAAGAACTCACTGTATGTCTTAAATAGTTTATTTGGAATTCCAACAACTTTGTTTAAGACAATCACAGTTTATAAGCTTTGTTCATCTTTGCTCATCCTGTTGCATCAATTTAAATGCTGTTTTCTGAAGAAAACAAAATACATTTGATCATTGCTTTGAAAATGTCAAAAATTGAAACATTGACATTTCCTTTTTTAAAATTTGTTAGAAAATTAAATATGTTATGAGAGAAAAATATAAAATCTAAATTACTGTATTTTTCTTATATAATCCACGGATTATGTGTTAAACAAATTCCGAATTTCGTTGTGCGTATTATATGCCAACGCGGATAATCTGATAAAAAAATATTTTTCATCAGAAAAGCTTACAGTAAAGTTTTGAAGGTAATGTTGCTTATGTTTCCTAAAATAAATAGCAGATGGTGCTATGACTTGATTGACTTATTTTACCTGTAATCAACTTTGTCTAATTACATTTAAGAACGAATTCAGTTCCTTTGAAAGATATTAAAGTTGCAATTCACTAACATCATTTCGCATAGGGAAGGCAAATGAAAAAAATATCAACAAACGTGTAATATAAGGTGAAAAACAAAGCATGCGCAGTACAAAAGAAAAAATGTATTCCATGGGTAGTTAGAAAATAATCCATTTTTTTCATTTAACTAGTAATGAAAAAATATTGTTTATTTTAAAAATATGTCTAACCTCGTTTTAAAAGTTATTAAAATCTAAAAATCGATAAATTTTATTAGAATCTTCTCGGATATTTATCGTTGTCGTGCTTTCATCTCAGTTAATCTCAATTTACATTGAGGTGGATTAACAGATCCTTGTCATTATAAACATTTTTTTTTCTATAGAATTTTTTTAATCATAATGTGTATTTTTTTATTTTATTACCAAATTATCAGCAGTATAAGTTTTTGACTATTCCTCGGAAAAATTGCCGTTGACTAAATGTCGCTGCAAATTTTGCGACGTTTTTTTTTTTTTTTTTTTCTTTGCTTGAAAACTGGGCCTTGCAGATTATATACACAGGAAAATATAGTACATTAGTTTTTGTAATAATACTATAAAATGAAATTAAAAGTGATTATAAACATAAAAATTCAGTTTGCATATTTTTTAAACCACAATGTTTGAATGAAAGCAATTACTCATAAAATTGTAAAAAGTTATCAGTACAAAAGATTTTCTCATGCATTGCAGTGGCTAATTGTATGATAAAAATAATATTTTAAATGAAAGGTGGTCATTAAAAGTCCTGCCTCACCGCTTTAACTTGGAACCCCAATGGTTATGATCCTCTCAAAAATTAAATGAGATACATAAAAAGAGTGAATTGCTAAATTATATCACAATTTATTAATAAATGCCATCTTTTATCCAGAAACGTGGAGAAAAATATGGACAAAGTGCATTAATTTACATACAAGTTCCATATAAAATGAAAACTCAGGAAGGGGCCAGGCACAATGTCCATCAGTGTTTAAACTGTTGTCATTCAGCCACAATACTCTGAAATGAATCTGATACAGCATATTTTGTTATAGTAACATTCTATCTGAGGTATTGGCTATAAATATTAAAGCTCCAGCTATATAGTTTGAAGAATCTTGTATACCCACTTTTTTGAGGTTATCCAAACACTGTCATAAAAGTACTTCGTTATAAATATTGAAGACAAAAAATCTACACTTTGAAACAACTACATGGTTTATTAGAACTTTTGCATAAACTAATGTGTGATGCATTATTTTAAATAACTGTTCACATATAAAATATCATTTAATTCCCAGTGATCATCAATTCAAACTTTGTAACTGTGATTTTTTTACCACATCTTTGTTAATTTCTGAAATATGATTTTACTTCAAAGAGCACAGAAAATTATTTCATGTAGCCACTTTCTAATAATTCCTTTTTTCTGATGAATAAGGGAATGAGATTGAACTTTATTCAGCACCTGGTACACATAAAGAATACTCAGAACAGTTATGAAATATTTGGAATTTTTGTAGTTATTGATTGTAGGTAAATAATCCAGGAGGAAATAGGTTCAAATAAAGAAAAGTTTTATCTGAAGCAAAATTCAAATTAAAAACTCATTTTTAAAAAAGATATTTCTATTTTATTATCTTAAAGCTCCCAATAAAATGCATTTACTTTTAAAGTAAAAGAAAAAAAAATTTATATAGTTCAGATTTTTCAAAATATTGAAAGTACAAAATTATTTAAAGTATGAATGGCTATCTTACACTGAATCACTCTACATTAATATTGTATCTAGATATTTAATAATATCAATAGAAAAATATTATTAAATATCTAAATTCAGTGCTTTCAATGCATTAATTTTACTAAATAAAAATTTATTATAGTTTATATGAAATAAAAATTAAATAATGCACATCTTGTGCAAATAATTTTTTTAAAAAGAAATTAAACTCTGAAGTCTGCTTTTAATCTAAAACTTTTAACAATATTTCAAAACTGAAAAAATCATTATTCTTGTTTTGCATAGTATAAAATGAATATTATTAGTTAGTGCAGTTTGAAAAACAAAGTACTAAAAAAAGTAAACTAAGGTCCTGAACAATATTGTATTGTTCAAGAGCTCATTTGTGAGTATAATTTTGATTTATAATATACAGGTATATTCTTTTTATTGTTGTAAACTTAAATGCAAGACACTTAAAATATTCAGTTTTATTTATATAACAGGTAAAAAAAATTTAACAATCCACAAATAATTAGAATTTGTAACAGAAGATTTTGACATAGCATAGTGGACAGCCCAACACTTGAATGCCATTGAAAGGTATTTTAGCATCCACCATATAACTTGCCTTCTGGAAGAATTTTTCATTTATTATGAACTATATTCATAAAGTACGAAGGAGAAAACCCAAAAAACTCCCAAGCAGCTACCCCAACAGAGATGCATGTAGAAGGCAGAAATACCCATCTTGCATTGTTCAACAGTACCTAGGATTGAACCCAGAACCTTAAGTTGCAAAAAGTTATATCTTTCTACTGGGGCACATTTTCAGATTATTAAAACAATTGCCATAAAAAATAAAGTAATAAAATGTTTCCAAAAATGAAAAAGTGAAATTCCAATAACTAAAATTGCTCAGTTATATATGAATCCTTCATTTGCTAAATCAATTAGCTTCATAAAACAAGAAATTGAAAAAATGATAAAGAGTATTTTACCTTTTACATGGTAAACATTTTTTTCTATTATTAACATGATTTTTGTGGTGCTAATTCTTTATGTGAAACTTATGCTGAATATATACTACTGTATATTATTTACTGCTTTGAAATTAAAATTCAAAAAGTGGAGTTAAATCGATTGACAAGTGAAACACTGATATATTTTACTATATCACTAAACTGTAAATATTATAAATAAGATCTTACATTCCAAATAATGCTCCACCTAAATGAGCTGCATGGTCGAACAGTTTCCATTTCGCAATCAAACCAACAACATCTAAACACATAA
The DNA here is from genome assembly GCA_037975125.1 of Latrodectus hesperus. NCBI lineage: Eukaryota > Metazoa > Arthropoda > Arachnida > Araneae > Theridiidae > Latrodectus > Latrodectus hesperus. The sequence goes on along the minus strand of CM075850.1, from coordinate 98,303,409 downwards.
TAGTCTTTATAGCCTAAAATAAAATTTCATCTTTAAGAAATTGGACATTTTTTCATAAATAAATTGTAGACAAACCATCTTATTGCAAATGATGATTCACTTCGAAAAATGTTTATTATTTTGATGTTTGTGAAGCAAATCACAATTGTCAATATTATAAAGAAAAAAATTTTCTGTAAGAACTTGTGGAATATATATAATGGATTTAGAAATTAAATCAAGACATTTCATGTAATTATGAATGGTTGAATTTAATATAAATTTAAATTCTCAATTATCTCAAGAATTGTTATTTTGCAATTTGTATCCATCAACGAATTTATCAGATTCAAATGGTCTTCTAAATCATAGTGCATTTTCACTATTAAAACTGCTAGAATGAAATTTTATTTATCAATTTTATCATTGGTGTTGTGTCAGTACATTTCTATACACATTACACAATTTTTTTCTAGCTTAAACAGCACTTTTATCTTTTCCATAATAAGAAAATAATACAGAAAATTCATTTTAAAAATGTCTTTTTTTTTACTATGAAAATTTTGATTTTCCACATTTGATAGGCCATTACATAAAAACTTGTATAGAATTTGAAAACAATTTTTTATAAACTTACTTGATTACATTAGGACTATCATCAATAGTCAAAATATATAATTTACATGTTAAAAAATACAGTTAAGTCCACTGTTGGAAAAAGATAATGATTTTCTGAATAAAATTTTGCATGTAATTCAAAATAGAATTTTTTTTTTTTTTTTTATTTACACTCACACTCTCATTTTAAGAATTTCTGCCTTTTTGCAATTCATATAAAATACATAAATTGATATTTAGATTTTTATTATAGGGAACTTTTAAGACAATTTTTAATGAATACAAATGTAATTGTATGGCATTTTAATTTTTTTTATTTTTATTACAATATTTAATTAAAGCAGGTAATAGAATTAGAAATGAAACCAAATAGTGCATATTTTTTTCTCCAATATATTAGATTTTGCTTATGAGAGTAATATCACAGCTTGTAGGACTCTTGAGAATGAAAATTGCTACACTTTTATAAAGGTGAATATACAATTAATTACTCTGAATTTAAAATAAAACTTTAATTTCACTAGCAGTAATAAAGAATTAAAACATTTCAAATATTTAATGAACAGAACATCAGTTCCAAAATTTCATTTTTTATTAAAAGATTAGTATTATTTGAAATTCATTTATTTTAAGATATCTAATTCGAGAATTTATTTTAAAAATAAGATTGTTTCCATCAATCATATCTAGAAAACATGCACTAAACTTATCAAAATCAAACTACTTAATTAAATGATAATTGACAATGAATATGTAACAAAATAATCATAAATATTACAATTTAAGGAACCAAAAGTACAAATTAATTTACATTATTAATTAATTTATATTTAAATAATATATGAATAAAGATAAAATTATAAGAAATTGTGCATTAAAGACAAACAAAACTTTGTAAAACCCACACAAACTATTAAATATATTTTTAATTCCATTATACTATAAAGAAAAGAAAGAAAATCAATTATAAAGTTAAAACAAAAAAATTATTTTTAACTAATACTTACACTACCAGCAGAAAATGTGAAAAATGGCAAAAAAACAATTTGCAGTGGTATATTGGGAAATTGGAAACACATTGATGAAAGAACAGCCATCAGAGCACCTGACTATAAAATATCAAAAATAATTCAAATGTAACAAAGGCAACATAAAATATCCTTAATTTTGGAAACAGCCCATAATAAATAAAATCATTAAGAAACAACTTCACTTTTTACAATTATTTATATTAGCACTTTTTTATACATTATTAATGCATTAAATAGCATATTTCAGAATTGCTAGGTTATTTCAATATATTACACTTTTTTTACATTGCTTTCAAGAATTGAGTTGTAAAGAAAATTTTTCATCATTGATGATTCATCATCAATTTTCCATCATTCATCCACAGAAAATTTTACATCAATTTTCAATCCATCAAGAATATTTCCCATCAAACCGTCTGCACAAACACTTTAATTGTTAGTTTATATTTTGTCAGGTGATTTTTGGTATTTGCAAGGAGATTGACTTTAAAACACTTATGAGGTTTGCAAAAATATTGTTAGCATTAAATACAGAGTGTCTGAAATGGAATCATCACACTAGCATATTAGAACCACCATTTACTTTTGAGTTCTGTTACAAAAAGTCAGTTACAGAATGTCACCAAATCATGGCTACAGCTTTAGTTACTACTGTTGTATCGTGACTCAGTGAAGGTTTGGTGCTGAAAGTCCAAAAACAAGGATTATGACATTCAAGAAGCAGAGAACTGTGGTTGATCTACTGATATTGATGAAGCTAACCTGTGAAAACTTGTGGAAGAAAATCAAAATTCAATCACTAAAGTGTTAGACATTAGTACTATGTCCATTAGTCTCACTATGCATCACATAAGCATAGCATACAATTTCAATTGCTGGGTGCTGCATGAGCTAACTCAATCAAATAAGGACAGCTGTGTTCATGCCTGCACAAATATGCTCCAATATCATCATTAAGGCAAAATTTTGGATTGGATCATCACTGGTGATGAAAAGTGAATTTATTCAACAGCACAAGCTGAAAAGGGAATTAGTTTGCACTTGATGAGCTTGTCGGTAGTGTCACAAAGTGGTGACTGATAAATAGATCATGCTTTATATCTGATGCGATTATAGCCATGGTATTATTCACTAAGAAAATCTGGAAAAAGATAAAACCAAAGGTTTAGGATGATATGGTAATCCATGTTCAAGTGACTATCAAATCCAAATATCTAACTGAGATCTGATGCAAGAAGGTAGTGTTCTATCAAGATAATGCAAGATCACATGTGCCTGCATTCACCGGCTGGATTCTGTACAGAGAATAGGATCTTTTGCCAGACCCATTATATAGTTCTAACATTACTCCTTTGGACTTCTACATTTTTCACAGGGGAAATAGTGACTTTGTCGGTTAGGCATCATTCTCATTATTGGGAAATAGTGAGTTTGAGTCCTAGTTTAGCCGAAGAACCATCGAGTTCACTAAAAGTGACAAGTATGATGGGATCATAGTGTCCTAAAAATGAAATTATAAATGTAGGAGTGGCAGGTTAAACATTATAGGTCTTCATCTTGATCCTTGCTTCTAAGTGACGAACACTTCTACTGGCTGTTTTCAGTAACTAGTAGAGCCCAATTCAGGGTTAGAAACAGAAAGTATGCTGGAGCAACAACCTTTTTTCTCATTTGTAGTTACATCTTGCTGGTGATACCTTCAATTACGCACAGGACATTTTCGATGAGGTTCATCTGTTTTGGGGCTTATGGCCAGCAAGTTTCTGGGCAGAGACTTTGGAAAAATAACCAAAATTTGAGCAGAAAATCATAGATTTGTGGGATAATAACTATCCACACTAATTTTATTAAAGCTTTATGTTTTATTAAAATTTTTCTTATCAAAATGATTTATACGTGCATTCAAAGAATTTTTTAAGCTTAAAAGCTTAACTTTAAATTTCATATGAACAATATAAATAATTTTAACAAAATCATCTGATCTGTCAGTATCAAGCAAAGATTCAGTATTTTAACTCGTTCAGTATTTCCAATAGATTAGTTCAATGGAAAAAAATTCAATAATAAAAAAGAAATGTAAATTGGTACAATAAATGTAGTTAAATAGGCAAATTACAACCAAATAGTGAATTGCATTCTTCAAAATGGAATATTCTGATCTCAATCATTATTGAACAACAGAAAATAATAGTGTTCACACTTTTTTCATGCATATCTGCCAGAGTTGGTGCTCGGAAATTTTTTTAAATTTTAACCTCTACAAACGGTTTATAGCTCATGATCAATAAAAATTCCTCCTAAAATGCAATAAAGATATTAAAAAGCCTTATAACAGTTTTCTGGCTGTTAGTATGTTCATTATGTAGTGCCAAACATAATTAAATGGACAAAGTATTCCTTACAACAAAGAGATAAACAGTAGAACAAAACTTGCAACTTAAAATAATATGTTTAATATGTTAAAATGAGGCAACAGTCAAAAGCAACCAGGATTTGAAAACAAATATAATTAAAGAAATTGGAGAATTACATAATAAGATATTTATTGATGAGGAAAATTGACATTTTTGATTCCTCACTTTGAACATACTTGATTATTTTTTTGAAAAGAAATCTAAAAAGTGAAATTTATTACAGCAACCCTAAGATTAAGTAGAAAAACTCTTTTAAATATTTAAGTCATATTCAACATCTTAAAAGTATTACTCAAAATATGTACAATTCCCATGCTTAATGTTCTTTCATTGAACACATTCTCTTTCATTGTTTACATTTTTAATGCAGCATTAGAAAATATATTCCAGTTTTGCATGTAATATATCAGAACTGCACTATATATATATATATATAGATATAGATAGATAGATAGATAGATAGATAGATAGATAATTAATTTAAGTATTGTGATTTCTCACGAAATTTTCTGAACTCTTAGTATTGATATTTTTTAAGTACATTCTGTTATAAGATCCTCCTTAATGGGTTTAAAGATATATCACCGAATTTGGAAAATATAATTCCTTGATTACAAATTTGTTGGTCTAAGCACTTTGAAATCTAACTAGTTTTTCAAAGAGTATAAATAAATAATGAAAACTCATGTTTTCTATAAAATATTTAACTTTATAGATAAAAATGGATAAAACAAACTTAATTTTTCTGAAGTAAGAAATAAATCTACTATAAATTTCAAACTATTAAGATACTTAAATGTATAAAATTACAAGAATTATCAAAATAGAAAAAAATTATTTAAAAGTATTTTACAGCATTGAAGTTATTGATTTACTTTTAAAAATAGTTCATTTTGCAATCATGACCATCAGAAAAATTAAATGCTATATTTAAATACTAAAAAAAATTATATAAATATCAATTTTTATTAAATGAATACAAACAATATTTACAAAAATATATCCCAGAAAAGATGAGTGGTTTATTGTAAAAATTAAATTTTAAGGAAAACAAATTATTTACAACACTGAGTAGCTTTGAACAAGTGGGTTTTATTTTCTTGTAAACTAAAGCGATTACGCATATACAAACAATTGACTCCTCCAAGAATATTTAATTAAACATGTATGCACAATTTGCATTTTATTATATATTTAATAATTGTCAAAGGTGTATAATTTTTTTACATTAACTTATATAATTTTATCAGGAAAATGTAAAGTAATTGAAATATTAGTGATATATTTACTTACATTATTCAATGTTAATTTTAAAGCTTAAAAAAGAAATTTAAATTGCAAAACTCAATAATTTTATATACTTTAACTGACATGTCTAGTTATTTCATAAAATACCTAGTTACTCTATGAAGCATTGGCTTTCCACATTCTAATTATAACATATATACACACACATATATATATTACATGTAATGTATATGCATACATTCAAAATAAAAATTTCATGTTTTAGAAGACACTTCATTATAAAAATTAAAAACAGTATTATTAGAACTTAAATATTACAACAAAAAAATTTTAATTTAAAAATATAGTTACCGCTCCTAAAGAAGTAACCAATCTTCCAGATGCAATTTTATACACATAACTAGTAAATGAGGAGATTACACCTTTTATGAAAAAAGTACAAACAAATAGTATAAATATTTAATATTTAAAATAATTTAAAAGTATTTTAACCTTCTTTTCTTTTAATAATTTAAATATATACACAAATATATTCTTTAAATGTTTTATAAAAAAACATTTTATTAAGATGTTAAATAGCATAAAAAAAGAAAGAAAAATTTAATTTGAAGCTCAATATTTATTTACATGATTGAACAAAACTTAATTTTTGCTTGCTTGTACAAATGAGCATAGTTTACATTGTTTCATAATGGCATATATATATATATATATATATATATATATATATATATATATATATATATATATATATATATACATAAAGAGAGAAATACTTGTTTTGTAAATATTATTCCTTCAAAATTGATTTTTTTAATTTCATGTAAATAAATGTTAATTGGTATATCTAACATATTAGAAAATGCAACTATCCTATATTTTTATAAATAAAATATTTAAAACTAAAAATACCTAATATTTAAATAATTACATGTGCTAGTCTTTTATTTTTGTATTATTTAATCATTTTATTTTCACTCTTTTAATTTCAATCCTTAATTATTTTGTAAATGCTAAGCAATAATATATTAAATGATATTTTAACTATCTAACAATGTACAAAAAATAAATTCCTTGGTTGATGATTGCTGAATAGAAATAAAATATATTCTGATACAATTATATAAAATAATTCTGTGTAATCAAAAGCATCACTAATATACCAAAAATTAAGAAGCATCATTTTATTGATCTCATTCTGTCTAAAATATAGAAAAAAATTGAAAAATATTTTCTAATATCATAAGCAGTCTACCTCATACAAATATATTGAACTAATACAATTCATAAAAATAACTTTTGGAATACGCAATATATATAAATAAATGGGAGTAAATAGTAACAGTTAGTTTCTAATTTTGATCAAAGGTTAATATTTTTAATTCTGATAATAAAAAATGGAACTTTGTTAGACTTCACATAACATACAGTTTGCTGTTATAATTTTTGTTTAGAGAAATAAAATTCCTTTCTTCATCACTAAATTTAATTCTTCATTAATTCAATGCTTTTTATAACATAGTATTCATATTAATATGTTACACACTTTTTTAAACTGGTACATCATAGATCATAATAAAAAGGTCAATATTTTGGATTCTGTGGACACAAGATATTGCTTTTTGTTTGTTTGTCGCTCAACGGTCATTTTTTGCACACGAGGGCTAATTAGACCGGGACCTACGGTTTAAAGTTGATTCCGAACCACTACAAACATCCATACCCAAGGTGGGAATCGAACCCACGAACTGTTGAACCGAAGGCAAGAGCGCTAACCATTCGGCTGCCAGCTCGGCTACAAGATATTGCTATTATGTTCAAAGCTATGCTACTTGCAATCTAACATAATGTAGGGTTTGTGCAGATATAGAGTTTTCATACAATATTGAATTTTTTTAAAGCCATTTTCTTTTAAGTATATCGTTTACACAAATATAACCATGATACGAGAAATTATATTAATAACAATATGACTGTATTGCACAAATATTTGTATGACAAAAATTCCCCTTTCCTTTTATATTTACATTGCACTTCAAAAAATTCAAAGACTAACAATAGGTTCTAAATTAGAACTACCAAAGTCATTTTTCTTCATCTAATAATTTTTATCTCATATAGCTCAATAAGAATTTCACTACCCACAGAAAAAAATGTAATAAGTTAAAATTTACTCTTATTATAATGAAGTTATTGCCAAATTTGAGAAGATAAATATAATCCTAAACTGATAAACATATGTAACTTATTAGAAAATTATGATAATGATCAAAATATAATGTGGATATAATTAATGCCAATATGCAGGCATTAAAGAATTTATTTTATCAGTTTTTTTATTTATTTATTTATCAGTTTCAAAACTAAAAATAAATAAATAAAAAAAACAAGAAAATGAATTTAATTTAAAAGAAATTTTTAATAATAATAATTACATTTTCTTGAAAAATTCTACATTTTGAGAGAAAAAGTTCAAGTATTTTTAAATATTTTTACACAGAAAATTTTTAGACCTTTAAAAAATAATTCAAATGTTATGAAAAAAAATTTTTTTATAAATACAGAAATAAACTTTAAAATATCAATTACCATTAACAGACATTTTTTTCTGTAAAGTTTGAAGTTTTGCTAATACCACTCTTTATGAGTTTGATCAAAATAATTTTAAAAAAGTAAAAATATATAGCAAATTATTGAACATTTTTATTGAATGATTAAAATATTGTCATCCACAAACTACTAGTCATCAGCATAAATAACAGTTAAAAATAAATGATTTGATTTTTGTGGGGTTACTGGTGTAAGCTGCAATATTGGACAAATCTGCACTGTACAATCTAAAAATAAACATTTCGTAATACTTTTTCTATGAAAGTATTTAAAAGCAACTGTTCAAAATTCTGTTAAAAGTGTTTAATATATTCAAACAAATTGTTAAATTTAAAATTATTGTACCTTCATTATTCAACTCATTGAATTATAGAATATCTAATCTAAATCTATACAATGTCTTAAATATTACCTGCACTACAATACACAGCCATAAATTGTTCTTTTCCGTAAAATGCTACAGCTGTTGTAGAAAAGCTGTATAAAACATACATATTGGCCGCAAAATGAAAAAATGAATAATGACTAAAAGTACTTAATATCATGGGAAGACATGAGGTTCCTAAAATGAAATAAAGTGATGATGGAAAAATAAATACCCAAAACATGTAAGTTAAAATTACATATAATGAATTCAATAAATAACATTTATTTCAACAATCAACTACAAAGAAATAAAATACAAAAAAAATTAATAAATAGAGCCTTGAGTGTGATATAGCAAGGTAACAAATATGTTTAATCAAATACAACAAAGATGAAAATGAAATATTATTTCCATCATATCATATGGGAATCACCAACAAAAAAATTTAAATCAAAACAAATGAAAATACATCTCTAATAGTTTTGTATAAGCTTTATATAGGAACAACATATAAACATATTTCCAGTGAAGTAAGTATATGTAATCAACCAATGCAGAGAGTCACATAATCCCCATTCATCCAACTTTGTAGTTTCTATATCTATGAGAATGTCTAAATTTAGAAGACATGCACAGCTGAGAGCATACCAAAAATCTTCAACAGAATTTATATCAGGTAATTATGTCTGTGACAATGCCCACCCTCTTCAAGTAGTCAATAGCACGGATTGGAAACATAATACTTTGACTGGAATTTCATGACAGTTGTAAATGATAATGCATCTTTATCAGCTACAAATTTAAAATATCTGCAAAAGACTGAGAATTTGAACGAATATTTTAAGTTTCAGTTACTCACAAAACAATAACTTGTAAATGAGCTGCATTTGTAATGCATTACTTACAAGTAGAAAATCATTTTACAGCAACAAATACAGTGGATTAATAAAATATAATGACTATTTTGAGTCAAAATTAATTATCTATTTAGATGCTATTTGACAGATATTTCAAAACAATACTGTCCATTAGTACTAAACTGTTAAAAGCTCTTTCAAAACAAAATCCTACACCCATCTTTGACATTTTTGCCATTAGTTGATAAGCAGCCCTATAAAGAATTAAAATAAGAATCTGTAGTGTAGTCTATGAAACTTTAAAACAATGCGGCAGGCAATGTCTGAGGTGGTTACCATCCACATTTCCCTATTGGCACAGAGGGCAACAAGCTTAACTGCAGTAAGATGTAAATGCTTCTGCAAAAAGTTATGTTTGGTAAGCAAATAACTCCAACAGATCAAGAGGGGGAACTAGGGATTCTACTAATTTTGTTGAACAAGATATTCCATCTCCTACAAACAGCTACATCAACAGAAAGGCTCCATTATTTCTTAATTTACTGTAAATAATTATTTTGATATTACACAGAGTGAGACTAGAGTCAAGTTGTGACATGAGAGATAATGCTTTAGCAAACCTATCAGCTTGCTAGTTTTCAAAAATGTCACAATGGCTGGGAAAATGCTCAAATATTTGAAGGTCTTATTGATAAGTTCATTGATATAAAGAATCAAAAGCTTAAGAATTAACATGAATTAAAAATATTTAAAAGTAGTAAAAATATTATTATATATTATTTTAAAAGTAAAACATGGATTCATAAGCAAACAATATTCTTATATAAAAGTCTTAATTTTTATGCAGTTAAAACTAGCGAAAGAACTATACTGATAAATAACAGAAGCTACTTCAGACCATCAAAATATACTTTTAAAGTAAGCATTCATTTTAATACAAAATTCCATATTGTTCTTATAAAACAATGATTGTAATAAAATGTCTAGGAATGAAATATAGAAAAATAAATTCTAAAAATAATGCTGTTATACTTAATTACTTAAAGATTAGATATTTTAAATCTAAAAAGAGGGCTGTCACATGAATTCACCATATTCAATATTGTATATTAAAAACTAGCAGCAATTATGAGAAATCTATAGAAAAAATACTAATTGATTTCGATTATTGTACTTATTTCTCTTTAATTTCTAATGATAATAAGTTTAAAAGGAAATACACTACTTATACACTACTTACAATAAATATACAGAGTCAAACAAAATACTGATATTCAAAAGACTTCAATCTATTTAGTATATAATTTTTCATAAGCATTACAGATTAGAAAAGTTGTTTCATGATTTGTGATTATTAACTCTGAAAATTATAACAATTCTATCCAGAAAAATAATTAATAAAATTGATTAAAAAATTATTCTTTGGAGAGAAATAAATACCTGAATACCAACAAATTTAAAAAGTATAAGTTTTGAAAGTTTGATAAATAAAGTTCTCTCTATTTTTATTTCACATTTTAATTCTCCCATATTAAAATTTTAGCATAATATTTCTTATAATAAATTCACTCATACATTTAATGATATCTGAGCTAATTACTGTATTTATCAATTTTCATTTTTTATATTACTTATGATTGATTTAAATATTTCAAGGATAGTTAAATATTAAGAGAAAAATCCAAGAACCACATGAAAGAAAATTAGAGATATGTGTTATGAGAATACAAAAGTTTATAAAATATATTTATATTACAATATCTTTTTCATAAAATTAAGGCTAAAATTAACCTAATAATATATAAGTATAGCTGAAATAGAAAAATCACCAGTTTTTTAAAGAGAAAAATCCATAAATATGTTTATGTATGCATGCATTGCTTTGAATACAATGAAAGAAAGTCAAAATCATAATAGGGGGAAACAGAAAATTTAAGTTAAATTTGACCAATAATGGGTATATGGTATTTTTTTATAATAATTTTAATTAAAACTAATAAAATAATTATTAAAATTACATAAAATTTGAAAAAGAATCAATATAATACATTTTTGATCCTATTATATATTAGTTGAAATTGTTCATTTTAATATTATCACCTGGGGAAGAATAAGATTAAATTTTCAAAAGTAATAGCATCTGCTTAAGAAATGATACAGTATTGCATAAAAAAATACCTAATGCGGGGCTGGCACAAAAATACTGTCGCATAAATGGGTATAAAACAGGAATTCTCCACATTAAAAATACAGCAAAATTAACAGCTATGATTGACAAAGCGACTTTTTGACCTTCAGTTTGAGATTGCCACCAATATTGCATCTGCAAAATAGTCAATATAAACCATTACAAAATACATAAATTTGTTGTAAGAACACAATCATCATTAATTTGATCAAAAAATTTTGAAAAATAATTACTTGAACAAAACATGTTAACTAAAATCCAAGAGGGAAATAACCTTAAGATTCAATTATTGTCACTGCATTAATTTTTCTTTTATTAGTTACTCAAGTAAAAACATAATGAATATCATTTTTACTGGTAACATCAAAAAACTGGCCCTTAAAACAGATCTATTCAGAAAATATTTAACGGAGAAAATTGCCAATAGTCAAAGAAGATTCAACCTAATAGTCAAATGTTAAGTTTAATATAAATACATATTTCAGGGGAAAATTAGCAAAATTCTCTGATCATATTAATACTTTTTCAGTAAAAGAAAAACAAAAATAATTTTTAAGATTTGCATTCAGATGAAAATAATATGAATTAATATAGTTATTAATATAAATTAAAATTTTCATTCATTTTAATTTTTTCATAAAGTTTCTATTTCTTAAATAACCTCAAAAATGACCTTTTTTTCAAAAATATTTTTCCTAATACAGGATTATTCTAATAGTATAGTAATAATTAATAATGATTTTGAATAGATCTAAATAACTAATTAAATATAAAAATCAAGTGATTTTTTAAAAAAAATCAAAAGAATTTTTAGGCTCAGAATATTGTTATAAATAGTATTAAAATATATTTGATATTATAAAATTACATCATTATGTGAATAATTACTTGATGTCTCAGAATTACCTAAAAGTACTAAGAAATAACTTTCCATTAATAATAAAAACATTAGATACAAAAATGCTTTAACAAAATGGAACAACAGGATGATTCAAAAATTATGAGTTGCATATTTAAATCACCATAGTTGATAATTCTGAATGTGCTTTGAGAATTTGTGAAATTAAATGTTTAACATACCTAAATTACAATGAGCACTTTTTAAAATTTTTAGCAATAAATATTTATGTTTTTTTAAAGAAGATAAAAATTTATATATTAATTTACTACAGTATAAATTTTAAAAAATCATTTTCTGATTTTAAAAAAATCTATTTTATTTTATTTTTTTCCTTTTTCTAGCATAAGTAAGAAATTAAAAATGTCCTTTAATTTTTAACTCCATAAAAAACTACTGACTTCACTAATAAAAACTGAATAAATTATTATCAAAAGTTCTTGCAAGTACTAATATAATTTCAAAAGTTTTTTTTACAAGCCTGCTTAATTATATAAAAAATATTAATAAAAATATTACAGTTCAATAATTAAAATATAAAAGAAATATATCTAACTAATCAATTCTAGTTGCTAAATGAAATCTTTAATTTTCTAATAAACTATTTTATCTTTTCTATTAATAGTGGTAAAATATTCATCAAATATGAAATAAACTTAGCATCAAAAGAACATCCCTAAAATATCAATACACAAAAAATAATATTATAAAATTAACATTAATTAGGGAAGTTAAAATTTACAAAAGGGAATAAAACTTAAGAAATTTTAAAATATTAAAATATAAAATTAAGCTGTGTTGTTTTAATGCAAATACTTTCAAAATCCCAGTGTAGTGGTTATTAAGATAGAAATAAAATTATAAGAGAGTTTCATATTATATTATTACTCCTAAATAACAAACATTCTGATATAAATGAATTTTGTTGATTACAATATCAACATTTTAAAATAAAAATCTGATTTTCAATTTTATTTATGAAAATATTGTGATAATTTATATAAATCCTTAAATTCAAAAAAGATAATTTACTTTTTTTGCATGATTATCTCTCTCTCTCTCTCTCTCTCTGGACGAAATGAAAACTCTTCCAGCAAATAAATAAGCAAATAAAAAATACAACAAATAATTTAAACAAAACCTATTAAGATTTAAAAACTTCATTTTAATTTAAAGAAGTTTTTTATTAATTTTAAGTGATGGAAATGTCTGCTATAAAAATTAAATTATATAAATTATTACACTTAATTCACTTAAAATGATCACTTAAAAAACCAGGAAATTTAGTTGTTCTATCAAATAAAATTATAGAACAGATATGAAAAACTATGCTTTATAAAACTTGATAATAAAGGAAATATTCATATGAAAAAAGCAGAAACAATTTTTCAATCTTAAAATATAATTGAGAAATTTATATTTAATGAATAAGTACTTTTCTTCTAAATTCTAAGCGCTTGTAAGATGGGAAATATGATTCAAACATAGTGCCAGAATATTTGTCCCTGAAGCGTAAAGCGAACTTTCGCATTTCTTCATACTGCCAGATTGTTGCTGCTACAAAACTGCAGCCACTAAACTAAAGGGAAAAAACAAAAAATTTATTTTAAACCACAACTGGCATTTCAAATAAATATTGCATAATCTAACAGTATATTTTCATGTTATGAGTTTTTTAAGCAAATTGTTCATTTCTTAAGAATATGGAAATATTTATGATGAAAAAGATAAACTTGATTGGCAAATAAATAGCTTTCAGTGAGCCCACCTATTAAATTAACATTTTTATGCAAAAATATTGAATAACAAAAATACAGCTTTTGTATTTTTATTATTTTAATATAAAGGTCTAAATTATTTCCAATTATATATTTAATTTGACTATTAACATCAATTAATTAAGTTTCATCAAAAAAATTTTAAGGACTTACAAGATTATACTGTGATTAGAATTAAACTAGCTATCATAAAGATGGCTCTCCTGCCCATCCAATAATTACAGAGCGTATATAATATTTGTCTTTGGACAGAGCTTATATAATATTTGTCTTTGTACTTTATTGTGGAACAAAAACAAATTTCTTTATCTTAGAGAAATTTCTCATAAGCATTTTGTTGTGTTCCTTTTAGAAATTCAGAAAAAAATAAAAAAAGATATTGAATATTTCAAACTTAAGGATAACCCAGGAAAGATACATTTTTTTATTAAATTAAAATTATTTTTAAATTAAATAAAAGAAATCTTGTTTCATGTTTTTAAACAGACAGTTATTTCAAGTTGATATTGCATGATTTTATTTTAAGATGTATTGAAAAAAATTTCAAGCCAAAAAAACAATTTGCTAAATTGAAAAAGTTTTTATTAAAATTTATTTTCATATTTAAGGCCCAATAAAATATTCCTTTGTATTTTTAAATGAAGAGCTGTGTTTTAAAATCTTCATTTAAGAAAAGATTATATCCTTTAAAACTATATACAATTTAAATTAGTAAAATAAGACAAATATCTTAACAATGTGTTTCCTTTATTAAGTTTTAGAATAATCAGTGATAAAACAGTTAACAATAAAAGTAAAACAATGCAAATTTGACTAATTTGATTAGGAAATTTATAAATATAAATTTCTAATTAATATTAGTTTCAACAATTATGACTTTACTGAGCATCTTAACTTTTTAATAGAACACTGAAACTAGCTTTCAATTACAACATAAGAAAAATTATAAAATATATATAACGATTGATAGAGAAGTGCTAATGATAAATAAGTAATTATTAATACCAATTTATGAATTAAAATAAATTGTTCACAGCAATTTGCTTTAAATAAACAATTCTGTTTAAGATTGTCATTTAAATTACATAAAAGTATATATTGAATTAACAAAGTTCAAGGAGTCAATTTTCAATTTGTCGAATCAAAATTCCAGGATTTTAAAGGACGTTTAAAAATTGTTTTTCAAATTCCAGGAGTTTCCAAAAGTTATACAAACTTTGTGATTTAACTAATTTTTGATAGGTTAGCAGAAAATTTAAACCCATAGCACCTAATGACAGCAAATATGAAATAGAAAATTATTTAAATATTTTATGCATGTGTTTTAAGCATCCACTTTTCTTTTCCTTTTTAACAATTTTAAGAATACTAAAAGCTATTTAATGATTATAAAATTTACAATGCTTCATTCAAATTAAAAGTTATCAATTTTATTTTGAATAATAAAATAAAAAATTTAATTTGTTTACACTTGTCGTAAAATGTGTAGATTTTTTCACTTACTGGTTCATTTTTAATATATATTAACTAAGTAACAAATTACTGTTAAGAAAAACTTCAGAAATTATTGAAAACAGAAATAACTGCATTAATGATTCACACAAATTTTGAAATTAAAATTTGTATATAGTTAAGGCAATTATTTTGATTAATTGATTTATCAACATTTTAAATGTTTTAAAGGTATAATTTTAAAAATTAATCTTGTATTCACATTTGGTCAAAAGATTTATTACAAACATATAAATAATCAAGACTTTAATTCAAATTAATTTGCATAAAATATGTATAATGTTAAAATTATCTCTGATTTTTATATATCATATATTTCTATATATATACTTTATGATAAATATATATCAAAGATTAATTTTCACTGACTCAATATACTATATATAAATTATAGTATAATATATAAATATAGTATATATTTCTATATTATTCTATATGAATATATATATATTCTATATAGTATATATATAATTCTACATAGCTATATATATAGCAATATACATAAATTATAGTAATCAATTATAGAATAAGAAAATTTTTACTTGTTTTAAATTATGTAGCTATAACCATATAAGTTATATCACTCTGGGTATTTAAAATGTTTTTATTTTAATTTCTAATTATAAAAAATTAATTTTATTTAACAATGAATTTTATTTTACTTGAACTTGAATTATAAGAATTTGAAATAGTAACTTAAAACTAAAAAGTTGTACAGTGGAAATATGAAATTAAAAACATGTTATTCAAATTTTAATTAAGAATGTAAAACTTTTAAAAAGCACTGATGACAAAGTTCATATTTATAAGATGCTGAAATTTAAATTCCTTTACTTGATATATATACATTGCCTATATTTACATATTTTCCTAGATTTTAAATTAATTTTTTGATATCAATTGATTTTGTAATAAAAAATGTAACTTAGTTAATAGAAATTGGCACAAATGCTGTATAATCCAGCCATGCTGTATTTACATCATTGCGCACATCACAATATGTCATTTTGGCAACATTTTTTCATCGCCTAAAAAATTCAGAATTTAGCATCCTGGATTATAGAGCATATGTGCCTAGAAATTTTCTCTCAAGAATTTAATAAAAATTAAAATCAAATTTAAAATCCGAAATTCTTAGTTTTTATTGCAAAATTATAAATTGCAACAGTAAAAGTATTGGAAAACAAAACACATTTAAGACATATGCATTAAAATATTAATATATGTGAGTCATACACCATTTTAAATTATTTCAATATTTCATTTCAATTTTAAATAAATTATCAAAATATTCCAAAAACATTTCCACTTATTTATTGCAATCTTGTTATGTTTATTTTAATCACATTTTAAGTAGTTATACTTATTTTTTTCTCAAAACAGCTTACCTGTTACAGTATACAAGGGAAAAAAATCAGACTTTTGATCAATATTTCAAATTCGGCAGATAATTCAAGTTCTGTCAAAAACTCAAAATGGATTTACTAAATTAAAAACTAATTTAAAAGTCTCTAAAATTAATATAGTACTTAAAAATGTTTATATTGGTTAGTTAAAAAGAAAACAAATTTATATTAAATTATTTCTTTATAAATTGTATATATTATATATATTAAAAAAACTTGAATTTTCTCCTTATATGGTAACTTTTAAAATACATTTTAACAAAAATTTTAGAATCATGTAACACCATCTCATCAGTCATCTCATTAGTTAATAAAAATTTTTAGGGTATAAATATATTTTTTTTTTTTTTACAAAATTAATTTATAAATTTTCTTTTTCATACAAATGTACTTAATAGGCTAAAATTATTATATTAACACAAAATTTATATTTATTATAAATTTATGCTGAAAAATGAACAATTTAATTTTATCGAAACATCCGTATAATAACAAAAAGGAAAATTTTCTTATAAAAACAAAATGTATCAATCTACTAGATTACTATGCAGCTTTTTGTTTTAAATTTATCACAAAAATTTTATTCAGTTAAAGTAATTTATAGTTCTTATTTTTTAATTTTAATAGTCACATGTTATTAAGGATTTTACTTTTTTGCCATCATCAATTCGTCAAACAATAAACCTTTATAGATTTTTCAAATAAATAATAACTTACTGAATCCAACAAAGGTTATGAATCTAGTCTTCCTTTAAAAAAAATGTATTCACTTAATCAAAATAAAATAAATTATACTTCAACTCATTTAATATCATATACCATCATTAAATATGAAGTTATTTATCTAAATGTTCTGACAGTCAAAAACAATTTTGAGAACTTTCCTATACTTTGAATATTGCAATTAAATTTAAAAATTTGACTAACAAAATTTCACTTCTTGATTTTCCAACTTATCTCATAATAAAATTTTTTAAGTATTTTTCTAACTTTTATTTTAAATTTGTAATTTTGATGAAAGTAAATTTTTTGACTTTCTTAATTCAACTTTTTAAAATTTGTACATACTATGATAGTTTTCCAGAACTTTTTGTATTTCATATCAATTTTAATAAAAATAAGAATATATGATTTTAAAAAATATAAACCAAATAAAAAAAAATTATGGTCAATTTTGTATTAAAAAACAGTTTTTCTTAAGTACTTTTTTTCAAAAGAATGCATTGATAATATTTTTAACAAATAAAAATAATTAAATCAAATTTTAAAATTAAAGACATTTAAATGTAAATCTACTATAAAATAATTTCACATAATAACTAATTAAACATTAAAGTTATGTAATATATATTCTTAGTCTTTTTTAATGCAAAAAAGATAAGAGTATAATTGTTATATTCTTTCTCTAGATCTTACAGAGATAGTGAACAGAAATGGTTTAATTAGATTTCGAGCTCCAAAACTAGTAGATATAGTTTCTATTTCTCCAATATCCACTTCATTTTTCTTGAAAATATTTTTTGTGGACTTTGATTGACGATTAAAAGATTTTGTGAAATCAGAGAAGAGCTTACATCTGAAATAAAGAAAGCAAATTTAGAAAATATTTTAAATTTAATTATTTCACAAAATTAGCATATTTCAGTTATTTATGAATAATGTTTTTGTCTGTTTTATGGATAAATATAAATATTAAAATAAAATCTCTTAACATCTTTTTTATTTCATAACGAATCTATGAAGTAATATGAAAATTCATTTCTACAAATACTATAAAATCTCATTAAAATGAAAAGTGATGAAATATTTAAAATTATTTCATATTTCAAATATTAATAGTTACATTTTCTTTTAATAATTTTTAAAATTATTTATAAATATTATTTATATATTCAGTATACTTCCAACTTTGAATATTTAGCATATGAAAAATGTAGTTTAAATAAAGGTGCGTAATTAACATGACATTTTCTGGCTTAAAAAATATCTGAGGAAAATAATTAATCATCAAACAGATGGCATTTCTGTACATCATCTGGTCATTACTCTGTCTCACTCAAGTTATTTTTTATTTCACCGTAAACATTTATAGTAAAGAAGATCCAATAATCTACACTTTTGAAACAACAAAATATTTTATGCATAACAAAATTATGTTATAATCTAAAAGAAACTAAACTGTTAAGAATTTCAATGCAATAACATTCACAAAAATTTATTTTGAATTTCAACATTTAAAACTAACTTGTAATTCAATAATACTTTTAATTAATTATAATTCAGAAAATTTATCTTGTAATTGATAAATTTCATTTTGTATTTCTAATATAATCTTAGAGGTACAAAATGAAATATTTTTATCAAAAAGAGATTAAATAATAATTTATTCTAATTAAAACATTACTCATTAAGATTAGAAAAATTAACTTAGATAATAAAATGGAAATACATATTTAAATTTATTATTTTTAATAGAAGTCGAACAGAAACAAAAATATTATTGGAAGATATACATCAATTATTGAATCACTTGGAAGATTTAATCAGTTAATTCATTCAGTTGCAAAATTATAACAATAGTTGATTTGTTTGATCTAATAAAAGTTTATTTAAGAATAATACTGAAATTGTTACGTAACTTCATTTAAAGGCATTTTATGTGTATCCAATCTTAAAAAGAGTATTTAATATAAAAATCAAAATAATTTGCACACATTAATTCAACTCATAAAAAAATTATTTGGCATATTCTTAAAAAAAAATTTTAATTTTTCGCATATACCTTGACTGACACAGTCGCCGCTGAACTAAGCATGATAACATTATTAAGCCGATCAAAACTTTTTTCGTTTATTTTGATCATTGAAATAAGTTTCCGGTTACCAACTTATTTGTAAGACCAAAGCTGCTAATATCTGAAGTGCTAACCAATCGAAAATTTTATATGGAATTCGAATGATGCAGGTAACATGACAGTTGGCAATATTCTTTCTACAAGCAGGTCTTGCCAGTGTATGGACATTGAATCTTATGGAACTGATGATAATAATATTATAATATTATTATCATCAGTTCAATATAATGTTATTATCATCAGTTCAATATAATATTATTATCATCAGTTAATATTAATATCATTCAGAACCGGAATTATATAAAAACATTACACTCCAATGTATCAACTCTAAAAAGCAAAAAACATTATTTTCATAAAAGCTAAAAAAATTATGCAAATATTTATAATAACTTTTATGACTCATATATACATTAAAAATAATAACAAAATAATTCCGAAACTTTCCTTTTTTGAATTTTCTGTCTATTTTTCATAATTTAATTTTAATTATTTAATTAATTCAGAAATATCTGAAGTCTTAATGCTCGGTCCTCTTAGTTATTCTTTGGTTCGTAAATAACTCTGGATTACTTTCTCTTTTCAAAACATTTACTCTTAAGATGCAACATTTATAAATGAAACTCAGTAATATTCCGAAAGGGAACGAAATTCGGCTAGGAAAATCTGTCAAAAAGTGGGTGATAAAGTGATATCATAAGCTTTACAAAATGAGTAGAGATATCTCTTGTCTGTTTACCAAGAAAATAACTCTGGTCACTTTCTCTTTCGCTTTGGAAAAAAAAACACGTTCCATTTCCAACTGTAAACTAGAAGAAACCCTAGTAGCAGAGACTCAGTGGTATTACAGTGGTCATTTACCGGTTTCATTGGTAACTCACTTTTTACCGAATTTTTTCAGCGGTCAGTGCCCAGTAACTGATACATGAAACGGTCACTGTATTTTCTACCGCATATTCTGAAAGACACCGTCATCGGCCGCTTATAGAGTAGTCGCTGGACGGCGGCTGCAGCATTTACCATTGAGATGGAAGGAAAGTAAAATCATGTGCAGATTTATTAATAGGTCTACGCATGCGTTGCGGCCATATTTAAAAATCATAGTATTATTCACCTTTTCTGAATGTTTATTTAAGGTCTTTAATAATAAGATTATTTTAACAGTATAATTTAGTAATTACTACCAATTCTTTTGAATAAATATAAAGTATATATCTTTAAAATATCTATTTATTTAATTCTGCCATATTGTTTTTACGAAGTTAAATTTTATATAACATTAAAAATTAACATTAAAACAAAGCTTAAAACATTAAGTTTCTATATAAAAATATTTATTTGACATGTAAGTAACCATTAACATGGTTAATAGGGTTGGGGAACTAAAGCTTCAATTGAATTTTATATTTCTAATATTTTGTTATTATTTTCAGCTGACTATTTTGACTAATGAAGGTGGTATAAGTTCTAGTGATGTTATAAATCCTAATGGAACTAATAACAAATGATTTATGAAAGCAGTATAACTGGAAGAAGATTAGAAATGTAAAGCATCCCTTTTCCACCCTTCAGAATGTTATAAATTTGATAACAGGTTAGCATTTTGTTTTTGAACTTTCTAAGGTTAACTACTTGTACAAATAAATTTTAAAAGTAATATAGTGCAGTATGAAAATATCATTAAATTTAAATGTAAATGTTTACTAATTCAATTTAATCAAAATATTTCAGAATCATAATCACTGTAACAAGTCATAAGAACATAATATTTCATATGATTCTGTCATAATATTAATTATAAACATATTTTTATTATCCTATGTTTAATGTATTTAATTTCAGTTTATATTGTGTTTGTTAACTTAAAATTAGGAAAAATTGTTATTTTCTATTTTTCATTTAGGGATTGCTTATGTATATTTTCTTTAAATTTAAACTTTAATTTTAATATTTAACAACTTAAAATTTAATTTTTGTGACATCTCCATGTAATGTTTAAATTGTTTTATTACAGAAACAATATAATGTTAATAATATCATTTATAAAAATGTTTGAAATGTTGACCTTACTTTGTTTCTGATGTTACTTTATTTAACATTTATATGAGCGAAATTTGTTTATTTTTAGCTTCTACTCGCCTCCATGACAGCCGTATCACAGATATTGATGTACAGCAATATATAAAGAAATATTTGATGCATGCTCCTGACAGAGATGGGGAGCTCTTATTAAAAGAGCTTTGGAAAAAGCCCAATCTAATGTTTATAACATGTAATAAAAATAATAAAGCTTTGTCTTTTGTGAACATTTTGTTTTTGTGATTAAGTTCATAAATATTGAAGTAAATAGTTTAACAAATATTAAAATTAAAAAATTCAGTGAAATAGGAACACTTTATCAGAGAATGAAACTGAATTTTATATCTTATATTTGTTACCAAAAACTTGTAACTTTTTATCACCCTTAGCTCTCCAAATAGTGCTTTTGAAAAATTTCTAGAATATTCTTATTTAGGTCAGTTTTTCTGCTGTTAATATAAAATTACTCTAAAAAATAATATTACAAATTAATTAAACTAAGACCATAGAATTAAAGTTGTCTGTGTTCTATATGAAAATAGAATCAATGTTTTATTTTAAATCTATCAAAGTATCTAGTTTAGAAATGTTCTGGTTATATATACATATTGTTACAAATATATTGGAACTAAATGAATTGTGTATGATTTTAATTTTTAAAACTGAATTTATGAGGAATTGTTAAAATGTATATCTTATAAAAGCAATAACATTTTTGCTATTAAGTTTCCATTGTAATATTTGAGAAAACATTTGGAAAATCTTAATTAACAATCTGCTAATTTATTTTTTCTAAAATTGAAAATTACTTAAAAAATAAATTTATTGGAATTTTTCTATTAGTAAAAAAATAAAAGCAGATCTCTAAAACTGAAATTATTGAATCTTAATTTTGTGTTCTTCAATAAAATCTTTAAAATACTGAAATGTTAGATGTTAAAGAGTAGAAAAATGTTAGATGATCGATAAAACACATTTCATATTGATTTCACATAAATAAGTATACTATTTGATTTTTTTATTATACTTTGAATTTATAAGTATTATAAAAGAAAAGTCTTCCACAACAAGTGTTTTTATCTATAGAAAAACTTGTATAAATATATGCATATTTAAAATAAGTTTTCTATATATTGTTTTCTATATATTTCTAATATTGTCTGATTTATTATCAAAAATACATTATCATTTAATTATATATAACGATAGTCTATTTTTGATATTTAAGACAGAAAACAGCATTGGTACACGAGTAGAATACAAAATTGCATGGCATAATATCACCGTTGCACTCACTCCCTTCTTATAGAATCTTAAAAACTAACCGGGTCATAAACCATAAACTCATCACACCGTGCACTTCAACTGAACGGGCGGAGATACCACAGTCGCTCTCAGGCCGAGGTGACAAATAATGCACTGTTCCATGCACTATTGCCCCACAGGGGCCGCTGAGTTTCCATCGGTTAATGTCGTTAATCCAATCACCACCCCAGTGTTGAATTGCTACAAGGGATATTAATCCTATAAGAGGAAGGGACAAAATTTCCCGAATACAGGAAATGTTGTTGCACCAGCATACTCCCCTGACTGTACCCCAAATTTGGGTTCTATCAATTAGTGGAAGCAGTCGGGTGGGAGTCTTCGTAATTCAGGAGCAAGCAGAAAACATCCTAATATTTGATATGCCGCCCCCAGAAGCATCATTTCACTTGGAGTGACACTGCGATCACACACGACTTATATAAAGTGCTCCAACTGCCTTTAACGAAGTAACGAATCTTCAGTAAAGCTGGGATTCGAACTCCCTGCTTTGTGATAAGGAGAACAATTCCCTAATCAAGCAGGCTATGACATCCTCAATGTAAGAAATGTCAAGATAATAAAAAGATAAGATATATTGATCAAGATAAGATATATTGGGTAAATAAATATGACAAGTTTTTCCCAATATGCCATGATAAGTCAATATTGGTCTTATAATAGCAACCAAATTACTCCTAATTTTGGGTATACTAGGATAGCTCCAATATAGATAACCTAGTTTCTGCTAAAGTATAGCAAGTTGAATCCTATATGACTGCCTATTTCTTTATGCTTTTTATTAAGAATTTATTCAGTAAATAATTATGATTAAATTTTGTTTTTAATTTCAAATACATTTTACAATTTTATAACTTCTGAAGCACATTTTATAACTGTTTAATTTTATGACAGACTTTTTTTTTTATCAATACTGATGCAAAATAAAACGCTTCCATTATAAGTTTGCTTTTTATTAGTAGATATAATAATATTTGGTTGCCCTGAAAAATATTATCCATTTGAATTTAAAATTATAACCTAAATTAAAATAAAATTATAATCTAAATCAATATATTTTATGTTTATAGAAAAAATGCAAAAGCAATTGTGTATTTATACAATATTTCTATGCTATGCCTGATATCTTAATGCTAATACTATACCTTCAATTTAATATATTTTTCAGTAAAATTACATTTTCTATTTGAAAAAAAAATTTTTTCTAAAAATTTGTTTGATTAAAGCATAGCTACTTATTGGTAATTTATTTACAATCTGTTTTTGTAGAATGGATAAATTTTTATAATGTAGACAACAATTTTTGTCTACATTATAAAAGTTTATTGTCAATATATTAAAAGCAACTTTTACAACTTGAGTTTTGCTATCTAGAAATTTTTTATTTAATTCACAACGTAAGTATAAAAGAATTTATTAAGCTTTAATAATGATTAACTTTCTTAAGATTATCTATGCAATACTATATTAAAAATCTCACGAAATAAATAATCAGAAAAACGAAACTTTATAAGGCTTTGTATCTCATTTGCATCATAAATAAGTTGTTGATATTTTTATTAGCTTGTTTTGATACCGTTGATCATTAAAATTTTCAATTTTTTATACACTCACTTCCAAAAGTTAATCACGAAGATGCAAAATGCAAAAAAATCAACAAATACTGCTTTAATTGACACAAAATTTAGCAGGAAAGTAGCATATATATTTATGCATAAAATAAAATAAATAATTATATATAGAAATGAAAACAATATTAAATTTTTGTAAGTTATCAGATAATGACATACTGGAGATTTAAACAGAATTATGTATAAAGTGAAAATAAGCAGCATAAAATGAAAAAAGGTCATTAATAGGGTATGTATCCCCCCTCATCTCATACAAAGTTCAGACATTGTGACTATGCTTTCAATTAGGTAGTCAACCACCACAGAATTAATCAACAGCCATTCTTCTTGTAGAAGAGCTTCCAGCTCAATAAGAGTGTCTGAAGATGGGTAACGTGAAGATACAGCACGGTCGAAAGCATACCAAAGATTTTCAATGGGGTTAAGATTATGCTGACCACGTCATATGCACAATCCTGGTAGTCATCGACGGTGTCAGCTCTATGGGGTTGTGCGCTATCGCCTTTTAAAACAAAAGTAGGGCCAACTGCTGCAGCGTACAATCTCACAATGGGTTCTAGGACTTCATCTCGATACCAGACAGCTTTCACAGAACACCGTTTAAAGATGAGCAGGTCGTTGCGGTATCCTAATGAAATCTCTGCATACACCATTATGCTTCCGCCTCGGAATGCGTGGTGTTTGGTGATGTTTTGGGGTTGATTGCGTGTTCCTTGTTCATGCCATATCTTTATACGCTTGTCATCTGGCTCCAGAGCAAATTGATTCATCAGTAAACATGACATTGCCCCAGTCAGACACAGCCCAATTCACATATTCCCGGCACCACTTTAATCTTGCCTCTCTTGGTTGGACGGATAGACAAACACAAACTCGAGGTACCCGGGCGTACAGTCCACTCATAAGTAATCTTCGGCGTACAGTAGCTGCAGATATCACCTTACCAATGGACGTTGTAACCATAGATGTCACACGTGTGGAGGTCACTCTGCGATTCTGCTTGGCTAAAATCGCAATATATCGATCTTCCTCGGGGTTTGTCACCCTTGGGTGACTGGCTGAGGGCCTTCGGACAACTATTTGTGTGGTTTGGAATTGTTTCCATAAACTTGAAATTACAGAATGATGAACGCTGAAGAAAAGAGCAACATCTGAGATTGACTGCCCTGCTTCAATGCGAACCCCAGCACGCCAGAGCTCAGAATCTTCCATTGGTCTTCTGGAAGTCATAGAAACACGTGTAAGTCTTGAAAACAAATTATACGAAAGTTTTAAACGCCTGTATCAGCACTTACAATAAACTTCAGTAACCCTTCATAAAGCTGGTATATTATAAGACTGCTCTTTTTGCATATTTCTTGACATGAAAGCGCGATTGGCTGTTACCTAACATATTTGTATACTTCCGTCTACCTCTGCAGCGATTTGCCTCCTCTTCAATTCTGATTGACTTCCGTAAACTAGCATTTTCCCTCTCCGTGCTTAACTTTTGGAAGTGAGTGTATATTGCAGAGAATGTCTATGTGCTGTTATGACTGCATAAATAAAATTATTTATAAGCAATTTATATCATATAAAGATAGTAATACCTAATCACATTTATATTGTTGAGCCAATTAAAGTTAAATTATTATTAATTTTAAAAATTAAAGTTAATTATGCCGTGTTGTATACGTTTTATTGATGAAGAAAAAGTCATAAAATTTAGTGTACGTTAAAATTCATTAATCATTTCACAAATATAAGAACAATTGACATTCTTTCAAAAAAGGAATATTTAAGAAAATAACTTCAATATTTTGGTCCATCAGTACAGTGCTGTCTTGTACTTTTAAATATCATTTAAAATCTAATTAAAATTTCTCAGTAATTTCTATAGTCCATCTAATAAATTATACCTGGTAAGTTTAAAAACCAACGTCTTCAGCAGCCAATATGAGATGTGGGATGACCTATAAAACATTTCTTTTCCAATAAAATGAGTTAATATCTGAAAAGTATTTCATCCAATATTTCATTAAATTGGTTTCATAATTGCTGTTGCTATTATGAAATCACTAGTGATGTTATCTTCTATTTGCAATAAAAATTTATTAACACTAAAATATAAGGAATGGAATATTTTAATCGGCTATAGAATATATAGAACAAACGAGAGATAAACAAAATAAATTCAAATGTTTTTTACAGTAAATTTTTCACTTTCTGAGTAATTAATAGCAATCATACGCCATCTTTGCATATATGGCAGCAGGGAAAGCACTTGAGTAAGATATAAGAAAAGAAAAATGTTAAAACATACCATATTATTTGAAATATAAATAAAAATATCAATTTTTGATTCACAATTTTCTAAGTATAATGAGATGTAGGATTAAAATTCAAACTTTTCTCTTCTGAGCATTTTTTTACAGAAAGAGACCTGCATTAAGGAGTTTCCCTTACTTGCTTGCTAGCATTACAAAAAGTGCATTAGAGACAGTAGATTATACCAAAAGGTCATTTTATGATAAAGGTCACTGCAAATTCTGGCCTTTGCACATGACATTGATGTTATTGGAAAGTCAGAAAAACAGAAGCTTCTTCAGGGTTTGAATCTTCCAACACAAAAATGGATCTTACTGTTAATTAAGACAATTAAATTCATGGAAATCTCACTCTATATTGTAAATTATTTTAACCCTATGTGCGTTAATAACTATACCTTTAAAAAAGTTAATGAACTTAAATGCCTTGGCATAATAATGAATGATAAAAATAAGCTTTAAGCAGAAATTGATAACAGAATAAAATTATAAATTCTAGGCTAATAAATGCTATTTTGGGTTGAAAAGGCAATTAAGATCTATACTTGTCAATTAAAAATTTATTTGATGTTTATAAGATCTCTTTTAATCTATAATAGTGAAACTTGGATCCATAATAAAAGATACATAACGATTCCTGGATATCTTCAAGGAAAAAATCTTTAGAAATATCTTTGGTACAGTTCAGAAAAAAGATTTTGGGGAGCTTGATACAATTTTGAACAGTACAGGTTTTATAGATAACAGCAGATTTCGCAAATTTTCCATGGTAACCGATTAATTTGGCTTGGCCGTGTTTGGAGAAGCCCATATAATGATCCCACAAAAATCTTAACATTTAAAATACTGAGTGCTTAAGGCAGACCAACTATTAGATGCTTAGATTATACTGAAGGAGAGTTAAATACATTAATATCAAGAATCAAAGAGGAGTTGCTAATGATAGAAGATCCTGAAAAGAGCATGTGATTGAGACAGCTTAGGACCTGTAAAGGGCTTTTGTGCTTGTGAAGAAGGAGAATTCTCTGAAAATCACATGTAAACATGTTGAAAGTATGAGGGAAAAATTACATATTCGCTTTGAAAAACTAGAAGCTCAATAGAAGGATTTGAAGTGATCATACATTGTCACAGCGCTACCTATATGAAAGTGATCATTTATGTAAATAAAAAACTACTACAACTTTCACTATAACTTATACTTTGAAAAAAGAGGAGTTTCTACTTTTGTTTTGTAGCTTTCTTTCACTTCTCGTTATATTTCATGGAAATGTATGCCTGTTACATTTTTATCATTAAAGTTTTTCGTTTCAAAATGGATTTAACTCGTTCTTTTACACCTTGACTCACACATTGTCACAGCGCTACCGATTTATTGTAAATGAAGGAAGTTTTTCTGCGAAATTATTTACACAACAAGGCGGACTCTGTTATAACCTCTTTTTCTGATATCATGTAATGTACTTCCTCTCATTTGCAGTGATCTTTGGTCAAAATGTTTGAGTTCACCGCAGACGGAGCAGTTTTGCATCAAAATGCCAGTAATTTCGATATGCCAGGCTCGCTTGTAAATGATATATAATTCTATAGGTAAAATAAAAAAAAAGTAGTTATCTCTTAATTTTTGGGAAATTCATAAATTTAATTTCATTGTTTCCGATTGTTTTTTTTTATAATATACAAATGAAGTGTACATTAGTTTTCTAGCTCTGCTGCTTGACCTAGTTGAACACTTTAAAATTTTAATTTTGTCTAATATTTATTTGAAAAATATACAATTTTATTTTCTATCTACCCTGTAAGCAGTGTTCCTCGACGTGGAACCTACGGCAATTTGACTCTTTAGGGGGCGATTCGACAAGGACTCATTTAGACCATAGATGATCTAGTTATCCCTAATATAGACAATTATAAATATTTTTCAATACTTGTTTGCGTAGTACGAGTAATCTGTAATATCTGTAAATTGCAATATCTGACCGTGTGATGATAAAATATTCTTCCCAAACATAAAATCGCATGGTTTGTTTTGAATGGAATAAAATAATTCTGGGATCTATATTTAAATTTCTGCAGTGTTTTGCAATAACATTCATTATTGGTGTTAATTTGTATATATATATATATATATACAATTTTATAGTTATTTGTTAAATAACTAAAAATTGTAACAGAAGTTGCTAGTTTTTACAAACGCGTATGGACCAATAAAAAAGCAATTTCGTAAATTAGAAAAATAATATATTAGATTATTAAGATCTGATTTTCTTTTACAAAACTATTTTTTAATATATTAGAATTATTTTGAATATTCTATTAGAAACACATGTTAAATAAGATTCACACTTAAAACAGCACTACTTTCATTTTATTAGTTCTCATTCACCATACAATTTTCTAAAGCTTAAACTGTCTTTAAATTTTTGGAGCCAACCACCTGATGTTTTGAAATCTTTTATGTTCTGTTTAACAGGAAAACAGTTTTATTTCTCTAATGATATAACTATCAACAGGAATGTTCATTCCTCTCGTTTCTTTTCAGCCAAGCAAGCTAAGCTTTTTCGGTTAGGCTGTTTTGTTACCTTACAATATTTTTGACAAGGAGGTTTCTATTTCCTTTCGTTGGTACTGTTTTCCTTTTTCAGATTTATTTTTCGAATTTTTAAATTTGTAGGGAGGTTGTTCTTTGGAAATTCATATTTTCTTTTTTTATTTGACAATTTTTTTATAATTTAATATTTTTTGTTTACTCTCAGAACTTTCTTTAATGATTCAAGTGATAAACGTGTGTGTTGGCGTTCTTCAGCTCCGACAAATCCTCAATGAACTCGGCTCAATCTATTTCTGCAAACGAAACTTCATAAATTATATTGTTCAAATGAAACGACAGCATAGAATAAGCACAACTTAACTATAGAATAAGAAAGCACAAACTTTTAAAGAGTGTTTTCTTTTTTATGACCTAACGTACGGAAAGGAGTTAATTTTTTTTCCTTTCTGCGTCCTTGAGCACTGGAAACACAGAAGTTGAATTCGGCACCACAGTTGCTGAAGAAATGCTCTGTAAATCATTAGAAAGTACCATTACCAAATATATTTCAAAAGTATTTAAATGTCAATATCTTACCAATGAAAAATGCACCTTGTGCTGCAGATGTGCTCCTAATAACGATGGAAAAGGAAAATGGTTCCGTAAAATTGATAAAAGACGAGAATCTAAATATGCTTTTAATGCATAATGCCATTGACAGTGAAGTCCTGGTAGCTAAAAACATTTCTCCTATTCTAAATGAAATACTTAATTTAATTATAAAAAATATCAATAATATTAAAACTGATGGCAAATGTGAACGTTTTTTCAAGTTATTTTATGAACATAATGAAAACAATGAAGACACAGTTTAAGCTTTAGAAATATCACACTGAATATAGCAAAACAGTGAGATTTAAAACTCATGATGATTAAATTAGAACTAACAAGAAATCTCTGCAAAAAATATCGAATCTCACTAATTTTTTTATTACACTTTTCTACTGTAAATTTTGGAGAAGTTTCTTACTGTAATAATTTACTAGTGATTTCCTAGAACTTCTTAGTTTCATAGATAAATATATATACAGAGAGAGAGAGAGGGACATAAGAATTTATGGAAGATATTATTATTATGGTACATACAAAAAGGGTACCGAAACACAGCCGATAAATTTAAATTTGCTTAAGTTCGGTAGCAATTTATAAATATTAGTAATTAAATGTTATACCATGTATGCCCGTATATTAATACAAATATATAAATATTTTGTATTAACATACGGGCATACATGGTGTGAAATATAATTACTGATTACTTATAACTATTCATTTAAAATGAAATCATTGAATATCTTTTAGAAAATAATTTCTATTTTATTCACAAAATTAAGGATGAGTATTAACAATACAAAGAAAAACATAGCAAAGTTGAATTATTTAACTACCCAATTCACACTGCAGTAAATTCTTCGTTATTAGATTTTCTCAGCTGCCAGAGTCCAACACCTGTTTTTCATATCATACAGTGAATTAAAAGATGTTAAAATTTTTGTGATTTCCCTTTTGGATAAAAATTTAACAGTCTATGGATGTTATAAAATTCATAACAGAAATAGTTTATACTCCAAGTTTAAATATTGATTTAAGAATTTAACTGTCTTTCAATAAATATTTATTTTAAAGAGGTCGTAGTTTCTTCTAATTAAAAAGAATTTGAGTGTAAAACAATTCAAAGAGGAAATTAGCCAGAGAAATGCAGCTCTATTAACTGCTTTTTAATACAATAATGAAGTAGAAAATAAATTTTTTTAATAAAAAGATAAAGTAAGAAGTAAATTTAACAAAGTAGAAAAATGTATGCAAAAAAATATGAACTGTCACTAACCATTTGTCATAAATCTGTCAGAAATTCACAAAAAGAAATTCCTATGTTAACATTAAAATTGTGCCGGTTATTGCCTCGTTGAAATAATGTCTAAAAACAGAAATGTAGTCGAACTAGTAAATTTTTAGAACCTGAGACCAAGATCTTGGTTGAATTGTTCTTAGTTCACTTTTTGGACTGCGAGATAGAGAGGTATATCATTAAATCTGATTAATAAATAAAATACTTTCAAATTATTATTATGCTTATCAGCCAGGTTAAGCAACAGATGGTGTGGATTATATTAGAGAATTTTAAGACTAAAGAAATTACTTTCGCAGTTTTTCAAGTTATTAAAAATGCCTTTGATAACGACGACAAAGATGTTACACCGACCCACCCGAAGGTATACGGTGGATGAACGCGTGCGATAGCATGTCAGTACGTGGAAACTCAGTGGACACAAGGACAGGACAAGTCCAAAATTGTGCTGAGGAGATTGCACTGAGTCCAAGATCTCCAAGTCCCAAAAGAGGGAATAAAATGTCTCAAAGAATGCGTTCTATTGTGTCTCTCTCTGACTGGAAGATTGGGCCTCTCGGGTCTTTATTACAGATAATAAAATTATATACATCTTGGTTATAAATACAAAAATGAAGAAATAACAAGTACAGGGAGAATTTACAATATTTACAATGATACAGTATGATTGAGGTGTTTGACAATGAAAGTTTGTGTGAGATTACAATGGGTCATTCATCTGGAATTGTAGCTCCGTCTGGATGATTTCTCTCATGCCAATCTGTACGTTACGGATCTTATACAATTGGAGGTGATTGATAGAGGTATAGTCTTTCGGGAACCACTTGTTCCTGATATATTGGTACTTTGTGCAGCGTAGTAAAAGGTGTTCGGGATCACATGGTTCATCGTCGTGGTTACAGAGTTCTGATTTATTGTGAAACCTGTTTCTATAACTTCCAAACACTCCATGCCCGGTGAAGACATGATTGAGATAAATGTCCCCGTAGAGTCTGGCCTTAGAGACTTTTGGGCAGAAGTTATGTAGCCTTCTGGTTTTCTCTGAACTGTCCCAGATGTTTTGCCAATTAACAATGATGTAATCCTCAATGATCTTTTTCAACTGTTGTTTCCTGGTTCTGACCGTGATCTCTACGTTTTCAAGATTCGTGGCCTCTTTTGCTGCGATGTCCACTTCTTCGTTGTGTTTAATACCACAATGCGCTTTAACCCAGTGAAAAGTAAATCGATGTTTATGGTTTGTGAGTAGGTCTTGTATTTCTCTTATCGTGTCACTGTATGTATCTGTTGAGGAGAGTGCATGTAGGACTGAGCGGGAGTCAGTGTGAATGTGACACGTTTCATTTAAGTGGATTATATGATTGATGGCTCCCAAGATGGCCTGGGCCTCAGCCTCAAAAACCGTGGCCTCATCGTTTAATCTCTTCTGATATTTGAAGACGATGTCTTTTTCTTTAAAGATTAACGCTGCGCATCCCGTGCGGCCATTCATTCTGGACCCATCAGTATAGGCAAATAGAGCTTTGTGATTAGATTCTAAGTCCCAATTGATGTTCGCGGCCATCCATGGTGGGCGGAAGGTGTTGGGAAATGTCCATGCATTAAGTGTGTTAAATGTCTTGTCATTGATCTTAATTTCTTCATGTCTTCTCCAAAGTAAATATCTTAGTTTTAGCCCCTGAGCCTTGAGGAAAATAGGTGGGCATCCTGATAAAACTTGGAGGGCGTGGGTGGATGTAGTCTTGTAGGACTTAGCAACTTTTAAGAGGGCGATCCTTTGAATCTGTTGTAGCTTGGTGTTCTGTCTAACAGTATTATTGTACCATGCGGGGGATCCGTACAAGATAATGCTTTCAATCGCAATGTTATATATCATTTTAATTACAGATGGGTTCAAACCCCAAGTAACCCTAGTGATTCTTGCAAGTTTATTGATGATATTGCTTATTGATTCCTTCACTTTTGAAAGGTGGCTATTCCAGGTTAGTTTAGGATCTAGGATGATACCTAAGTATTTGATTTCCCTAGTGTAGACAATCTTCTCCCCTCGTAAACTAATTCCTGGTCTTCTAGTTATGTCTTTTCCAAATTCAAAAATCGTGAATTGGCACTTGGCAATGCTTAACTGTAGACTGAATTTCTGAGTCCAATTATCAATAATGCTTAGCGGTCTTCTGGATTGTTTAGAGAATTTGAAGTATGAGGTGTTATCTATTAACAGAGCGACGTCATCAGCAAACGCCTGACAGGTGACATGAGGGCCGAAATCTTGGATTAATAGCTCGTTCGCAATGAGGAGCCAGAGAAAGGGTCCTAGACTTGAGCCTTGAGGGACTCCGTTCGTGTATGAAACTGGTTGATTATTCGCATTGATGTAGGTTCTTTGATTCAAAAATGAGCTTATTGTTTGAAATAGGTTATTCGGCACCTGGAACTTCTTCATAAGGTTAATTAAATCCTCCCACTTTGCTGAGTTGAATGCGTTCTTAATGTCAAGGGAGATCATGCAAGTATATCTTTTATCCTTTTGGTTATTCCTTATGATGTTTGTGATTTGGAAGATTGCGTCAGAAGTGCTCTTGCCTCTGCAAAATCCGAATTGATTGTGGTGTAGGAGTGAATTTGAGTGGAAGAAGTGACTAATTCTTTTGTGTAAGATCTTGTCCAAAATCTTTCCCCAAATGGGAAGAAGGCAAATTGGACGATAGGAATCACATTTGGTTGTATCCTTTCCATCTTTGGGAATTAGAATTACCCTGGCCTTTTTCCAGATGCGCGGGAAAATTCCCTTGCTAACGCAGCTGTTAAGATGTTGGTAAACCAAACTTTATCCGAGTTAAAAAGCTCCTCATAAATGTCGAGGCAGACATCATTGTGTCCTGGGGCATTATTTTTGTCCATCTCCCTGATTGTAGCTTGCACCTCATCAATCGTGATCGATGTATCGTCTGGTGTAGTTGTATGTTCTGATTGTCGGACTGAATCCTGATTCGGGAAGTGATAACCCAAAATTTCATTGATTGCCTCTTCTGAGGAGTTAGTGTGACTCCCATCACTGCGAGTGATATTCTTAATGGAATCTGGTCTTCTAAGTTTATCCCTGACAATCTTATAGGTGCCGCCAAAGGCATTGTGTTCGGTAATGGTCCCGAGATAGTGTCTGAATGCAGTTTGTTTAATTAGGAGCAGGTGTTTCCTATACCGTGCAGCGGCAGCTTTAAAGTCTTTCTTTTTGGAATTCCTCTTAGTATTATTAGTCTCCACCTGATAACGTCTCCTAAGGGCCCTGACCTTGCTCCGTTCTTCAATAAGCGCCGGGGTTCACCAGTAGTAAGTATTGAGTAAATTCTTAGTCTTCTTCTTATGTTTTTTACAGAGTGTTGTGATGTGTGCCTCAATGAGTTCTATGTGATCTTCGATGTTCTCAGCGTTAAGAATCGGGAATAGCTCTGAAGTATTCTTGAGTTCATCTTTGAATTTGTTCCAGTTTAAATTCTTTAAGTTAAATCTTGATTTAGAGTTAAGTTTAACATTGATGTTAGTTAAATTAAAGGTCATTAGTTGGTGATCGCTTGCCGTAAATCTGTCCTCAATCTGCCAGTTTGAGATGTTATTGCTGTTAAGGTTCTTAGTGATAAGTAGGTCGATCCAACTTTCGCCTAGAGTGCTAACGTAAGTTGGACGACTGTTTACGTCATTCTCAAAGATAAGATCATGTTTTGAAGCAAAGTTTATTAACGTGTGTCCTCTGTTGTCAGTGTTCCGCGGGCTCCAAGTTGTGGACTTCGCGTTGAAGTCCCCTAGAATAATCCATTTCTGGCTGTGGTAATGTTCCAACAGTTTTCCTAATTCCTTAATGGAAGTATCTAAGTCCCGCGATGGTGGACAGTAGATTGAGCAAATGAAGTAAAATTCGTTGTTAAATTTTGCCTGAACAACAACTAAGTCTGCGCTACGTGTATTGGTGTCACTGTGTGCTGTTTCCTGCTGATCACTGCTGCTTTTGGGTTACTGCTTGCTGTGATAGTCAATTGGATTGGGAAGCCTGTGATGTGGCCTTCATAAGTAAACGGATCGTTAAGTGAGATGAAATCTAGCTTTAGGTCTTGTATGTCTTGTGATAAAGTTACATTTGCAGCTCTACAATGATTTAAATTTAGATGTGCTAATTTAATAGAGTTATTATTGGACTTGTTATTCATAATTGATTTTAGTGATTAATTTATTAATTTCTTTTTCGTATATAGGGCATTTTTTGCTATTAGCTAGATGGTTAGTTTTGAATTTAGTATTTTAAATTTAGAATTTCTTTCCGCGCAATTTTTGCATTTAATTTCATTGTTGCACTGTTTGTTTATGTGTGCTTCGGAGCATCGTCTGCAGCTATCCTCACTTTTACAATCTTTTGCGATATGTCCATAGCGTAGACATTTGAAGCATTGACTCACTCTTAGGTATTCTCTAAATTGAACTGTGTTCCAGCCCAAGAATATCCTTTTTCTCTTTTGGAGTTCTCTGAGCGCCGCTCCGTTGAGCGTCAAGATCCAATTCACTCCATATCTGCCCTTAAAACTGTGTACTGCTTCTATTTGCGCTTCGTCACTTAGCGAATTTTGTGAAATTATTCTGTCTGCAATTTCTTCCTTATTAAGTTCTTTGTCTACGTTGTAGACTATTATTCTGGGCTTTCTAAGTTCCGGTTTTTTAGCCTCAATTTGTTCTGCCAATTTATCATTATTTTTAATTTCTGAAATTAATTTTTCTATTTCTTCCATGGTACTAGTCTCTAACACTATACTGCCGTTTCTAATTGGTTTGATCTGTTTAACTTTTAGTCCCAGTTTAACTGGGTTTATAGAGCTTTTAATTAAGTTTTTAGTTTCTTCCGAAGAAGTCTCTTTCTTTGGGTACACAAGTACCACATTGTTCTTTCTTTGTCGTGATTTGTCACGTCTGGCCCTGCTTCTACTTCTATTTCTACCGTCTTTCTTAGTTTTTGTTCTTCCATTTTTTACCACTTCAGCAAAGGATTTTTCCTTGGAGGCTGATGTGGTTTCTTTTGCCTGTAATTGTCCTTCTAAAAAGGCATTTTTCTCAACTTGCTGCAAGGCAATATGCAAAATGTCCGATATACCTTGCCTTATCTTTTGCTGAATAGCACTACTAGCCTTACTGGCCGAAAGAGCCTGCTGAATTTCTCTTTCAGTGTCTAGCAATTTTGTAATCTCAGACCTAACATCCGAGGTAGGGGCTTCGCAATTGTAGACCTCTACCTCGTTACTAATATCCTCATTCATCTGCGCCATTTCGTCAAGCCAAAAGCAATGTCTGCTTGACTAAGTCCCTCTGCCTCCATTAGCCACTAGTGAACTAGTGTTTCCAGGAGCCACCACGAGGAGGTGGAGGTCAGATGGTTCGCAAGAAAATCGAACTTGGCTATCAAACTGAATTGATTTGCCAAGAATGAGTTGCACTTTCCGGATAGACTCTGGGCCGTTGTCCGGAAACGTTCAAAACTCAAATTACCAGATTTCTTACTGTGGGACTGGCTCCCAAATGCCTTTGATAAGGTATCAATAGATGCCACCCAACAATCTCGTTAGAATCAATGACATAATCAATTCCTGAACCAAAAATCTATTAAAAAATTTGTGTATGCAACTTACACAGTAAGCACGTGACAGTAACCACACAAGTAACACAATAAGATAAGCAAAACTGTAAT
This sequence comes from Latrodectus hesperus, assembly GCA_037975125.1. Classification (NCBI taxonomy): domain Eukaryota; kingdom Metazoa; phylum Arthropoda; class Arachnida; order Araneae; family Theridiidae; genus Latrodectus; species Latrodectus hesperus. The sequence goes on along the minus strand of CM075850.1, from coordinate 98,266,146 downwards.
TGTCATTAAAATGGCTAGATTAAGCCGATATGCTATACATGTTAAATTTATACGGCAGGTAAATGCAGTGATTTATAAACGATTAAATTTTCAACACATTTATGTAAAAAAATAATGGTAACAACACCTACAATGCTTGAATAAGGAAATCCTATCGCTTCCTCGTTTACATGGATGCTATTAAACATTGTCTACTGAAAAGTCGTTGCCTTGTGCTGTCTCGTGTAAGAAGCAAATATATTACCATGTTTCTGAATTTCCTAAAATAGGCTGCCGGCATTGCGATTACTATCTCAGTATTGTTTTACTTGCATCAGTCTTGATCGTAACACTACCAACAGAATATGGAATCGATGAGTTCAAAAAGGTCGTATACTGAACGCTATGTTTAATCTCAGGTGTACGCTGCCACTAATAGCCGAGAAAATATACATATTAGCCGTATGTCTTTAATAGATCGCAGTACCACTTCACAAGTCCTGAATTACGAAATATGATAATTTGCGAACAGTTCGAATTCGACAACATGTACTGTATGCTGTAGTAGGTTGGTTGGAGCTAGTGTTGTAAAGATGGGAATATAAACCCGGTTTATAAGAAATTAAAAAAGATACATAAATCATTGATGAATATTATTTTCTATAAATTTATTGCTTGAATTTTGACTTTTTTTCTTTAAAATTTATTTAAAGAAAATATATATCAAGACAATATTTAGAAATATACTCTATAGAAGTCCAGAGTATATTATGAAATATAGATAGAAAAGTTCTATATATTAATTTACACAATTTCATATTTAAACTAAAATGCAATACTTTTGTTATTATAATAATCATCAATGTTGTAAAATATAAAACAGATTAAAAAAAAGAATACATTACTCCATACATTTTACAAATCCAAAGCAATCAAATAAAATGGGATAATTTTTTATATTTTTATTTGTAATTAATTTAAAAATTACTCAAGCTATATATTTATTAATTATTAAACTGAGTAAAGAATTGTTTTTTTATAAGGCAAAATTCAAATTGGAAAATTAAAATGATAAATTTATTCAAATTTGTGCACATGAAGTACACACCCAACACAATAATTTTCATGGTGACAATAAAAAAATACCACATTAAAGATAATTATTTATTGACATTTACAAATGATTAAAATATTTTAATTAGAAAATATCAATCTACAAGAAACTTGTAAAGCAGTCATACTGCAATTGCAGTATAAATAATGAAATTTTTAATCAGATCTGTTACATGTACAAAATTGCAATGATATTAAAATTTCTTATACTATGGTTATCAGAAGTTTTTATGATATTAAAATTGTATATTTACTATATTCTGATCCAACAAGTTTAAATCAATTTACAGATAATTAAAAATGTATATCTATGGTAGAAAAGATTTTTGATTCAATTTTTTTTATAAAATAATTTTTTTACATATAAAAAAGAACATAATAAATAAAATTTGATATGTAAATTTCATGCTGGTGGAATGTAAGGCAGTGGCACTCCTTGGAATTTTTATATAATACTTAGTTTTGAAAAAACAAAAAAATATATTGATTTAATGTAAATTTATATCAATTATGAGTCTCACATAGAGAACAAGAAAAAAATTATAATATTTATGAAAAAAAAGGGTATGGAGTCTAGCTGGAGAAATATCCATATTAGTTAATTCAATCAATTTATCTAAAAAAATTATGGATTATGATCAAGTAAAAATAAATTTTATACTTTATATACATCACATTTATAGTTTTATACTTTGTGTACATTTCAAAGTACCTCAAAAATCTTAGCAAAGACTAATTACAATCTTAGCAAATATAATAGATAAAAGGGTTCATTTTTTTAGGTTTAAAATTAAATTATTTTTTTATAATAAATATGAGAATTCCCTTCAATGATTCTAAAGAATTAAAAATTCCATAATTTGACATGTTTTATACTCTTATCATGAATTAAAAATAAAGCTTTAATGCATTTCAAAATATCTATATATATAATCTAGCATAGAGAAATAAAAAAAAATGCTCATTTTATATGAAAATATAAAGTACTGTTGAGGGTTTAAGCATATGGATAACCATATTTCTTATAGCATGCCAAAATTCAAAACACACATTTTAAATTTTATTTCATAGATATTATGCAAATAACCATGAACATTTTAACCAAGAAAAAAATTGTGATTACTCTTTGAACAAAAATGAAAGATTTCTGAATTGGTAAAAGCTAAATGAAATTTTTTTGTAGGAAACAAATTAACTAATTCATTAATGATCTCCAAAGCATTAAAAATGTTAATTTTAATTAAAAATGTTTACTTTTAATTAAAAATGTTAATTTTATAAACATTTTTAATTAAAAGTATTTTTAAACATTGACACATTCATCAACAATATCATTGTTATAACAGCAATAACAGTAACAGTGTTAATTATCCAAAATTTAGCACCAAATACTTTAGCTGATATATAACCAATCAACATTAATATTTTTGATATTTTCCTATTCTGATATTAAATTTAATGTAGCAAAATTTTTGAAACTGGTTTTCCCAGATATAAACAAGAAAATTACATGTAGTAATGTTTACAAAAAAAACTATTTAGTTGTTAAAAAATTATGTGTTTTAACAAATCACATAAAAATGAATTACAATTGAAAGAGTTACATAAAAATTAATCCAAATATATTTGAAAAAATAACTATAACTAATCTTTAAGTATAATTTAAACCTCCTTTGCATGCAAATTAGATGGAACTTGAGGTAACTGAAAAATACTAGTTATATAATTTTACTCAACTGAACAAGAAAATAGAAGCTGATAAATACATTTTATAATAAAATTTGGATTATTATAAATTACTCTGATGTATAAATTTTATCTCTTGACATGTAATGGCAAATAATACTCATTAGAATCTCCAGTAGCCCATGACATGAATGACAAGGCTGACTTGTTATTATATGTCAAGGTTTATTTAGATTAATTGGTCTCAAATACCTTAAGTTATCTCATGTTAAAGAGATATTCAAGTGGACTGATAACTGAAGAAATAAATAAATCCAAATTCATAGAGGGATGCTCAAAATAAGATATGAAAAAAGAATTTTCTACCAAGCTATTGTATTAAAGAAATTAAATTACTAGTTTTAATCTGGATGCAAAAAAAGATATGAAAAAGAATTTTCTACCAAGCTATTGTATTAAAGAAATTAAATTACAAGTTTTAATTTGGATGCAATATTTTTATTTTTTTACAATATTTGATTAACATTAAATAAAAAAATGCTTATTAAAAAGTTATTACGATGTTAATTAAAATTAATAACTGGCATATTTTATATAAAAATTCTTTTAATAGGTTTTTGCTAAAAATAGAAAATTTGTAACTTAAAATTACGTTAATAAGCGCAGACTTTGCAAAGTATTGGATTAAAATATTTGCAGAATAATCTATGTAACTTGTTTGAATTGAAAATTTGTGAGGACCAATAATTAAATAAATACAGTTTTTCATATTTTTGACAAGGAGATGATTTTTAGATCCAAGGATAAATTAATAAAGAAAAAATTTAAAAGTTCTTAAAACTTATTTAAAAATTGCATAATTTTAAAATAATTATAAAATTAATTATGTAAATAATTTTTGCTAATTTAATAAAAAAATAAACTTGTTTTAGCAGACTTGTTAATGTAGGCAGACATCTATCCTTTTTTTTTTATTTACAAATTTTCATAATTTAGAGTTGGACCTTTAACAAGTGTAAATATTAGTTTAAATTATCAAAAATACACATAAGTTCTTTAAATTTTTGACAGAATAACTGACTGATAGATTTTGCTAAATGAAGGAAATAAATCTCATTCAATATTTAATTAATAATTTAATGCAATTACTTTAGCTGTATAATCTTTTATATTTAAAACAAATAAAGTTGTGGGAATATCCTATTTTTGATATATATAAAACATTTAGATTAAAATTTTATTTATATTCTCACAACAATAAACCTATACAACAATAAACAGGGCAAATTAACCTTATATTGTCTTTTTTAAATGTATCAAAATAAAAAAAGGAAATTAATTTTTTTTAAATAACCAACGATTTATTGTTTATATTTTTGTGAATACCCTTTTCTATTTTCTTAAAATTTTAATTTTTGTTTAGATTTTATTTTACTGGCACTAAGTCCACAGATAGGAAAAGCAGGACTGAAAACAAATATTATTTGATAAAGTTATGTGCTTGAATAAATCATTGGATAAGAACTAATTGAGAATGTTGAGATGAATTACTCAGAAGAATAAAGGCACTAAAAAAATTCATGAAAGCAAGATAAGAAATATAAATTTTTTAAAAAAATTACAATGTTTTCCTAGAACTACAATTTCAAGAAATTAATGTCATTCAGAGTTGATTTTATTTGAATGTTTTTTGTGCTTACTTAAAATTATAAACTACACAAAAAATAATTTTTTTAAATATCATTATTCACTATTTATCTTTTGAGAATTTTAATATTGAAAAATCCATGATTATTGATTAGAAAAATCTTCTAGTTTAAATATGAGAAAGCCAATAATTTATAGCATTAATTTACTTACAATATTGAATTTTGTATCATTTCATATTGTTTTTTGTTAGATATTGAAATGAACAGTTATGATGGCAAAAAGTTTTCAGATAATCTAGAATATGTGACTCGTTGGTCAGTAAATTGATTCTAGCTTTAACTAATTTAAAATGCTTCAATTGAACGACTTAAGATGAAATAATTATGAAAAAATATAAATATGACTAGATTTCTTCAATGTACTATTTTTAAATTACTCCCCACAAATAAAAAATTTATTTAAAAACACAAATACTCTTAATTTTTTCTTTTATTGGTCACTAATAAGTGTCATTTGTGATGTTAGTTGAAAGAGATATTACCAAGGATAGTCTACATGAAGCAGTATGCAGTCAAAAACATTAGTTTAATGCAAACATATATATATACAGGGAGAGAGAGAGAACTTCAAATAGAACATATTAAAATTTTATATGGTTTAATTATGCAATTCGTCCAAGAGCAAAGTTATTTTTATTCTATATAATTTAAAAATTTAAAGACAAAAATATAAAAATAATTTATATTTTGGAAAATAAATTTAATAAATAGCAAAATTATGTTCCATAACTATTTTATGTTATTCCCTATTATTGTTTCATATTACTGATCAAGTTTCTATTAATACATTAGATACTATCCATAATATATTTTCATCTCAAAACTGTTGAGAACTTTAAAAATAATTTCTTTAAATATATTAATTTGAACAACATGTACTGTAGTGGTAGTTAAACCAGCCCACATTTAATAATATTCAATTTTAGATTAAATAAAGCTTACATATTAATACTAGTAAACACTTTAAGCAAAAAAGAAATTATTTATACACAAAATATGTAAAAATAAGCAGAGTAGTGTTTAACATTCACAATGGAGCTATGGATAGCCCTAGGTATTGTCAAAGGTTGGTGACACAGCTGGATATCTTAACATACTAAAAAATAGAACTTTACATGAATACCTTCACAAAAGTAAAGAAACTTCTTATAAAAACACTACATAAAAGAAGCAGACATTGCCAAAAAGTGTTTTATTTTTATTTGAAAACTAAGTAAACATGGGTAGTACATGTAAAAAAAGTTATTTCAAATTTAATAGCCAATTAAAGATGCTTCAAAGCAAAATGAAAGTTATACATTCTTTGTAACAAATACTGGAGTGATTTTATTAGTAGAAATATATTCGGCTTTACAATTCAGAAAATACTGCAACATTAGATGCTACTTTGTAGTTTATTTATAGAAAAAATTTCAACATCAGTTTCTTGTTCGGTAGCATTTAACATGTTCAAAGTGATCTCAGATGATTTTGAAGTTTGGGATATAGTACTTCTTGACATATTACAATTTTTAGGGGATAAATTTTGAGTCGAAATTAACTGCGATTTTTTATGAGGCAAGCGAGCTTCTTCATAAGCATGCCTTCTCATGCTACTTTTAATCTGAACAAGGGTTCTATCTTTGATATGAAGGCATATTTTATCGATATCTTCCCCAAATTTTTTTAAAGCAGCTCTTAAAGCTATTAAATCACATTCAAAAATATTCTCATGTGTTTTTAATTCAGAATTCAATAACGTTTCAATTTCTCCAAGAATGCTGAAAACAACTCCAAGTTCAGAAAATATTTCAGCGACAATATGTGAAGTCATCCTGCAATTTAAATCAACAAATTTACCTCAAAAACTAAGGTTAATTTAATTAAGTTATATATTTTAATTTTTCATATGAAAATATGAAACAAATTTCATACGAAGGATACAGACGAAAATATGCATGAATGTCTTACAACAAACATTAACTTCGATAGCGGCATACATTCATGCAATAGATACATCAATTTTATTTGCATTGATTAAATTTGATTTAACGGGTTGGTAGCAAACGTGATTACCGTTGCTCGGACACAATAGATGACTACCAGCTACCAATGAAATGACGTCACAATCAACCAATTTTAGGGAAAGCTTTCCGCCAAACGAATGTTTAATTTTATGATCCACAACGACAGCTTTGGGGTCATTTAGGGCTTTTGCACATACTCCATGGACACGATATCATCATCATCACCATCACAAATGACGTTCATGCATATATCCAATTCACCTGGAGGTTATAAAGCCACTATTACATTAAAGTTGCCTGTATTCCAGTGGAAGCAGCTAACGTAGATATAACATCACTAGGAATGGGAAGAAATACCTGTAACCAGTATTTTGTAATCAGTATTTGAATGTAACAACCTGTAATCAGTACTTTTTTTTCCAAATACTTAGTACTTCCAGTAATAAAGTCAGCGCGAGTTCGATTATCCTCAGACAGTTGCAGGTACAATGTACTTGACCAGTTTCAAAGACAGAGACAGTACGTGAGTACGTGCTTGTTACAAAGTAATAAGCCAGTACGTGAGTAAGTGCCTGTTACAAAGTAATCAGCGAGTATGTGCGTACGTGATGTTACATCACGTGACGTCAGGGCGCTCCGTGGCTGAGTGGTCTAAAGCATCACCGCTAATCGCTTGAGAGCGTAGGAGTGTGGGTTCGATTCCCACCGTGGCCCTGGGTGTTTTCTTCGTTATTCTTCTGTGGTTGTACATCTGTCATTGTGCTATTTGTCCTATTATCGACGAAGACTTACAAGCGGATCTCAAGAATCAAGCATACAAGTCTGAATATATGTAATGTAATAAATAAATAAAATAAATCACGTGACGTCAGAGCTCGAGTTGTAGCAATTTTCACCCATTGTCCAATGAATGCACGATATTTTTATTAGGAAAGAGAGTGCCGATTTTCAATAGTTAGCATGAGAAAAGACCTGAATCCGAACATGTTATCCGAATACGTGTTCGTTGTCCGAACACAAAAATCTTTCGTAAAAGTTTTCGTTATCCGATTTGTTCCCACTCTAAACTGTACCTTAATTGATTGATAACCCACTGTATTTGGAAAAAGTTGTGGTTACGATTCGTTAATTTTTACCACTTTCATACGCCTTATTAGAATATGGCTGCAAATAAAGTGCTTATAACCATTTAAAGCTTTCCTTTTTCTGAAAGTGCAAAAATGCGGCGCTGTTTATGCGAAGGGGTTGTAGCCGAAAGAACTGTGGATAAGTCGGTTTAAAGTTAGAAATCACGACGGTTGAAGATCAAGAACGTCTGAGTAGGCCATTTACCACAGAAAAAAATCTGATTAAAAGATAAAACGAGAATAACTCACGCTTAACTTTACGTAAACTAACAGGAATGCTAAATAAATGTAAAATCAACCATCCTTTACCATATTATGAAAATTGACCATGTAAACTGTCTTGATATATGAGTTCCGCACGATTTAATAAAGAAAAATCTGTTAGATCGCATCTCCATTTGCAATTTGCTTTACAAACATAATAAGGAGACACCATTTCTGAAGCAAATTAGTGACGGGGGATAAAAAATGGATAATTTATACAAACATTCAGCGTAAAAAAGGTCTTGGGGAAAGTGTAATAAGCCACCTTTAGTCACCCCAAAAGCCAGTTTTCATTCGAAGAACATTGTCCTGATAAAATAATGTGTCATATTAACCACTCGACAAAAATTGTTGTAATTATAACTATCTAAGATTATTTGAGTAGTTATAACTATCTAAAATTAGAGATTTGAATTATAACTATCTAAGATGTGAGATATTGATTTAATTGTAAATATTGTAAATAACTTTTTCCTCATTTTGTCCAAAACCATAATTAAATCATTTAAACAATAATGTGTCTTTTCCTGATAATGAAGAGAAGATCCCATATATATATATATATATATATATATATATATATATATATATATATATATATATATATATATATATATATATATATATATATATATATATATATATATATATATATATATATATATTAATTTATTTATAACGAAACTCAGAATATATTATTTCTTGACATTTTTTATATTTTGATTATTTTTTGAAAATATTGAAAATTACCATTATTCAACAAAACTAGTGTATATTTCATAATCTCAATTTTTAATCAAACTCATTGAGTTACATTGTTTTGAATATAATATAATTATATTTTTAAAATAAATATTTGAGATAATTTTTATAATAACTATAAATCTGTAAATAAAAATAAGTCCTTAAAGAAATGGCAAACAAATTATCCACACAATTCAAATAGTATTAAAATATTTTTCATGTAAATTAATCCTATATTTTCAGTTATGTTATCAAAAATAAATGGTAGTTACGCCTACTGTAATCAATAAATGCTTTCTAAAACCTTAATACTCAATGAAAAAATGTTTAGATTATTGTATCTTTATATTTAAACTTAATTTGGCTCAGCAATATATACATGAATTGTTAATAAATATTACTTGAATTCCTAAGTTTTTAAAAATTTAATATTGAATTTATTTTATTAAAAATATATTACATCTAAGCAACCTCAGCAACATAAAATATGCAACAAAATTACTGTTTAAGTTTTTTATATAAATTAAACACAAGAATCAATGTCTTCAATAATATTAAATATAGTATATTTAAATGCAGAATATATTCTATGTATCTTATCTAAATTAATTTAAAGATATATTTAAATGTAAAAAATAATATTTTGAATTTCACTTTATTTCCTTCTCATAAAAAAATCCATGTTTAGTATTAATACAAATTATAAACCATCTCTGATTTTTCAAATGTTTTGTGAAACATTCCTTCTTTCCTAGAATAGAACATTTTTTATATTTGACAAAATACGTTCTATCTTTTGAATCCCACAGATATCTTCAATCTTTAAAATTTCATAAAATTAATAAGTTTTCTGAAATTTTATTAAAATGTTAATTTTTATAAAAAAAATATTATTAATTTTTTAATTTAAAATAAATTTTCTTTATTTTATTATCATTAAGAAATAATTTAATTAAAAGGTAATATTTAATATTCAAAAATTAATTTAATGATCTTTACGAATAATTTTTATGAATTAATCTTCATCATAAAAATATTGATAGAAGTTAATCACAAGCATTCATCTGCATTTTCGAAAGAAACACTTTAAAAAAAGTATATTTGGTGGAATAAAATGTGAGAATACAAGGCGAAGAAGAACTAATTTTGAGCTGTATAAACTATATGAAGAACGAGATATTGTTAAATTCATCTCAATACAGAGATTTAAATGGGCAGGACATTTGAGCCGGATGAACGACAATCGGGTGACTAAAAAAATTTTCTTGGCTCGCCCCATGGGCACCAGAAGAAGAGGATGACCGAAACTCCGATGGCGTGATTGCCTTGAAAACGACCTAAAAACACTAAAAGTGACAAACTGGGTGAACTTGTCCAAAAATAGGGGGTTCTGGTATGCACTTCTGAGGAAGGCAAAGGCCCACCCTGGGCTGTCAGGCCAATGAAGAAGAATCACAAGCATTATTTTAAAGAGAGAAAAAGAGAAAAAACCAAAATTTTAAATTTGCTTTGTCGCCGGTGCCCTGCCAGATATATCTAACTTTCTGAAAAACTTCGTTCAGTTCCCTCGGAACTCCTACTTTGTGATATTTTCTGACGCACTTGTTCGCCGAAGGTTGCCGGCGTCAGTTTTTCGGCAAATTTCTTCGAAGTTTGCCCCTGGTTTAAAAAAGTAAATAAGAACCAGTTATCTTTTACACGTTCTTAAATACTATGAATCTACCTTTATAGTTTCTAGCCTGTATGTTATCCTCGTCAGGAAATCGTGATTCAAAGTTACTGATTGGCTGGCTCATTGTTTAATAATTTCATGTCAACATAGACAGACGAGATGTGTGCAAGGGGAAGATAAGTAAAATAACAACGAGCAGCTGAGTCAGAGCGCCATTACCTGATACAGTTTAGGAGAAATGTTTTAATTATTTAGCATAAGCTGAATATAAAGATTAACAGTCTTTTAATACAGTTCTAATAACTATTCTAAACTGTTTATTTTTCGTTGCTGTTCTGTTCTTTGTTTGTTTATTTTAGATGTTTTATTATCGCTAATTTTCCTTGTTAGGTTTTTGTTTTCCTTTCCTCTTTATCTGACGTAAGTTTATAAAATTAAGGAAATTATATTGACATTGATTTTTTTTAGTTTTTAAAGTATTAATTACGTGTTTTTATTGTTTCATGGCTTCAATCGCATATGATACTCGTTTTTAAGTAGTGAGCAGTTTTCATAAATTATGAATCGGATTTCTCTTTTATTATGAAAGTGTGAAAACAAAAATGTCCAAGAACTCTGTTACGGAGTCGCAATCTTCTGCTTCGGACAACGAAAATGAGCAAAAATCTTCAAAACAGCAACAGCTTGATAATTCACAAACTAATATTTCTCAAAAATCGGAAGAATGTATTCCTAATATAACTAAGTAAGTAATACGATACAAAAAATTTGCTTTGAAGCTAATTTAATTTTTAAGTATTTTTTTTATAAACACCTTATTTCTAAAATTATCCAATATTATATCTATAGTTCAATATAGAAATTTATGTGCTAAGGATATCAGTTTATTAAATTTTTTGTTGCGTCAATCATTATTTCTATATTATGACTTAAAACCAATGTTAAATTACAAATGTTTGATAACCATATACATAAATACTTATAAAACTTTAAACCTGTATATTTTGATTTATTTTTATATTATATCTTATATATTGTACTGTTTACTGATTTTTATGTATTGCATTACTCTTTAAATAATCTGTAAAAAAGGTAATATGAACGGCTTTCAGTTTATCAATTTATTTTGAAGAAAAAGTATAATAAAAATGAAATTGCAATTATAAACTGATAATTGCAGGGGGAAATCATAAAAATAAATGTACATTTAAGTTAAGAAAATTTAAAACATTTAAAAGGAAAGTTAGTATTCTATAGAATTTTTCTGATATCTGATGAATGCTCAGATAATAATAAACATTTTAGTATTTTATTTAATGGTTACTCCTTATTTTTAATTAACTGTTAAATAAATACCTCCATCTGTATCAAAACAAAATGTAAGCATTAAATTATTTTTATAATACTTAAATAATTTGTATTATGATAGAATTTTTTTTATTTTTACTTACAGGGTTCCTTTTTATTAATTTATTGTTGTAAAGATGAATAATTTCTTTTTAAACAACGATAAAACAAAAATAATAACTAATGATGAAAATAAATATATTCATCACTCTGTTATAAATACTATTTATTTCAATATTTTGGAAATAGTCGTACAGTTAAAACCTCAATTTAATTGATATACTTTCTTTTTCCTTTTGGTAGAATCTTTTTTTTCCTGTATTTTTGTTTCTTTTCACATAAGTAAACCTTTATATATTTCAAGCTCTTTTGTTTGATTAATTATCCTGTAGAGTATCATAATATATATATATATATATATATATATATATATATATATATGTATGTGTGTGTGTGTGTGCTTTTTTTACACAGCTGTTTATGGCTTCTCAGTAGTATTAAATACTTTTTTTAAAGCTACTTCTATTACTCAGTCATTAAAAGTAAATTATTATAAAAATGAATATTATTTGATCTATGGTTTTTTGCTCTTATTAGGTAGTTCTATATAGGATGTTATCTTAAATTGCTAATGTCAATGAATAATCAATTAAAATTAAATTACTATAAAAAATTTTATTTATATTATTAATTTAGTGTAAATGAAAGATTTTATTTTCTTAGACATACTTATAGAAAATTGTATAAAATTAAACTTTTAGTATTATCTTAAGAAGCTATGGTAGAAAAATTGGAGGATATCTGAAATTGCAATATTTAAAAGTGAACAAAATAAAAGTTTTAGCAATTGGCTAAAAATTTTAAAATTATATCAAATCAGCACTAATGACTGGGATTTTACTTTATATATAGTATGTTATAAAATTATAAGATTACTGTATTGTTTTGTTTTTTATTATAAATAATAAAAAATTTTTAAATTAAGTATATGTGAATGAATGAAGTACATAAAATATTTTTTTCAGAGGTATTTTTTTAACTATACTAAATATTCATTCCATCAACAATTTTACATTTATCAATTTTAATAACTTACAAAATTATAAAACCACTAGTTAAAATAACTGTTCATACAAAATTGAAAAATATTGATCCATTCTTTTTCTGATTAACTCCAAATGCTTGATTTTTCATTAAATCAATCAAATTTTTGAGTAATGACTTGGGAAATTTGCTGCATTCATTCATGATATCTAATTCTAATTAGTAAATCAAATCATATTGATGGTTATTTGCATGCACTTGTCAAGCTGAATGACTTCCTTATACAGGTTAAGTTTTCTATGGAATTAAAGTCTAATTTTGGAGTGGACACCTTAAATCTTTATTTTTTGTAGACCTTGATTGTGAAAAAAAAAGTTTTAATTGATTTAGACACATAGATTGAAGCATTATCTTGTTGAAATTTTCATCTTGATCCTCTTAAATTGAAACACACACACACACAAAAGTTGTTTGTAAATCAGTTGTTGATAATGAATGAACTTTTTTCCCAAGAACTCACTACAATTCACATTTCTCATCTTATGCAAAAGCTCCAAACACCATCAAAGATTTATGATAATCTAAGGAAATTATGAAGTTCCTTTTATAAATCATGTCAATAATTAATATTACTATTTGATCCGCTTAGATTTCTTCATTGGGAAATTTTTTTAAAAAAATAGTACCTCACCCTCTTTAGCCTCTTCACCTTATCTTTGTGATGTTAAACCATCTTGGTTTTCATTTTAATTTTTGAAGTGTAACATTCGAATTTTATTTTTAAGTGAGACCAACTGTTGCTTATGAAATAGCTTTATTTATCTGTTATGTTATTTTATGAATTTGCCAAGATTGAGGAATTGCCTGTTATTGCAAGCTGATTATTCTTCTTCACAGTTTTCTTATATGTTCCATTAAATTTTTTACTTAATGAGTAACAGTTTTTGAATGCTTAAGGATCTTATTTGTTTCATGTTCTGATTTTCCTGAACCTTTATAGATTTTTCTTTATAAAATTTTCAAATTTCTAGAGCAAATCTCTTCTGTGTGTTATTGTGAATTTTCTCATAAAAATAAGCAAATTTTTGATTTTAACTGGGAGAAATGTGTAATAGATTTTGAGGATCCTATCTAATTTGAGCCAAAGAAACAAATTTTAAATTTATGCCATGAAAACAGAAACAGAACATGTATAATTTTTTGTATACTACATACTGAAATAAGTAAAACTCAAATAATAAAAAAATCATTTCTAACTGAATTTCAGTTCAAAGATAAAACTCTATAGTTTTGTATAAAAAAGTAAATTTACTTGACATATATTTTAAATTCAAATCTAGTTATGAACTGAAAAAACAATCATTAAATTAATACCATGGAAACAGAAGCCCAGAACTTAAATTTGATATATTTTATTGTTCAGTTTACCAAAATAAAAAAATTGAAAAAATATTTAAAGCAATTTTTAACTGAAGTTTTAATTTAAAGAATTATTAAAGTTTAGTTTATTAAGGTGTACATGTTACAAAATAATTTTACTTTTCATATTTTAAAACAGTGTTTTGCGTTATAAAATGAAATCTTGTATAGATTAATTATATGTGTGAAAACAAATCAAATGAAGTGTGTAATGAGCGAAAATTCCCATTATTATTTATTTTACTATATTATTAAATATTGAATTTTCAGCACTCTTTTTATCTGTATTCCAATGTATTTTTGAACTGTAATTTACTAGAAAAGGTAAAAGTATATTCATTTGTAAAGATTCCAAATATAATAAAAACAGAAAAAATAACTGTCATTTTTTTAAAAAATCTGCACTTGACAATGTAGAAAGAGGGGATATATTAATTTAGATTTCATATATTATTTTTCTCTAATTTTGATGGTTACTTAAAGATCAATTCTAAAAAAAGAGGAAAAGAATATGTTTTTTCTTGAAGGGAAAAACATTCCAGTGTTGAATGTCACATTACTTAAATTATTTATATGACAGCCTAAGCGATTTTACTTGGAGCTTAATTCAGGATTAATTATGTTTTACATTGATTATAAACTCTGTTATCAAAATTTTTAAAAAGGACTTGGTTTTTTTAATTTTAATTTAGCGAATGGCTCATATCCTTATACAAATTTCACTTCATTCTATGCAACCTTTCTTAGCTCATTCGCAGAATATAGATTTTGTTTACAATGAGAACATAGAAAGAAAAGGCAGGATCTGTTGCTGTAAACATTTTTCTTTATTTATATTGGTAATCGATGGCTGGTTTGTTTAGAAAGATAAAAATTTAGTTTTTATATTTTATTTATAGACATATATATATATATATATATATATATATATATATATATATATATAGATAGATATTTATGTACATATATGTATGTATGTTACAGTTAATTTTTATGAAATAGTAATGTATATATATATATATAATTTTTGGAGTTAAATTATATTTTTAAAAATTTATCATAAATATAAAAATTATAAAACAAGTAATTTACTGGTGTAATTATTTTTTCACAAAGCACTTTTAATTTTCTGTTTTGTTAGTTAGAATTGATCTTTCCTGTTTTGAAATCAATGCATGAAGAGATATAGGTCTGGCAAAATATCTGAAAATGATTTGATATTTTTGAAATAAATGTTTTAATTGTTATTCAGTTGATTGACACTGTTTCTTGGAGGTGTATAGGAAAATAGTGAAAATTTGTTTTTATTGTAATTCACAATTGATCTGCTGAAACTTTTTCATATTGTATTAAGCTGTGTTTGACATATGAACAAAATAAATTCACAGATTGTTCAACTGTGTTTGATATGCAGGGATATGATCATTTTCTCCAGGGTATTTTTTCTTCTGATACCGACCTGATGGGGATACGCTAAAAATTATAGCTTATATATAGATCTTTTTTTAAACCAAAAATGACACAAAATTGTAGGAAAATGTCAACAAAATTTATGATGATAAAGTAATTATGGTTATCTTTCCTGGACATGTATATATTAGATATAACAGCTGTTTATCAAAAGTAGATGCCAAATTCTATGCCATAACGCCTATACAGTTGTATGTGTACTGGTTGATTTTCGAGAGAACTTCATTGAAATTGTTTATTTTTCCTATGAACTAAACACTAACACAAAAACTATTATGAATGGAATATTGTGTTCAAGTTGAAGTACAACAAAATGTGATAAAATTTGGGTATTTCCTGTTACACTAGAATATAAAATAAGCAAGTCATATGAAGTAGACCAAGTCACTCATATATGTGTGGCCATAAACCTATCTTCTGATTCCACTATCAAAATTAGAATTATAAAGTTCTTAAGATTCAGACTGAAATAAAAAATTCATTTAAAAATATATTTTGCTGGACATGTTATTTTAAAATTGCATAGAAAAATCTGTGTAAATAAAAGGAGTTGGGTTTATCCGTATAGTTACAATAATCGACACATTTTGTTAGTTTAGTAACTAGCTTTTTATTTTTAAAATATAACCGCCTTTTTCAATAATTATATCTGTTTATTATTATGCAAAGTCAGACGTAACAAACTAATTTTGACTTTTTAATTAAACAACTTTTTTAATGATTTAAACTGTCAATATTATAGTTTTCAAAAAATTTATCCTAATTTTTGTTTATGAATTTTTGGCTAAAACAAAAATATAAAAACTTATAATCTATTTGATATTTATCATAGAAATTATTGAAGAAAGGTATATCTGATCATATCTCTTATAGAAAATATAAAAATTATAATAATTACAAATTGTAAGAAAAGATTTATCAAATTTACTTTGGTAAGGAATTTGCTGTATATTTTAGCTATTTACAAATACATTAGATTCCCAAAAACTATGGATTGAAAGGAGGCTGAATGTGTGAAAATGCTGGGTTATTAGGAAGGGTGAAAAAAATATACCTTATATTAAGGTATAGAGCCATTACTATAAGAAAATGAAAATTAATGAATACATAGTGTACTATAATTTAACTGATAACGCATAACTTTCAAAAAAATACTTTATGAGAGCATAAAATTGTCCATGATGAAAATTAACTGGCTGACTTTGCAAAAACTTGTTACTTTTTAAAGAAACACTTAATGCTCTGTTCTCTGCTGCACAGCTCTCAGCATTTTGGGGCTTTATCATGATGACTACAAAGGAACAGTAAGTCCATGTTCAACGCCCCTTGTTGTTCAAAATACGGAAGGCTGGTTTTGACAACCTTTAGCCCCTTATGTGATATTTTAGAAATTCTTACCATGGAGTCACATTAACATCCATCATTTTATGTCATTTTTTCCCTAACTGTAACAATAGCAATTTCTGCATCGGATATGTCTTTTTTCACATTGCCAGGCTGTAGCTGAGTTATTCAGATTACTGGGCTTTTGAGTACTGGGTTTTCAAGGCTCTAGTATAAAATTTTTACTATCCCATTAATTAAATTGGAATTGGTTATTGATTTTAATAAAATTTAGATGCTGTATACAATTTTGATTAAATCTGATTTTAATATGATAAAAATTAATGTAAATTATCAATAGAATTTACGACTTGATGTAAATACTCTAGCATTATTTCATCATTTTGAAATGATACTTTTAAAATGTAATTTATCTTTGATTATTTATTAGAATCAGTCATAATAAGGAAATATTCATTTTTTAGGAAGTCAAATCTTTTGAAGTAAATTATTTCATTTTAATGAAATGTTTTCATAACTCTCACTTCTATCTTTACTTTTTTCAGAAACAGTTCTAGTACAAGTTCAGAAAAAGATGCTTACTGCCAAAAAAGTTCTGATTTAAATTTATCTTCAAAATCTGAGAAAGGAACAGATAATGAATCAGTATTAGATGGTAAATGGAGTTCACAAAGTAATCCAGAAAATGTAGTCTTTGCTGACAATTTAAGTCGGTCTTCTGAGTCTGGCAAATCTGTTGATTTATGTATACAAAAGTCACCTGAATCATATTCTTTGAAGTCCAATGTAAGCAAACCAGAAAGAATAAAAGTCAGTGATAAAAAAGAAAAGAAGAAATCTTCGTGGTATAATGTTAGTATTTTTCTTTTTATTACTTATTGTCTGTATAAAGTGGATAGATTTGTTTTGCTATTTTAGATGCTGTTTTTATGTTTTAATATACTTACCAAATATTTATTTTTTATTTCATCCCATGTTATTTATGTATTCTGGTAGCCTTCTTATTAGGCATTTAAATAAAACTTACTTTTTCAGAAATCTTTTTTAAAAACATGCTTAAGAAAAATTTAAAAACATTTTCAGTTTAATCTTTTGTAATTAAATTTTTTTCATGTGATATATAAATATATGCAAAATTTTATTAAATATAAAAGAGCACATGAGTTATTTTTAATTTGTTGTGAAATCAGAGTTCTGTGGAGATTTATAGCAAATTTAGAAATAGATAGCATTCTTAATTTTAGGAGTTCTCATGAATTTTAGGGATTTCAAGATAATTTTTGTGAGAATATAAATTATAATTTTAATAATTTATATTTTTATGATAGTTTTTGCTAATTTATTTTGGGGTTCCTTAAGAGCTAGAATCTTTAACAGTACTCTTCAACAGCCAAGCCCTGTACAAAAGGAAGATTAGCAATACATCTTATTTAATTATTGTTAAAACTTGAAAAAATTATGGGACTTCTCTATTTTGCCAGTGAAGGTGATAAAATAGACAAATGGTGCTACCTTCTTCAAACAAAGCATAAATTGCCACCTTTATCGCTTTTTTTTTTTTTTTGAAATTTTAAAACATGTCAAAATATTAGTATTTTGTTTTAGTAAAAGTTGAGTTATTGTTTCTATTGCTTTACTATTTCTTTTATCTGTATTCCAACTATTGTAAAAAATATCAATTCTGCAAGATTTATGCTGGTGAAATAATATAGTATAAAAATTGTTTGTAATTTAGTGTAATTTTGTAATAATTAATATAAAATATTTTTAATCAAATATATATATAATAAAACAAATTTTTTTTTGTCTAATGTATACTTTCAGAAAAAAATTAATCCTTAAATTTTAGATTCATTATGAGTAAAATTTACTGTTTGTGAGCTGCAAGAAAAAATTATTTGAAAAATTATAAATGTTTTTAAGAAAAAGAGGTAATTGTGTACATTTGAATTCTGTAAATAATGCTGTGGATATATTTGTGATATCTAGGTTCTGAAAATGAAAAAAGATGTTTTGTTTAATTGTTCATTCTATATAAAGAGAGAAAATACTATTTAATGTATTATTCAAGGTATTTTCTTTTGAAATAATGCAATAGTATAATTGTAAAATAATATATTTGTTTTTCATATTCTGTAATTTGTTCCTTTTTATTGTATATATGACCCCTTATGACAAATGTATGAATTATACCTCACCTGTTGTGGAATTCTAAAATGTACATTACCAAATATAGTTAAGGAATTTCAAAGCCGATCTGGCCGAATGGTTAGCGCTCTTGCCTTCGGTTCAACAGTTCATGGGTTCGAATCCCACCTTGGGCATGGATACTTGTAGTGGTTCAGAATCCACTTTAAACCGTAGGTCCCGGTCTAATTAGCCCTCGTGTGCAAAAAATGGCCGTTGAGTGACAAACAAACCAAACCAAGAAATTTCAAATTGAGACAGATGTCATTTCATGCCACTGTTCTCAACAAATGAGTGACCAGCATGTTGTACTTTTCTAACAGGATTAATTTTTTTCAAGGTTTTTTTTTTGGTTGCATAGTATATATATATTTATATATATATATATATATATATATATATATATATATATATACATACACACACACACACACACTCACACATATATGTACAATGGCCTTTCAAAAGTTAAGGAACAGCATGTTTTTCATAGCTCACCACATGAAAAAGAAATGACAGTAAAGAGCAATAAAATTTATATAAATGATAAAAATGAACTTGCGTAAATTTATGCGAAAAGCTAGCTACTTTTTTTTTATAGTAAAGATGTATATGAGTGAGAAAAAAATATGCAAACATCAAGCTTTTGTAATATGTATAATTATAATGTGTATTTTTTTATTTTTTTGTGATACCACATTATGAGCAATATGTGTTTTTGATTATTTTCTGTAAAATTATCTGCAAATATACGCTGCTACAGATTATGTAATACTTTCTTTCTTTTACTTGGGAATAATATGTTGCTGGAGATTATATGCAGAAAAATACAATAATTATGTTTTGAATCATAAAAATGTCACTATAAAATAATTTAATAAATTCATCTGTGTAAATTAAATAGCTTGTAAATGAAATAAAAAAATTTCTACTAAATAGAATTGATTTACATATCAACAAAACTGATGTCTATACAGTTATTGAATTAAAATGGTATTATTTAGATAAGATTATTCATTAATTGTCAGAATGTATTCTATATTATGAAAATGAATTAAAAGTATCACAGTATTCAGAATCAAGGAAACTGTTAGATTTAAGCATTTACTTCCAGAGCGACTTGACAGATATTAATAGATTTTCATAATCAAGTGTGTCATAGATCAAATACAAAAGGTTATGAAATACTGATAAAATCTTTACCTTCCTTTTAATAGTAGGGTGAATATGCGACCTTCCTGCATGGTTCTATCTAGATAAAAAAAATTGATATTTGGATATTATGGGTCAGTAACAAATATCTGGCTCTCTCCATAAGAATGCTGAAAATCTGTGCTTAAATTAAACAATTGAATAAAATAAAAAATATATTAATTTATGCTATTTTCTCTTATGATATCTGCATTATGCTAAAGGTTCTATTATTCACAACAGGATGAAAACAAATCTTTGTGCATTCAAACCTTTTTCATGTAGCTCTCTGGAAATAGTGACTATTGAAATTCTGCTTATTGTGGGTTGCTTAGAAATCATAAAAAAAAAAAAAAAAAAAAAACAGAAACTGTAGTGTGCCTGTCTAGATTTGTCTTATTGTAATGAACATACTTTTATTTATTTATTTTTTTGGAAGATACTTTCCCTTGGAGAACATTTTATTCAGGGTTTCTGCTGTGAATTTTATATCTTAAAGCTGTATCCAAAAGTCAAATACTGTGAGTAAATTATATACAAATTTGGACTTCAAACTGATGAATTTTTAACCTTTAAAATTCCTTTGTCTTATTCCCTTATTTAGATGTTGGTAATTATTTTATTATCATTTGAATTGAATTGATTGCTATGGAATCAGTTTTGTTGCAATCGATTCAATTTCAAGAAATTTGATTCAATACACACACAATTTTTAAAAAATTTGAACTTTAATCAAATTTTTTTAAAAATTTTGAAAAAATTAAAAAAGATTAAGAAAATTGGGGAAGTGTGTAAGTAAACAAAGTAAAAATTTTGCCAAATATATTATGAGAGTTTTATTCACTAACTGAGACCACATGTTTCTATGTTTAGATATTTGACTTATAAGATTTACATCTTGTTTCAAAGTAGTGATTAAAAATTTATTCTTGAAGTGGCTTGAAATAAACTTTAAATTGTAGGTCATAATAGAATTAACTCTCCTATCTAAAAAAGAGGACCATTGAATCTTAAACCAATTTTCTTATACATTACTCAGTTTTTAGCACTTCTAATTTTTTTAAGTTGTGCAATGGTTAAATGGAAGGAAAAACATCTGTTCTTTTATGCTTACATTGCTCTTTTAGTAATCCATTTGCATCCCTTTTTAGTTTTATTAGTTATTCATTTTATTATTATTTTATAAATGTTTAAATTTGATATAAATGATTCTTTCATTCAAATACAGTCATTTTTAAGGTTGACTAGAGCTATAAAACATTTGCCATCTGATTTTCTAATGTTTTCTTAATTCCAATTCTATAATTTGTTCTAGCATTTAATATAGAAAATTTTTCTAATAGCTGTTGAAAAAGTTAAGAATTATTAATGATAAAAAATTCAGTAATATAAATTAAATTTATCTTTTTAAAAAATAATGTTTTATAATTGATGTGTTAATATATTTTTGTGTGTGCTTTTGACACTAAAATGCAAAAAGCAATTTTTTTTATGGATTTTTAAGCTTATGAGTTAAAATCATCAATTTTGGAAAAGGAAGTATAATATATTTAGTAAATTTTAAGAAAATGATTTTATTAAATATTTTATTACTTTTTAGTAACTTATAGTATGAAAACATAAGTTATAAATATTAATGAGATAGTCAGTTTGACTAAATTATATCTATAAGAAACGTATGTGATATATGTAAAATAAAATGTGTATCATTGAAAGAATGTGTGAATTTAAAATGTTTTTTTTAAAGCTTAGTAAAAAATGTTTAAAGTATGAATTCTGCGATAATGTTTAAAAATATTGCTTTTCTAATAATTAATTTAGTTTCTGAATTAATGAATATTAGTGCCTTAAAAAAATTTTTATTGTAAATTTTTTTAAAACAAATGTTGGTTAGTATACACTTCTTAATTTACAATTGGTGATAAATAAAAATAGTTTTACCAACGATATATATTAGGATTATTATTTTAATCATTTAGATGCTGAATCCAACTTACAAATCACGAAGTGATGATTTCAAAGCTCTTTTTAAAGATCTTCCTGAAAGTGAGCGTTTAATTGTAGGTAAGTTATTTTCTAGGTCTCTTCTCACTTCTGACAATTTGATTTTTATTACAGTCTGTTATATTAAATTCTTTTTTAATAAGAATGTTTTTGCTCAGACTTATAATATTTAATATAAAAGTTCACATTTATTATTAATTTTGGTAAATCAACTTAAACAAAATTTTAAAATATTTTTTATATTTTTGTTGTCTGAATGTAGATATTTGTACAGTTTTTTAAAAAATAGCCTTTTGAGTTTGAAAATATTTTTTAAACATACTGGAGTTGTTATTAAAACATTCATTATAGTTACAAATTAAGTATATCTTAAATTTTAATCACAGTTATCTGATATTTAATGGCAAAATGTGAAGTAGTCTTATGGATTGTTGGTTTATAAAAGAGTAACATTGCAATCAAGATAATCTATTCCTATTATTATAAGATGTTTTTAGAAAAAATTCTATATTGTGAGAAATTTATAACTTCACTTTAGCAACTTCTATTATGATTCAATTGCTATTTTATCTTTTTACTGAGACAGTCATAATTTAATAAATTTGCTTATTTATGATTCATGGTGTTATATCAACTTAAGAATTGCTGTTTTCTAAAGACATCGAAAACACAATCTAGTAGTTTTTTTAGATGCCTAAGATAGATATAAATCCAATCAAAGGAGTTATAGATCCAACCATTGTAAACTTATCATTTAATTCATTGTCAAGATTACTCACATTGGAATGTTTTTTTTTTTCCAACCGCGGGCACACTTGGGTGACAAACCCTGTGCCACAACAAAGCCAGAAACTGCTACTCATTTGTCGTTGCCCAGCGGGCACCTGTGAACCAAGTCACTGAGGCGAGTAACGTTACCCACGCCATACCACCACAAACCCGTTTATAGGGTGGGCCACATTCATACCAACATCACAGAAGAAAGGACAGAGAAAACAGAGAAGGAAAGAAGCATCCATGCCTGAACTGGGATTCGAACCTGGGACCAACAGCTCAGGAGTCAGGAACACTAAGCACTCAGCCATCGGTCGGTGCATTGGAATGTAGATATCATTAGTTTGAAGTATGATATTCCCACCTGCTTAAGTTTAAAGAAGATTCCGGTGAAAGCAAATGAGAAATTAGAAGAAATTGTTTTTATTTGTATCCTTTTCTAAGCAAATTTTATTACATTGTAACTTGGAATGCAGTTGTATTGCTGGACAAAGGCATATTAATACATTAATATTAGACTGAAAAAATGTTGTTAGTGTTTAAACTCTTTGTAGAATGGTGTCCAGCAGTAAGTAAGGTTTTTTAATTAATAAATTTGAGAAACTTATTCCAGTTTTTATGTAAAGGATGTTCGACTTCAAATGCATATTTAATTATCATGCTTAACAATAAAAAATTTACAAAATTTTTTATAAATATTAAACCATTCCCTGTTTAAAAGTCTTAAATAATCTTTCCATTAACTTGTACAAATGACTCTTTTTATGTAAACAGTATTACCCACTTCAATTGTTGTAAAAGGAGTACATACTTAGCAAAAGCCCAAGAATCATAATAGGAGTTATTTTGATACAATCAGTTATATACAGAGCATCTTGTAGAATTTGGCTGTATTTGTTTCAACAGCTTTAATCCTAACCTTAGAGCATCGATTCATTTGTAATAATGGGGCAAATGATCATAATGCAGATACAATTAATAACTTCAGGATTTAGATAATTTGTTTTTCCAACTGCATTTCTGATAATTCAAAGGCATTTCTGCTTCTTTGTAGTTCTGTTAATGTGAACATTAAAATAATACAATTTAAATTCATACCAAAAAGCAATTTTTTTTTCTTAAAACAAAATAATTCTGGAGAAAAATGTTCTTAAGATTAAAAAAAAATTTTCTTTGTAAGTAACTATTGTAATTTTTTTGGTTTTTAAGAGATCCTCTATTGGACAATTTACAATTTGTATGAGAATATTGGACATGATGCTGGAAATTGCTTTGTCAAATTCATCTATAATGACTGATCAAGGTCTATACATATCCAATGCAGTTTATGCCAGACTGAAAAAAATGTACATAAGAGTATCTAGTTTTAGCCTGAATTTTAATTTCTTTTCCTCCAAGAAGAACAAAAAAATATTTTTTTTATCCAAAAAGAGATTGATACCTTTTTTTAAACAAAAGATATGCAAAAGATTCACTTAATATCTTATAAAAAATTCATTTTATAGTAACATTTTATAGTAAATTTTAAATGAAGAGCAGATTATAAATCATTACTTGCAAATATTTATTTGGTTGTTATAGATGTTGAGTACTTGAGTATTATATTTATTGAACCAATCTCTTGGATAGATTTGTCTTTTAAATTTTCAATTGTTTTTAATAAATATAAATTAATAGAAAATATGTTAAAACCTGATAGTTCTAATGAATTTAAACACATGGTAATTGTTTCATCTAGTTAAGCAGTCTTTAAATAATTTTTTTGTATAGTTATATGTTTAAAAACAATATATGACTGCAAATTTTAGAATCAGGATAAAAAATTAGACATCTTCAATAAATAAAATCAGAACAATGCAACCTATTATTGGCAATTTAAAAGGTTTAAAGGAAATTATTTTCCTTTTAATTTTGTCATGTAGTGTAATATTACTTTTATGGCAATAATTTAACTCTACCATAATTAGAAGTGGAATATGTGGCTATAGTGACTCAGATGTTTTTTTAGAACCAGAACTATGAACATATCATCCCAGGTTTCTTGCTTAAGAAAAGCAATTAATCCCACAATGAAATCCAATTATTTAGCACTTTGAGAATATTTAAATAACTGATTCTATCCTTAGATATTATTTTAATTGGCAGTTATGGATGTATTTTATTGTGCAAATTCGCGGTAATTTCCACAGAAAATTTCTTTTTGAAATCCTGATAGCTTGTTTTTAAATATTATGTGATAGTTTATTTTTCCTCCATTAATGACATTTTCTCCTCTATTACTTTTCATTTTTTTAAAAGAATTCTTATACTGGTTGCTTGTTTAATTTTTATTCAGGCTTAAATTGATAATGACTTTAGAATGGAATGAAATTTATATCATGATTTTAATCTCTGGCAAGCTTAAAATAGAAGATATATATTCATAAATTTTGATTGCAGTGCTTATTGTTTCTAACATTGCTGCTGTGCCATAAATGATATAAACAATGCAGCAATGTACTCTGGAACTCTTGTTTCAAAATTAAAAATGTGTGGAATTTTTTAAACCATGTGCTACTGCAGGGTGTAGTGAAAAAATATTTAAAATAAAAGATCTTTTTACATTCTTGTGTGTAGTGTTATTTTTAAAATTTTTGAAAACTTTATTTTTACCCCATTGTAATAAATTTGCTTGTGCTTTTCCCAATATACTGCCTATAATGAATGCATTGGGACAAAAAGGAAAATAATTCCAATGTCAATATTCAATTACTTTATAAATAATAAGATTTTTCAAGTTTTTAAGACCTCATTTGATTTTTTATAAGTAATTTAAATGAAATTTTTCATTTCCTTAAAAAAATGCCATTTTGAACAAAGCTGAGTAAATAGTAAATATTATTTTTCCAAGTTTCAATTTTTTTCTGAATTCTATGTACATTTTTCCCCACAGAAAGCTACAACCCAATAGTTGTCCATGTAATTTATTAAACTACAAGCAAACTGATGTTGGCATGTTCACATTAATGAGTTTAAAGTTTTGTTTATATGATTTTAGAAGGGCATATTGCAATTAATGAGCATCCAACTCCATATCTTTTACAAAGATACCTAATTAAAATTGCATTTTTTAAATTTTTGCTTCTGTTTTCTTAGACCCCAATTGTTGTCTAAACTGTGCCTTTCTAAAATCAAAAAATTGTTCAGATAAAATGCTTACTCTGTTATTGAATTAACTTTAAAATGCAAAAAATGACCATAGAGCAGCAACACATAGCATAGTGAGCAATATGCATCAAAACTGATGAGGGGTTGTTATCTTTTTACTTTATAGTGTGCAGGTTAACTGGTTTTAAATAATGGCAGTGCACACCATACATTAAAAATAAACTGAATTTTATTGATTATTAAAGAAATGCTAAAACGTCAATAATACAAAAAATCTCTGAGAGAAGAGATTTTTGAACTAGTCCGTTCATATCGTCGGGGAAAACATGAATGTTCTCGGTTGCTCACCGTGCGCTATTGTTCGAAGAAGATTGGTGTTGCCAATGTTAAAGTAGAAAGTTTTTCTAGCTGCTGCTGCCAACTCCCGAGCAGAAGTATTTCATCACAACTTTATTTTTTGTTTTCATAAGAAGATAGCAATGAAAAATGATTTTTTTTAAGTACTTAACTCTTTAACCGGCTATCCCGAGTACACTCGGGCAAAATTTTCTGTGCGTTTTCCGGCTATCCCGAGCCCCTTGGTAGGGGCAACGGGCTTCACTGCAGTACTTTAAATTCAACCCCCCGAATTGATGGATTGCTGTGAAATCGTGGCTTGGGAACTTACTTACTGAACGGTCATGGTTGATTTAACTAATGTGAGCAGGAATCGAAAGTATTTCAAGAAAACACAAGTTTTACTTTTTATATTTATTCATATTTAGATTTTCATAGTTGAAGACTCTAATTATTGCAATTTATAAAAAATATATATAATACTAATTTTCTTTACATTTTTTATAAAGTGTTTGAATAAATAACATTACTTAGTTTCTTTGTATAATACATATTATATATATATATATATATATATATATATATATATATATTGTTTATAATATAATTGGAAACTGGATAATATGAGATTACATTAATATGTGACTTAGTGACAAGGTTAAAAAATATGAGGAATCTATCTAATTTAAATATTGAAAAATATCAGATTTTAAAAAGTTCAAAAATTTTCTTAAAATTAGAATGGATAAAATAAGCAATAAATTGAATGTTATTTTTCTAAACATTTGAATGAATTTAGTATTTTAAACAATTTTGTAATGATTTTTGTATGTATTTTATCCTTGTAATCTCTCGGATTTTAACTAATTTCAAAGTGAACCTAATTTTAATTTATAAATTAAATAACTTGTTTCTAGAGTTATCATTTTAAATGCTTATATATTTTTATTAATGATTAACAAAAAATCGGAAATATTAGTTATACAAAATATGTGTTTATGTAATGTCGAAATTCTTCAATTTGTGAATAAAGCAACAGAGCTGTTTCTTTCAATAATTTTGAAAATTATTTGATGATTTTAAAGAATAGTGTTGACTTCGAAAAGTATCGACAATAATTAAAATCAATTAATAATTAAATTGCAAATTAACGTGTTTTAACAGCTATTTAAATCAATACAATTTTAACTACTTGAGAAATTTAAAAAATTTTGACTTTTAATAAAAGAAGTGATAATATATATATATATATATATATATATATATATATATATATATATATATATATATATAGCAAAATCTCATTTTAAAATTATGATAATATATTCATTGAGTTAGCTATCATATATATATATATATATATATTATTTAAGAATTTTAAGTATAAAAACTGCATTAACAATTAAATTTATTGATAATAATTTTCAAAATAATAAAACAAAGTTTATATTTATTGTAATTAAAAAATTATAATCGAGACTTGAAGTAATTTTCAAGCAGAACGTTCAGAAAGAAAACTACTAGCACTCTTGAGTTTCTTTAACTGACAAAGATTGATAGTCTTTCCCCACTGCAAGTGATTAGAATGTGATTATTGTGAGGTGGTCCAGGGTAAAACGGAAATACCCCTCATCAAGAGTTAGAGGCTTTTGTATTCTTGACAAGTTTTAAAGGGGGAAAAACTTGCATTGCAGTGAAAGCCAAAACTATGTTGACACCGCTAAGCAAAAATGAAGCACTTTCTTTACTGAACCCCAGACGGTTAAGCGGTTAAAGCAAATACTGAATAATTGTATAATTTTTGCTTTGATAAATTAACAAATTTTGTATATTAAGCCAGCTATTAACAACAACATTAGTTATTACTGTTGTATATATCATAGAAAATATCTAAAATTTTAACTAAAAATAATTCCACTGTGCAAGTTTTGGAATTAAAGTAATATTATATTCCTTCAGATAAACAAAGCTCATTCATTTCTTTGATGAAAATCGATTAGTATTAGCTATACAGCATTGCATTATATTTACATCAATCATCTATAATAGCCATTGATATAGATACACCATTGTTGTAACAAAAGAAATTGCCCTAGTCACTAGAATTGGCCTCATAAAAAAACTGAGCTCATTCAGTTTTTAGGTTTGTCATTAGTTATTTGATGATAACTGCTAACTTTCAGATCACTGATATCTCTTACCCTTCTTTTAATTGTTCTGTTCAACAATTTGTCATTGTTATCATATACATAGGATAGGAGGCTAAAAGTTGGATCCTATTATATTGTTATGCATATTTTTTCATGTCGTTGCAATTTCACTTTTCTTCAGTGTATAAAAATTACTTGATTATTTTCTAAAAAAAATTTATTCGACTTCCAGATTATTCTTGTGCATTGCAAAAAGAAATTCTTGTTCAAGGACGACTGTATATTACTCAAAACTACTTTTGTTTTTATGCAAATATCTTCAGATGGGAAACTTTTGTAAGTATGACGTGAAATTGATTTTTTTTCTTCTTTTTTTTACATTTGGAAAAATTACGTTACAATAGGTTAAAATATTTTTAATTTTACATGCCTAGTGGACAATTTAAAGCCATGGCTAGCTATAACCATATGATTTTAAGGTTTTAAACTGTATGGCTTAAAACCTTAAGTCATTTTAATATCCTTCATGTAAATTTCTTTCTGGGAAGACTTTTTTATAAGAAGTTGGTTGTATTAACACATTACAAGGAAAGTAGCCCAGAAAAACTCCTAAATATTGACCACAATAGATGTGGATCCAGAAGGGAAAATACAACATCTTTTTTCTGTTGGAGGACCTTTTGCTCTGAAGAGTGCTGTCTTACCACCAGGCTACAGTAAGCTTTAAACATTTACGGAAAAAGTAAATTCTGCAATCATGTTACAGTCCTGCATAAGTCCTGCATAATTTTCAAAAATTCTTAAACTGCTTGAGGAAAGCTTTTGTCATTTGGTAATATTGTTGATAGAATCATATTGATAGTAACTTGTAGATATTTATTTTGTTTACTTGACTTACTTAGTTTTTTTTGTAAAATTTAAATACCATAATCATTTTTAATTATTATGAGAGGATGTTGATATGATGAAGTAAATATGTGGAAAGATAACATTTTAAAATTTTAGAATTAATCATTGCCCCTTTTACATGAGTTTTTTAATTAGTGTTGATGAATGACACTCAATTGTAAATTTTTATTAGAAAAATTATATTGTTTTATATATAATTTAGGTCCAATGATATTAAGCAAACATTTTTTAGTTAAAACTCACTTGTTAAGCTGTTCTGTCACTTCTGTTGCTGTTGAGGATTGTGATTTAATTTTTCTTATTCAATGCATGAATGTGTCTATAAAGTATAAATGAATCAATGTGCGCACTTTCAGTTGTACTAAGTTAGTTTTAACCTTTTTTAATGAAACAAGTATTCCTTCTAATGATTGGGAATCATGATTTTCAAAATCATAATAGATTAGTTAGTGATTTTGTATCCATTAATTTGAGAAAATGTTTATCTGTATATTCTGAATATGAATGTTTATTTCTATATTTAGAGTAAACTATGAGTTTTTATACAATTTCTTTTATTTAAATGACAAGTAAGACTTAATTTTTCTATTATTGAATACTTTCATTTAGCAGCTTTTATTTAACATTTTTCTATTTAATGCATACTAAAGAGTTTTTTTAATTTAGGTTACTATTCGTTGTCGAGATGTGATAAGCATAACTAAAGAGAAAACTGCCCGAGTGATACCAAATGCTATTCAAATATCAACTGTTAAGGAAAAACATTTCTTCACTTCATTTGGTGCTAGAGATAAGACATTTTTAATGCTGTTTCGAATATGGCAAAATGTTTTACTTGAAAAGGTATTGAAAGGGAAAAAAATTATATATCTCAGAAATGCATATTTATGTAATTCATTTTTATAATTTTTTGGTTGAATTCTCTTTACTACATAATTTTTTTTCCTTCTGATAAAAAGCAATAAATAAAATTTTCTCTTCATACGTTATTTGCATAGAGAAATCTTGAGTTGATAGAACAAATTTTGTATTACTTGTCTAATTGCTGTCTTGAATTATATTACTTTTCCTCTTAAATATGGCACATGTATTGCTTACTTCATCTGATCAAGAATATTCTTTTAGTAGTAAAGATATTCTGCTCAGATTTTCCTTAATTTTTTCTATTTTAGAATTATTTAATTGAAAGTATTTTTTGATGGATTAATGGTTATTTATTTAGTAGAGTATATATAGACAAGATTTTGTGGGACCCTTATCCATTTTTAGACTTGGACATTTTCATATTCATAGGAGATTATCTAGCTGTGCTAAATAGTCCTGAGATTAGCAACAACAACATTCAGTGATATAATTAAAAACAATTCTGTAAATTTAAATTCAATTAATTTAAAATAAACAAATATCTACAGAGATGCCATTTGTTAAGATTTTTCCGTATTTAGTACGGATTTCTACTCTTCGTTACGGAGTTACGATGATCTTAACAAAATTACGGAAAATAGATTTCTCTCTTGATCTCTAATAATCTTTTTTGTCATGTACGATTATATTATTATTATTGTATGATAGCAATTAAAATTTGTGAAGGTTACAAATAAATTACTAATTTAGTGTTGAAATTGGATTAAGAAAAATATGCCTGATATATTAAAAAGTAGAACTGCTAAGAGCGTGCGTATAGGTGATCATCGACTAAAAGTGAATTTAAACGTCGCATAGTTTCCTTTGCATAAGTCTTTTAGTCATTATGCACATGTGCAGGGAAAGAGAGCGTATTCAGCCGCTGCCTCTGGACTTACTCTGCTGCTTACGGAGGCAGCGGTTCAGCTTATCGATAGCAGATTGCACTGACGTCAGATAGTCAACAGCCAGAACTTCGTACTTCAGATTCTTGCTTCATTACTTAAGAAAATTTATTACGCTTTGCCTGGCAACAGCAGCAAAAACACTTATTGTTCGTGCTGTGTTTCGACTGCATGCTATGTTGGTTTAACTTGTTCACAGTATATACATGGTTTTATTCTTGAATTATATATGTATATTATTTGTCTTGAGAAGAGAATAAAATTAAATGCGCTATTGAACCCTCTACATGTGTAAGCCTGAAAAAAACAATGTTTTCGTGAAAGTTATGCCAAAGAATGGACATGTCTGACTCGTTCTAATGTTTCAGAATACTCGGCATTCTGTAAGATTTGTTCGTCAGATATTGTGATTTCTCATGGTGGACGAGATGATTGCCATCGCTATTGTGATTCTAAGAAACATAGATAAAAAGAAAAAATCAGGTGTTCAAGTTTAGCTAAATTCTTCTCTACAACTAATGCATCAGATGATCCAACGAATGCTGCACTTCTCTTCGTATCGTTTCTTATCAAACATAATTTACCTATATCAACACCAGATCATGCAAAACAATTATTCCAAAAAATGTTTCTCGATTTTAAAATTGGGGAAAATTTTTCTTTTGCAAGAACAAAAGCAATAGTCCTGATACACACTCTAGCACAGAATACTAGCAGAGAAATATTGACAGCTATTCGAGAAAAGTACTTTTCATTAGCGACTGACGGAAGCAACGATTTTAACAGTAAAAAATTATATCCTATTGTGATTATATATTACGATGAAACGAAAGGCCGGAATAGTTCTGTGTTATTATCTTTAAAGGAATCGTCAGACAATACAGGTAAAGGCATTTTTACTGTAATTGAAAAAACATTTTGTGAAAAAAATGTGAATTGGAATAATTGCATATCATTTTCCTGTAATAATGCATACACCATGACAGGTAATATTAAAAGGTATAGCATCATACATAAGAGAAGTCCAGCCATCATTAATTTTGATGAGATGCAGCTGTCATTTAATTCATTTATCAGCAAAGCATGCTGCATCTAAACTTCAGTTCAATTTTGAGCAGTTTATTATTCAAATATTCTTCTATTTAGAGAAAAGTTCTAAAAGGAAATTTGTATTTCAACAAAGTCAAGCTTTGTGCAACATAAAGCCTCACAATATACTCAAATATGTTAGTACTCGTTGGCTTTCTCTTCAGCAGAGTATAGATAGAATACTTGATCAGTGGGAAGCACTACAACATTTCTTTTCAAGTCAACCTGAAAGTGATTCTCAATTACAATTTATACAAAGCTCATTTACACATCCATTATCAAAACTGTATTGTTTATTTTATGTCATCTATTCTTCCCATATTTACTTCATGAAATGAACAGTTACAACAAGAGGCTCCTCAAATATATACCTTGAAACGAAAATTTAACAGTCTATTATTAATTATTGTTTTTAGATTTATATATATAAAACCATCCACTATTAGTGATACCAGTAATTTACTGGATTTGAAGTGGGAAAAAAAGAAAAATCAAAAGGAGAATTGTGATTTAGCGATTGGTGGTAAAACCAGAGTATTTTTTGAATCAATAAATTTAAGTGAAACTGTGACTTCTTCTTTTTATGAATCAGTGAGGAATTTTTAGAACACGTTCATTCAGCTGATGTTAAATTACGAAAAGATGTTAGATTTCAATCTATTCAATATTTATCATCCTTGCTGAAATTTAGTGTGGAAGAGCTGGACAAATTAGAACCTGAATTTTTCCTCTATCAAAATGAAGCTTTTACAATTGAAAATGGTGAAAGAATGGATGAAGTTTGGCACAGAATTTCTTTAATGAAAACAGATAGTGGAAAACAGAAGTAAAAAGTTTTAAGCAAACTGATGACTAGTATTTTAACTGTTCCTCATAGCAATGCTGGAACTGAAAGAATCTTTAGTGTGATAAAAAAAATATGACTGAATTTAGGCCAAATCTC
Source organism: Latrodectus hesperus (assembly GCA_037975125.1). Classification (NCBI taxonomy): domain Eukaryota; kingdom Metazoa; phylum Arthropoda; class Arachnida; order Araneae; family Theridiidae; genus Latrodectus; species Latrodectus hesperus. The sequence goes on along the minus strand of CM075850.1, from coordinate 98,232,684 downwards.
AGTACAGATTTGTTATTAATTGAGAAAATAAAAAAATATTTCAGACTCAAAATTGTGTTATCAGAGAGAATTTTCTCAAACAGAAATCAGTATGGCTAAGAAAGCTATAACACAAAATTTGTGATTGATTATGATTTATTTCTATTTATCATGTCATTTATTTATTTATTTATTCTTAGTTAACTGATCAGTATGCTATGTTAATTTTAAATAAAAAGATTTTTTCTTATCAATATCATTTTCTTTTTCCTGTAATTATATAAAAATCTGTGCTGTAAGGATCTCTGAGGTAAGGCATTTAAATTTAAAAGAATGGTTTACTTTCTTAATTATTATTTCTTTTTATATTTATTATTATTAGATGACATTTTACTTTTATTTTTTAACATAGGTTACCTTAAAAGTATTAATTTTATGCACATAAATGTATTCTTAATGTAAACCACGTGTCACTGAAAAAGTTACTGAAATTTTTTGAAAAGGTTACTGAAAATATGTCCGATTAGTACTGATTGGGATGCTCAGAGGTTGGCATCTCTGTATCTATAATGGAACCTATATTTCCTTGTTTATGTAGAGCTATCATACATTAGTATGTAAAATTAAACAACAATGCAGATTTTGAGTATATAGCCATATAACTAGAGAAAAGGGGCTCTTGCAGACAGTACAATGAACACAAAATTCAGTAGAAAGGTTATACATTATGAAATGTCTGAAACAAAATGTCATAGGCAATTGGAGCATACACAAAACATGTGTTTGGTCTTGTGATTCAAGATTACAATAAAAGAAAGGACAGAGAAATAATTAGAGAAATTCACTGTAATTGCAGCGGATTATTTTGTGTCAAATGTCTAGAAAAAATGAAGTGCTCAACATCACTCATGCAAGAAGAATTGAAAAGCTAGAGCAGGGGCATTATATGATCAAGCTAGCTTAAGAATTTGGAATCAACAAAAAATATCATTTTATATATTTGAAAGTCTTCCAAACCATAGGTACAGCTGTTTATAAGATTGGTGGTAGTTGCCTAAGGTAAACAACTTCAGAAGATGACTGATATATTGTCCTGCAGATGAAAAAATTCGAACTGAAAGCATCATGTCCTTTTTACAGATGAATGCTCAGCAACTGTATTCAGTACAAGGCAACTTATTTCACCCTCATAAATGTTGTATTCCTTTAAAAGCTGGTAATCGGCACCACTGTTTAGAGTGGTGCAAGGAGCAAAAAAACTGGAACTCATCAATGGAGTTTTGTCCTTCCTTTTTACAGATGAGGGTAACTTCAGTGCCACAAGCCATTCTCAATATAAGTTTATTTGGAGAGAGGTTGCAATACAGTTTCATCTCAATAACATCACATAAAGAGACCTTAATAGTGGACCTGGAGTAACCTAGTGCTTCATGGAAATTCATATGTTGGTTTGGAGAAACATTAGGCTTAATGGAGGTTTGGGTTGGATTGAGCTCCATGTTTCTGACTGAGTTTCTGTAACCAGAGATCACTATTAAAACGAGATAATCTTTCCCCATATATATCTGTTCTGAGGAACAACTGGAGCAGATTTTGTTTTTATGGATGACAATACACAGCCACTCTGAACTCATGTTGTTCAGCGGCTATTGGAAAGAATATATCACATGAATGGATAAGCTATCGTATTCTTTTGACTGAAATCTCGTAGAACATGTGAGATACCCTACTGCATGATTTATTCTTCTGGGAAATGCTCAACAACTAAAACACACTGATTACTTCAAAAACTATTGGCCGGTGCTGAGTATAGAGAGACTATTCGAAGCAAACATTGATGTAAGGGGAGAGCATATCCCATACTAAGGAACATCTGCTTGTTCTTAGACAATCATGTGTCAAAATATTATAAGTTTAGTAAAACAATTTTTTGTTTTATTCTATCCTGTATGCATTGTATTCATATTATACAACTATACTTTCATCATCATTGAATTACAATGTCCTGTCTCATTTCTGAATTTCTATTTCTCAAATGATTTCTCATGGAGTTATAGCAAACAAAAAACAGCTGTTGCTTATGTTTTGCACAACAGAATAAATTGTATTGAATCCAAAATATATCATCCAAGACAAGATATTGTATCCCAGATAATATTTATTATACTTTTAATGATGATAGATGTTTTGCACATATAAGACACTTTAATAGATCTTTTAATTTTCAAAAATATTTTCAAACAAGAATTTTAATGGTTTTTGGCCTTAAAAATTTCAAAATTTTCTGTTATTTTTCACTCATTTAATGGAACATTATTCACCTTCATAAATGAAATGTTATATGAAATTTAGATAACTTTATGATTCTATAAATTTTAAAAAGGAATTAAATTCTTTCATTAGCATCTTTTATATTCAGCTATTTATCTTTCATGTAACAAAGAAAAAATTTCCTTTTTACTGGCTATTTTATCCATTAATATAAAATAATGGTAATGATTGATAGTTGTAGTGGTTTATGATAATTTTTTAAGCTTTATGTTCTGGCCATAATCTTAACATATAGAAAGTATAATTGCAGAGCAAAATGCCAAAGTCCAGTCACTGCAACTGTTAAGATCATTACTACTGAATGCATTTACTTTCTTTTCTTCATCTACCTTTAATGCTTAACTTATCTTAACTCTTAAAAACCTCTGATCTAATTTGTTTTAAAAAATTAAAGGAAAAGATAATTTGAGAAGAAAGGAATATCAAAAAAGTAATGCTATTAATCAATTAACTTAATAAAATTTACGGTATCGAATAATTGTTATAAAAATAGCTTTTTCCTCTGATTTTTTTTTTCATACCTGATTTATTTATTTGTTGTGAAAAATGTTATGTGTTAACTTTTGTTTATTTATAATTAATTTGCATTTGCAATTTTTTTTACTTAATTTTATGTTAAAAATAAAATTAAAGTAATCTAAAAGTTTAACTTATGTGTGTGGATATTGGTATAGTTTTTAAAAATTATGCTTGTGAAATTTATAGAGTAAAACATTATTAATATTGTAATAACAATGGGGAAACGGCAAACAAAAAATTTTCAAGATATTAAGTTAAAATTTATAGTGTTTAGACTGTCATGATATATTGTTGATATTTTGTTCTCTTTTTAGGAACATGTAAAGTTGTAATTAAATATATCAATAAAATAATAGAGAGTTTTCAAATTGTTAAATAAAAATAATGGCAAGGGGACATGTTAAGTGTTTCAAAAAATTTTACATATGATTACATCAATAATAAATAAGTTGATTTATATTATAATGGTTTTACTGATTTTATTTTATTAAAGCAGAATGTGTGTGTGAGGTTCTCAAAATAATTGAAACACTTGTGAATAAAATTTACATTTTTCAGTGTGCTTTGTAAGCATTAAAATATAATAAAATAGCTACATATTTTCTTTTTGTATCTAAAAATGTACATATTCTGGTAGTATGTGGTAGCTTGATTGAATTTTTTAATCAATAACAATAATACTTGATAATTAGCAAATATCAGGTATTTTAAATTTCATTAATTAAGAACTTTAAACAAAATTAAATAAAATCTTGTGAAAAGTAATAATTGACAAACATTCTTAGGGTTTCAAAATATAGAAATATATTTTTTCAACTATAATTTTTGTTTATAAATATGTCTGATCTCAAAAACCATTTTATGTTTTTTATCAACATTTTATAAATTTCCCCCAGCCCATGTCTTCCCAAGAATTATGGCAATGGGTGCACTTCAGTTATGGTGATGAGCTTGGATTGACTAGTGATGATGATGATTATATCCCACCTTCTATCATTGAAGAAGATTCCAAAAGTGTTGAAAAATATATTGAAAAGAGTGATTCAAATCTTGTTGAAAGCACTAATGAATTCTTTATTGAAGATGAAAATTCAGTAAGAAATATTTTTTATGTATAAAAGAATTCTTATTTTGCACCTAAATATCTTTTATAGCCTGTTTTAAATCATTTGTAAATCAATTCTTGCATAAAAATTTTATAACAAGTGCACAACATTACAAACATGAATGTCATTTCTGCTCTCTCATTGAATTTAAAGACATAGAAATTCATTGATGAAAAAGTAACATGAAAATTTTTTATAGTGTATTTATATTCCATTAAGAGTTTATTGAAGAAAAAATACTTAAGTTTGTTTTAAGAATAATTTATGGAATTTTTTTAAGTAATCAAGATATTTCTATTTGTTTTATGCATCTTGTTATTTTAAGTAATGTTATAAAAAATTTTACTTTCATTATCTTTTTTTATAAATAAATCTTTATTTTCAAATTTATTTTTAATCTATTTTTGGTGGAAAAGCAAATCTTTGAAAATTATCAATTTTTATTATATTTTTGTAATTTTTACTATAAAATTTTTTAAAATAGAAATAAGAATTCATATATAATTTAATGCTGTAATGTTATCTGTTTAAATTAGGAAAAAAAAATAATGTTTTTGTTTTTAATGAAATCTCATGTTGTTCAAAATGTTTTCCTGAGACATACTTTTATTGGCATAAGTATTTTACTTTTATCCTTTATTGAATTTAAATTGTATTATTTGTACCATGATAAGGTTGCAAATGAAATGCTTCTGTATATGCATATCTGTATTTTTATTTCTGATCAACATTTCCAGTCGTAGTATATTTTGTATTGACTAATTTATATTTGGAATTAGACTTTGTCTTTTTAATTTTTTAAACCATAAACTTTCTTGCATTTGAAGCAGGTTTTATTATTTTTTCTCCTGTGTAATTTTCCTATTTATAGTTCTTTTACTCTTGTCAAATAATTTGAAATGCATTTCGCTTGAATAGAATCTTGCTTGAAGAACACTTCTTGTAGTGTGTGTGATTCTTATAATGAACAAAAGGAATCGTGATGGAATAATTTGCTTAACAAGCAATGTTTCACATAATGAGTGGCAAGAAAATAAGAAGTCCTTAATTATGTTTAGTGCTCATTCCAATAGTATCATAGTATTGCTTGTGATCACACATAAGCTGGCAGCCGAATGGTTAGTGCTCTTGCCTTCAGTTCAACGGTTTGTGGGTTCGAATCCCACCTTTGGCATGGATGTTTGTAGTGGTTCGGAATCCACTTTAAGCCGTAGGACCCGGTCTAATTAGCCTTGCACACAAAAAATGACAGTTGAGCAACAAACCAAACCAAAACTGTGATCACACATTTCCTCAAACTTTTATTGTAATGTGTTTTATGTACAAGAATAAAAATTAATTGAATTAATTATTAGGAAAGTAATCAGGAAACAGATTTGTAATTTTTTGCATGAAAAGTTTAATAGACATTTGCAAAAATGTTTCCAAATGAAAAGCTGCAAAGAAACAGCTATAAGCGATAAAAATAACCATAAAATGAAACATCAAATCATTGAAAAGTGTGAACAAGATGCGGCTGACCTAGTATGCACATACAGTCTACATCAACGATTCGCTCTATCTTCAAAAACAAGGACAATATTAAGGAGATGGATACTTCTTAGAGAGTAACAAAACTATCTTTGCAACGGTTACTTATTGTCTATCTTTAAAGGCTGCTTCTTATATGAATAAATGAAAAGCAGTTGCAAAATAACATCATTAACAAAAATATGATTTATAAGAAAGCAAAAATGATTTCTCAATTGACTCTCAATTTTTGACAAAATGATTTCTCAATTTCTAAATGATTTCTCATTTAGAAGACATCAGGATCATCAATGTGTAAAAAAGTATTTAAAAGAAGTTGTGCTTAGTTTGAGAAGTTAGAGAGGAATTGGTATCCACAGCATGTTGATGCAGTAAGTTTCAACACAATCAGCAGAAAATTTCATCACTCATTTTAAGAAGCTCGTAGATTCTGAAGTTTACTTGCTGTAACAGGTTTTTAATTTTGATAAAATAGGTATTACCTAGATAAAAGATGCCAAAGCAAGTGTCATAACAACAGAAAAGAATATATTGTCCACCATAAGCCTATGAAAGTTTGTCTCACATCGCTATTTTGTGCCAATACTAGCAGGGATTTTAAAACTAAGACATTGCTTGTTTATCATTCAATAACTCCACAAGCTTTCAAATAATTGCAAAATCCAAAATGACAGGTTACGTATAATGTGGAGTTCCAACAGGGGAATTCTTGGATGATGTAACTTTTTAACTGCATGGATCAAGGAAGTGTTTGGTTTTTTTGTGAAAAAATATTTCCTTGAGATGAACCTGCCACTCCATGTCTTGCTTGTTATGGATAACTCTCTAGCTCAATTTCCAGGTGAAATTTAGGAATTTAAGTTCATCAGGATCCAATTTCTGCCTTTTCATCACCACTATTACTCCAGCTCATGGACCATCAAGTTATTTCTTAAGAGGCCCTACATTAAAGTACTCATTGAGAATTTTTTCAGGCGACTGAAGAAACCAATCTCACTCTTAGAGAGTTTGAAAAATCACCTCCACATCATTGCCTGTCTCAAGATGATAAACAGGGCATGAGAAAGTGTTACCAAAGGAACCCTAACTTCCAATTAGAGGAAATGTGTTCAAATAGTGTTGTCAAGTGCCTCCTTGTTTTGTTTTAGATAGTATTTGAATACTCCATGATAATGGCCAAATACACAATCTCATTGATACCTGTATTCAAGAAGATTGTGTCTTTGGCCAATATCATTGGTTTGAAGGAGGATAACAGTGATATTGAAAAGCTTGTGGAAGAGTAAAGCCAAGACTTGACTACCAAAGAGGTTTTAGAGTTGCAATGTGCTTCACAGCAAGAAGGTTTGGAGGAAAGTTTATCAGAGAAGAAGGGGTAACAGAAAAGCAATGATCTTCTGCCAAAATAAGAGAAATGCTGAAAGCATGAGAAATTATATCTTACAAGGAGAAGGATCACCCTAATAAGTTAATGGTTATGTGCATTACAAGTTTATTTAAAATGATTATGCTATGTCACAGTTTCACCAAATTTTGAAGTGTCAGCAAGAACAAATGTCTTTGGACATCTTTATAGTAAAAAATATTTAAGTATATATCAGTAAATTCAGTTTTTTAAAAAAAAAAAAATCAAATTTGCATTTTAAGTAGATTTGTTCCATGGTTAAAGAAATGATTTTATCTCCTTATCAATATGTAATTAATTTTTTTGTATAAATGTTATATTATAACATTTTTAGAGTATTTTTTCAATGTGTAATGCATTATCGTGTTTTACATGAATTTTTATGAGAAACATTTTTTCATGTAATAAGTGTAATTCTAGAACGAATAATGATCATTAAACAAGATTCTACTGTAAATATCTTTCAATAATAATTCTGTAAATAAATAAAAAAGGGTAAATTCCAATTTTTTTTACTAATTGTAAATATGACCCTGAATGAGTTGTCAGCAACATTCTTTTATTTTTTTCTAATGCATTTTTTTAAAAATATTAACCTTTTATTTAATCAAAATATGATGTTTTCATCAAAAATTGGATTTTGTGACAGGAAGCAGCAAATGGGGTGTGCATTTTTGATCCACCTGTGAGCGAAGAAGCATCGGAAAATCATATAGATTCTAAAAGTTTGCCTAATTTAAAGTCTCCAGATTATCCCACAGATATGAGTGGGACAGCAGAATCTGAAGAAAATATGGAAGGTATGCATTAAATGTTTTTCATCATTTAAAAGAAATGCAAAGAGTAATTAAAGATGACTTGTCAGTATTCTTTTTACATTTATTGCATTAAATTATATGTAATTAGCTTAGGAACTTACATTTATTTTTATTTCAGCTTTTATTTTATATTTTCAGATTTTATTCTAATATGGAATATATTTGGCTATGTTATGAATTTTTCCTCAAATTAACTTTCTTAATATTTTTATATGCTTAATAAAAATTTTTTCCCAAAATGTGGATCTATAAATGATGTATTGTAGAAAAATAAGATTCTATATAGGATAAATTTAATTTTTATACAATCTTGAAAGGATTCGGAAATTTTGCCATACATAAAGTATTGTTGAAATATAGGTTTTCTCTTCATGAAAAGCTTATTCCATATCATGATATGTTTACAATGGCAGCAAAGAATACTTTGACAATGAAACTAGAACAAAATACTTTATTTGATCAAGACAATTTTGATTCATTCATCATAATTTTTCATTCAATTGATTAAATATAAATAATCCTTTTAAAGTCTTAAATAATTATCTATTGTGATATTGAAGTAATCAACAGTGCAAAGTTTCCAATAATACTAGAGTAAAATAAGTAAATGATTAGGAATTCAAGAAATGATTTTACTATATTATTTTTGATGAGTTTGCTAATAAGACTCTCAATTATTAAGCAAATTAAAATAGCTTTAACTAGTTAATTAATAAAGATATTGAGACTTGTTCAAATTTAAAACTGAATTTCAAATATTTCCTATTTTTTTTTTCTGTATATAAAATGTGATTTATTTTTCTTATTAGAAATAGAATTTAAATGTCCTTGCATAACTCATGAAGGAAAAGAAGTTCTGAATGAGGTTTTCCCGCTTCCTGTTGATCAAGTGTTTTCTCTGATATTTACTGGTTCTAAATTTTATAATGATCTTTTGGAGTCCAGGAAAACATATGGTAAGTTAAGAATAAAAACAAGAAATTCATGCAGTAAAATTTTTATTGTGTAATCAAAATAAACTTTAGTCGAAATTGCAGGCATTTATCCATTTCCTTTTTATTTAACTATTATTACAATGAAAAATTTTTGAATGTAAATTAGTTATTTTTACATGTACTTCAAAAGTTGATTTCCATAATATTTTATTTATCATTTGGAAGCTTGTAATAACTTCAAAAAAGGTAATTTATTATACATATAATTAAAAGTTAAATATGTAGAACTAAATTATTTGAAGAATGGTTTTTAATATAAAAATGCAGTATTTTTCAATAAATCAAATTTTTTATCTATTATCTATTAAGATGCGATATTTATTTAAATGGTATGAAGTAACTCTTAAAATAAGTGATAAATATTAAAATTTGAAAATATTTTCAAAAATTAAATAAAATTAGAAGTATTTTAAGTTAGGATGTTATTTATTATGTTATTATTCATCTGTTACAAGTACTTTCAAGTATTGTTAATTAGTTTAAAAAATAAACATCACAATCATTGCGCTTTTTGCATGAAGTCCATTTACATGAATTTTCTCAGTGATTTCTAAATTGGAAAGAAGTTTGTTTACCAGTGTACATGGCAGAAAAAGACTGGAGAATATAAAATATCAGTATTTATTTAAATTTCATAGGCCAGTTATATCTATTATTGTTAGTGCAAGAATTCTAGAAATGAAATCCCCAATCAATTGGTGAAGTTTTATGCTCATATGTGAATTTAAAATTTATTTTAATTGATGATAAATTACTACATTATTATGGTTTTTGAGAAACATAATTTTTGATTAGTCTATTCAGCTTTTTCACCTTCTTAAAAGACTTTGTCTTGACAAAAATGAATGGTCTTGGCAAAAATGTCTCAAAAATCTTAATATTTAACTTTCATTCCCCAATGAGCTGAAAGTACAGGCCTCCATGTATATGCATACATTTCAATTTGACTATGAAAAACATTATGCTTATATTTGTGGTATGTAATTGAAATTCAAGTTTTTGCAATTTTATGTGTTAACAACTGTGCAATTTTTTAAATCACAACTTATAGAAGACTATTATTTTTTTACTTATTATATTTTGACATGGAGATTAAATAAATATTATTTATAAGAAAATATACACTTTGTTACTATTGTTTACTAGGGTGATTTTTGTTAATTTATTGAATGATACTTTTTCAGATATTATTGAAAGTCCTTGGCAGATTTGTCCTGAATTTGATTTGAAAATGAGACAAGTAACTTACACTCTTACACTGAATCATTCCATGGCCAAAAGTGCACAGACTACTGAAACACAGGTAATAAACATTTTAAAAATTATTTCTTTTAGTTTCTATCAATTAATTTTACAGTTTATTTATGGGAGCTATCTATGTATGCATGCATCATATAGTTATCAATCATCAGCTCAAAATTTTACATCTTATTACTTTAAGGGGAATCCTTCCTCAAAATAAATCTAGAAACGAGCTTCAGCGCCATCTAGCGCAGTTGTTTGGGGGCAGTCCTTCTTACAAAGACTGAAAGAACTGATTGGTGAATTTAAACTCATAAGCCACGTCAAAGCACCTGTTTACAAAGAAAAAATAGTTCCTTACTCAATGGGGGGACGAATTTTAAGTGGGGAATGAGAAGATCACTTAACTGCAATAGGGGTAAAGTGGACAATATAACCCCCCTGCATCCTAATTTCCTTCAGCATGTTCCGACGCAGATTTTCTCCGCATATGTGGTCAATTTGTCTTGAAGACAGCTTGTCCCCTCTTGACTGCCCTCAACACAGCCTCATGGTATTCCTTCCGAGAACTCTATGTCTGTAATCTTATGGGTGAGGAAAAAGTATGACTGGCTCAAATACTTCTCAAATTTGACATCGAAAGTATCTGTTGTGAGCTTAGTCAAGCAATGAGAGAGAAAAAGCTCTGTTCGGAGATTTTGGGAAATATTATTCTATTACTGTTCAGCAGAAAAGTATACAGATGCATAAAAAATTTATCAATTTTGTTATTATTATTCATTAAATGATCAAAACTTAATATCAATGTTCAAATCAAAATAAAAATATAAAATATGCTTTTTTATTTTTCTTGATATAATTTCAATTTGCTTTGATTTTACGAGATTTGATTCTTTTTTAATGGGCCTTATGAGAAAGCAAAACAGTTGTGCTTCTCTCTATTTCACTTGTATAACTATTTTAAAATAGACAAAAATGCCAAATTACATATCTCTCTTAAAAAAAAGAAAGTGTAGTTTATTTATTAACTCTGGAATAACTTTTCTTGCTTTATAAAATATTTCGATACAAAATTTACGGAAAATTCCGTATATTTCGTTTATAATTTCAATCAATGATTTTTGTAGTAATGGAAAGCTTACATCTCTATTTGGATTGATCAGGCATCTCGACATTGCTTTGTGATATATTTCTAAGCAAACTTTAAAAACAATATAACCTATTACATAATCTGCACTTTTGAGTTCAAATATGGTGATATCATCATTCATATCTGAAGAAGTGAATTCACTTCAAGAAAAATGAAGTCTTTAATTTAAGAATTGAATAATCTTCACTTTGGGAATAAGCAAATGATCTTTTTTGTGTGTATGTGTTAAGTAGAGTTTAGTCTCTCAACAAATTAAAATAGAATGTTTCTCAATAAAATCATAAACATTACAAAATACTCTAAATTCCTCGAAATGTCGTAAAATAGATTAGGGTCTCACATTTCATCTAAATTCAATGTATATACCATTTTCAAGTTTCTTAAATTTTCTTCATCTGTAACAAAATTTCAGAACTCCAGGTATCCAACATCAGAGCTCCAAGCTTGCAGCCAAATTTATAACATCATCTTTGTTTTATATTAATTCTTAGCGTATTTATTCTCATTTTAACTCGCCAAAAATCATAAAATTTTTAAGATAATGATCTTATAGTGTTCATTTTAAGGTATCAAGCGACAATTTAGCTATATATTTTTCTCATTAGTTATATAAAAAAATAAATTATTCTTCTCCATCACCCTCAAATTTATATTTTCCAATCCCAAAGTATTTTTATGTATATTATTGTTTTTAATTGTTATGCTACATTTAAAAGTGGCAAACTGAATGAGAAAAGAGCAATCCTAGTTGATTCCTAAAGACGTTACACTACTACTCTGAGTCAAGGTGGGAAAGTGTATGCATAATGAGCCAACTCTTCTCTTTTTCATGGCTGTAAAATATCGTACGCAGGTCCTATTTGCTTGGTAGTTGAATTCTATTCTTGTTCGCATCCAGGAAACGAAAAGGCAGTTCAGCCTTTACTTTTATTTTTATCCTTTTCTAATTTTCGAAAATTATAAGTGCTATTATAATTAGTTCAATAGTGGCATTTTATACATTTTATAAAAAGTATTTTCGCATCTCAGTCAAACCTTTTTGAACTGATTTCGTCAGAATTTTTATTTTCGACATAAAATATCAACAAATGAAATATGACAAATGAATAGACATCAACAAATGAAAATGTTTTACACCACATATTTTGCATTTTTATTGTTTGCTGGAATTAACTTTTCCATAAAAATATAATAAGTTTACTAACAAATGTTGCTAAATAAAGATAATTTTCTAAACTTCCACTTGTGTATGCTTTAGACCAAAATGTGTAAAAGATTATAAAAATGAAATTATTTGATTTAAATTTCTAAAAGAAATAAAATATTTAAATATGTACATACACATATAAATATGAATTGTAATCACATGTTCTTTTTGTTAGTGTATTAATATATTCAAAAAGATGTAAAATAAATTATAATGTAATTTTTATTCTGTGTTAGAGATTGAATAAAAAATTATTCATGATCTTAAGATAAAATGTGAAGAAATTTCTTCAAAGATGTGCATTTAGTAGTTCAAAAAATGTGATAAGAATACGCTCGAGTATATGTATTTTTATCACAATTATGTGATAGAATTCACACATCACTACAAATACACCCCTTTATCGTAATTTCTCAGCTTTTTTTTTTTTTTTTTTTTTACAAATTTAAGTTTTTGTTTCTTATTTAATTTATTGGGAAGTTTAAAAATGTTATACTTTACACTTGATTATGAAAAACTTTTCCGCTGAACAACAGTTGCTGATAGTTTATTAATCTTTTTTAACACTTATTTTTTTACGTGATACTTATAGTCTATTTTAATACATTACACAATTTACAATTAAATAGTGCTATCAACTGCAGTATGAAACAGTAATTACCCTGAAATTCTTCAGAACGATATTATCTACAAAAAAAAATCTATTTTTTAAGCTTTATGAAGAATATGTCAACCAGTATGTTCGATACAAGTGATAACAAGTGAAAGCATAAAAATTTGTATTCTATTTATTTTAAAGACTATTGAAATTTGAAATACATAATATAATAGCATATAACTACATTTTAATAGCTACACAATCATTCAATTATATATATATATATATATATATATATATATATATATATATATATAATTGAATGTATATTCATTGAATGTAATTAAATGTGTATATATATATACAAAATATCCTATATTTAAAGATAGGAAATTAATATTTACAATATGTACATATTTGGAAAAAATATTTTTGATAAGTTTTTTTGATATTTGTTAATACAATAAATGTTTGAGAGTTTTTCTTTTTAACTTTATTTTGCCGTATTGTTTTTTATTTTTCGCTTCGATTATAGATGGAGAATCTCTGATTTTCATTGATCGCGTATATCTGTGATCAATTATCTCTGGTAATAAGTAATCATGGTAAAAGTTTTTTAGTTTATCCTCCATTTCTTCTTTCCAGAATAAATCGTCCTCTTCTCTCCATGAATTCAAATTTTGTCTTTTGTTTTTCTTTCTTCTAATTGAAGTACGTAACTGCTTGGAAAGCTTATTTCTTCGGTTTCGGTAGCTCATTTTAAGCAACTACACCAAGAAATAGCGCATTCAATTGTCTTCAGCAAAAGAAACTTGGATCTGTCTTCTTATACTATTTACAATTGCTGTAAATAAAATGTACAAGGCAATAATAAAAACTTGTGTAGAAGTCTTTTATGAGTGTTTCAGAAAGAGACTTTCGGACAGCACTTGATGGATTTCTTCCCCCGTGGAGCAGCACACCCCATGTTGCCAGTCTAGCTGGCACAAGACAACAACATTTCTTCCCCTTTCGAGGAACCATTTTCTACCGATCAAGTTTCCTTCTGGCAGTGGTGAGAGATTTTGGCTTTTTGTGTCCGAAAGTCATTAAATTTGAATGTAGCCAGGGCAAAAGTCTTACAATTTGTATCCAAGCTTTTCCACAACATCTGGAATTCCATATGCAAGTAATAACGGTGATGTTATAATATATAAAATACTGTGTTAAATTTTTTGTTTTTCCAGTTGATATTTCACATTTCATTGCTGAGGAAGAAGGGTGCTTTATTTGATTTACCATGAATATTTAAAAAAATCAAAATGGACTGGTATAGGTAAATTAAAAGTAAAGCAATTTTTTAGATCTATTCTTATAATTCAGCAGATTAACAAAGGCAGTATAAAGTGCTAATGATAATTTGAATAATTAATAGAACCCCTTGTTTTGTGAAAGAAAATCTGAAGAGACAGATTTTATAAAATTATAAAACCTTTTTTAATGTAATTTTATCAAAAATTATTAGATTGTTGGTAGATATAAGATTTCATTAATAAAAAATAGGATTAATCTTGAAGAAAATTATAATTGAATATAGAGATTTCAAAAAATACTTGACTTTCCAAAAGTCTCATTTAAAGCTTTTTTTAATAAATCTTCCTGATTGTCATATCGATCTTATATGTAATATCCGCCGAAACATTCAATATCAGTAATATAAAATTCGTAGGAAATGTTATATCTACAGAGAGAGAAAATAAAAAAGGAGGATACAATTCTACAAATGTATTATATGTAATGCATGTCAAATTTTTAGTTTTTAGAATTCTAAAACTGCCTACCTTGACTTACAACATGCATTTTTTAAATGCTAGAATATATTTTGAAAGATTTAATTTTGGTGCATTGATGTCATATTTGAATTAATAAAAGTGATATTTAGTATAGTTTGAGAATGTTCTATAACACATTTGTTCAAGAGTGTATCCCAATTTCCTACACTTTACAAGTTTCATAATAACTAATAAGTGGGATATTCATCCTAAAATTTTGAATTGTGTAAGGCCTATGAACATATTTATTATTGTCCCAAACATCATCGAAACTTATGTATTCCGATTTAGAAAGGAATGCTTTCACTTACCAAGAATCCGAAATTTAGAAGAAATAAATTAAAAATCAAAAGAAATACAATATTATTTATTTATATTTAATAATAAACAATTTTTATATTTTTCATGGATAAATAAATATTTCGTAGGTTTTGTTGAAATGTTCAAGTTAATTCGGCATCTGCCTGGAACCAGGGGGTACGTGTACCTTCCTGGAGCTTGAGCTGCCACCAGGCGTGTCGGCAGGTGGTGGATCGCCGAATGTCCTGTAGGAATGACAGGATAGCCTTGAATATTGAATCAGAGCCTGCGAACCAGCTCCCATAAACCCTGGTGTTATGCGACCCGTGCCTAGGGTTACTTGGCACCGCGGTAATGGTGTCTTAACGGAGCCTCTAGTTGCCTGGCGAACCTCTTGAGTAATTTGCCTTGCCCAGTAACTCAGGCAATGCTGGGTGGACTTATATTACCTCAGCTTATTATTGTTATCTTGTGGCTGAAAAGACACAAGAAATAACAAACTTTTCTGCATTTGAAGGTGAAGCCTCTAAAGTAGACCTTGCTGAAAAAGACAATGGAACTCAGAGGCAATCTTGTAAAGGGGCAGCAATGAATCCTTCACTTGAGGTAGAAATGACCTCCAAACCATCTTCTTCTGGTGAAAATCAGGAAGCTATTCCTAGCATGACTGACTTTCTGACCAGATGGGACTGTTTCAGCAAGACCTTATCTGCTGGAAATGTCATATGCAAGAGGAAACGGCAGAGCATGTCATTTACGAATGTGAGGCTCTTGCCCTCCCTAGATTAACTTCTTTAGGCTTCGTCCATACTAGAGAGTCACACCTAGACTCCATTAAAGGGTTATCAGACTTTATTAATAAAGTTAGTGACCGAGCAACTGAAACTAGGAAACATTGAGTTTGGAGTTACTGGTACAAAATGCTGATAAAAGCAGAGGTACCCAATGACATACAAACCCAACTTTAAGAAGAAGTAATTCTGCATCCAAACTCATTAAGCAATAAACTTAGAATCAAATATAAAATTAAGAAAAACAACAAATTTTAAGAAGTTTTTATAAAACAAAGATTAAAAAATATGGAATTGATGAATTTTGCAATGTCTATAGATATGTATTGCAATATCATATCATGTAGATATACTTCTTGGAAAATTGCATCAAAAAATAAACAAAGAATTAAAAAAGTTCACTACATTTGAACTGTATAAATTTTAAATTGTTTCAATAGATTTAGCTGTTTAAAGTCAATATATATATGTATATATAATGTCCTTAAGCCCATTATTTTTCATGAAAATTATTGCAAGACCGCTCTGGAAAGATGAAAATTGGTCACAGGGAAATCATCAGATCCTCTCTTATATAGTAAAGGGGAAAGAAATGTCCCTTCTCGCACCAATTTAGACGCATATTTTTACAGGAAGATACCGGATACTAGGGACACTCGCATCGTTTGCTGGGGATGAGGGAAGGGAACACACAAATTATCTCCTAGAACTGAGAAAAACCAAACTTCAAATTTAAATGTGTGAGGAGGAGCTTGTTGACTAAAGCATGCAATTGATTGGATTGATTATTCAAACAACCAAGTATTCATCCGCCGTGTGGGCATTGCTAGTTTTTGCGAAAAATTTTAAGTTTTATGCAGACAAATATAAAAATTCTATTGTAGATAAAGTAAAAAAAAAATTGTTAGCATTTATAAATATATGTACATATTAAGTCTGTTTTTAAAATTTCTAAATATTTTACCTATTTTTCTATTTTACCGATTAAATTTAAATTTCTAAAATTTATTTCTAAATATTTTAAAATTTCTAAATATAAAACATTAAGTTATTAATATTTTAAGCATATTATCAAATTACTGAGCCAATTTAAAAATAGTTAAAATAATTTTAAAAATAAATTTCAAAACAGAATAAATTATTATTTTTGTGCTTTAGGAAAACCTACAAAAAGTGAAGGTATAGTTATTATAGAACTTGAGAAATATGTATTTAAATTTCTCCATAGACTTAACATTAGGGCTCGTTTCAATATGGCATGGAAAGAGTCTCTTTAAGAACAAAATATGAAGTTCCATCATTTTGCAAACATGTTTGTAAAATTTTATATCAAGTTAAACAAATATATTTTAATATGGATAATATTCTTTTTTTATTAAATATTTTTCAGTAATTTATTTGTATTTCTCTGCAGAATATTTTATTTTATATATTTGCTAATAAAGGAAACCATGAGAAAATTCTGAAATAGGTGATCAAATATTGAATTTTAATGGTTATAATGTTTTATGACAATTATCCATTCTATTTTAATTATATATTTTTGGTCACTTGAAAATATAATTAAAAATAAACTGTTATTTGTAGTCTTATTAGTGAAATTTGTGTGGAAAATATGATGTAAAATAACTTTCATAAATGAGAGTTTCAAGTGACACATTTAAATTCTTTAATTTATTATTTAAAATCGTGCATAAAAATTAATAATTTTTTAAGTATTTGTCATTATGGACTTCAGAAATTTTTTATAAAATATATCAACCCTAAGATTGCTTGCAATATTAAACATGAAATTTTGTTATGCTTTACTCTTAAAATAAGAATAATTAAGATTAATATTTTTTACTTATGTTGTTGTTATTATGTATGCTTCAACTGACAGTTTTGCTGATCAATTTTATATTAAAAAAGTACTTTTATTTACTTCCATAGCATGGAACTTGTTAATTGATAATTTTTCTCTTTCAGGGATTACATTTTATAAATAGGCAACTTTATAACTGCATTGAACACATGCTGTTAATTTTAGAAGTTTATTAGTCTTAATGATATGTATTAGTAACAGTTTCTAAAAAGCATCTATTATATACACCTTACGTATAGCAGTTGGTTTGGAAATCAGAAAATATTTCAGCCTACGGTTTCACCTTAAAGGGAATTAAATACAATTTTATTTGTGCATCTTTTCTTAGTTACAGGAAGACTTTATTTAATTCTCTTTTCACTGAAAGCTTACTTATTATGACTAATGTTTGATTTTATTAAAATTGAGCAAATGTACAGGAAAAGATTCACAAGTTTGCTAATTAAGTTCAACATTCACATATATACATCCTCATAAGTTGCAATTGTTCTGAGTGATTTCTGAAATTCATATCAAATTTTTGACATATTCAAACTAGAATAACAACTTTGCATTTAAATGATTTTTAGAAAAATTCATAAAAGGTACTTTGAGCTAATATAGAAAAGAATTTTATTCACTACAAATATTTATAGTTTTTGTTTTGATGCAACAAGCTGCACACAAGAAAAATTTTAATCTGTTTATTTTGTTTTCCTTTGCACAGATTTGATCAGGATGACACTTTATTTAACAGGAAATTTCATTGGAAAATGTGGCAGCTTTTGATTTTATTTTGAAACACAATTTTATTAATTAGGTACTTCGCATTAAAAATTTTTTTATATAATTTTGTTAAATTTTAGAGTTTGTATGCTGAAGCAAATAAATAGGGTTCAAAGTGAAATAAAGATTATAACTATTAAGTGATACAATATAAATTTTTATTATGGACATCATTACATTACTTGTATTTGAAAAAATCATTTTCATTTAAGGCAACAAATAACAAACTTGCATGTGTTTACAGATAATACTAATCATTATTATTAGCTACTTAGTTGGTATAATACAACAAAAACAAAATTATGTACACTTCACTGAAGAATTTTTGAATTGACTCTTCATATTTATTCCATTAATATTATTAAAAAGTTACATTAATAATATTAATGGAATAAATATGAAGAGTCAATAGTTGATAAAAATAAATAAAAATTTGGTTTGTCTAATTGGTAATTTTTAATTAAATTTAACAAAAAAAATTTTAAATTTGAATAAAATTGTTAGTTTTAAAAATATTTGATTATACTAGGGACGTTTAAAAAGTTCGTTACACTTGAACAGTGTAGGTCAAAAACACTTCACTGAGAAATGTGTTGTCTTACAATATGACACATATACTACACACTATTTCTCTACAAAATCTCCCAGTTGCTGCAGACATCTGTTGGAACGTACCACTAAACACTCGATGCCCTGACGATAGAAAATTGCTCCTTGGTCCTTGAAGCCAATTAGAATAGCTGTCTGAACCTGGTTATCATTGGATCATTTTCTTCTACTTAAATGTTCTTGAGCTTGCTAAACAAATGAAAGTTGCAGGGTGTTAGATCAGGATGCTACGGTAGATGTTTCTAGACCTTTTACCCAAAACTGCGAAGCAAATCCTTTGTTGTGCATGTCTTGAGAAGTCTTTCATTGTCTTGCAAGAGGACAATAATTTTATTTTACTTTCCACATCACTTATTTTTCACGGCTTTGCGCAAACCTCTTGGTGTTTTGCATTAGGATTCAGCATTAATAGTTCTCCCCTTCTGTATAAACAAGATGTAGACAACTCCTTCACAATTGAAAAAATAGTAGCCATAATTTTACCTGCTGGGAGAACTTTGGATTTTGTTTTCACAGGTAATGTGTGTCTCCATTCTATCAACACTTGCATTGTTTCTTGAGTGAAATGATGCAACCATGTCTCATCACATCACTCATAATGATACAGCTAAGAAATCATTGCTTTCTACAGAATTATGATGAAAGAACTCCAGGGAAACTGCAAACTTTTCTCCTTTGAGTTTGAAATTTAAAGATTGTAAAATCCATTGTGAATACAATTTGATAATCCAACTGGTAACGGATCATAGAATGGGCACTGGTTACTGATATTTCCAACTGCTATGCAATGTGTGCGACGCTTACTCTGTGATTGGTAAGAATAATGACTCCCACCTGCTCCATCATATGCGATGTGCTCACCATTGTTGGCCTTCCTTGCATTTCTGCATTGGTTAAGTCTATGTGACCATCTTTGAACTGCTGTGATCATTTTATATTGGCTGGACATGACATTGCATGTAGCCCATACTTTGCCGATATTTTATTATGAATCTCTGTACTCTTGAAACGTTTTGCCCACGAAAAACGCACTGTTCATCAGATTTCAATTTTGGAATACATTTCTGATTGATGTGTCATTTTTTTCTCTTATTATGCAGCAACTGTTGAAAAATTACGAATGAAATTACTACAGTTGGAAACCATGGAACTCTATTATTGTTTGTGTCTGTGTTTTCAGTGATGCCATCTCAGGCAGTACAACAAGTGTAACTTACTATCTGAACACTCAATATAGTATGCATGCAATAAATATTTTTTGGATATTTATTCATAGTAAATTTAATATTTTACAAATTGTATTTAAAAGATATTAATAAATTATATTAAAAAATCAGGTACTGCACAATTCTTGATGCATATTCTATAGCATTTTTAAATTAATTATGCCCCTCAAATCCTTCAATAAATATGAAAAATAATTTTATTCAAATTTAAAAAGTCTTATAATAAAGAAAACATATTTTATGCAAAATTTCTTTTAGAAGGTACAAGTCAATCTTTTCTATTAAGTGTTAAAAATTATTCAATACCTTATATGAAAACATTATTTAAAAAAATTGCATCAAATACAAATTTTAGTATTATAATAGACATCAAAGTGCATAACGTATCTGTTTTAAACAAATTTATCTTCATAACCTTGCAGTTTTTCATATTGATGAATAGTGTTATGAAGAAAAAAATTTAACTATAACTTTCTTATTTGCAGAGATTATTAAAACATAGTAAACCTGGACAAGTATATACAGTTGATTGTGATGTTGTTAACACTGGAATACCATACAGTGATGCGTTTACAGTTAAATCTGTCTATTGCTTAACCAAGGTTTCTAAAAAAGAATGCCGTTTACGAATCTCTGGATGCGTTCGCTATAAGAAATCTGTTTGGGGATTAGTGAAATGTAAGTCAATTAATTGTGCTTTCTATATCCCTAATTTCAATTTTTTAAAAAAAATTTGGCATTTGTTATGTTTAATCTAATATATTAATCTGCAAAATATATTTCAGTTTATTATTTATATTTCAGTTGCAGCTATAAGCTATTTTTTATATTTCACTTGAAGAAATTTTACTCTAAACTTAAATATTGGTGTAAACTTAATATGGTTTTCATGTTCTAGTTTCATATCTATCTTTAGTAAATATAATTATCATTAATCTACTTTTTTTTAATTGCCTAAAAATTTATATTCATTATAGACATATTAATTCAGTCAAGATTGTACCTTTAATATGAATTTCAAATGTTCATTATTGAAATTAGATGATGAAAGAACAAATTTCAAAACAAAATTTGGTCAATAAATGTTTTCTTTTTTCAGTATGTTTTTATATGACTAATGTGGCTTGGCAGAATATGTTTTTAATTATTCATGAGCTAGGGAAAATAATTTGCTTGTTGTAATAAACAGAATAAATGTGTGTAAAATATCTAATTTTGAAATTGGAAAAGGTAATTGTGCTCCTGTAAAGATTTGACTTTCAGTTTTTTTATAAATTATGCATAATGTAATGCTGAAATTCAAAGAAGAAATCTCTAGGTATTGTTCCTTGTTTTAATCTTTATTATATTTTTGCATGTTTTTAAAGATAGTTTTATTAAAAAAGAATTATTTTTGAAGACATTGAGCTTTTTTATTTTTAAAGAATATTTTTACATAAATAATTATTATTCTGATATTATGATAACTTTTCCACCATCCATTTCAAAATAATTAATATATTCAGATTTATTAAAGAGGTTTTGTGTCATTGATTATATATGTACATTTTTTATCATAAATGAAAAACAAATAATAAAAAAGATAGTATGAAATTATTATATAATCTGTTTAAATTATTAAAATTTTACATTTGTAAAAAAATGAACTTCATTTTACTCAAGCAATCTAACATTTTTTAATAATATTTTACAAGGAATGAAATAAAAGAATATATGTTTTTATATGTTTATATGGCTCAACATTTTCTGAATGTTTTTGATTCTTTAAGAGATATCAGAGTTTCTATAATTCCTTGAAAGTTGTAAATTAACTCATGACTGGCAGGCAACCAGGACATGCTGTCCCTTTTATGGGTAGTTGTGTTCAGCAGACAGCTTTATTAAGTCCTATAAGCTGACAATTGCAATGTCTTAAAATAACCAAGAAAACAAGATCTTTCTCATGTGTGGGAAATGAAATCTCACTCATTTTACCTTTGATCATCTATTTACCTTTGCTAGGCTTAAAAAAGGACTTTTCTCAAAGTCCTCTTCCTGTTTTGGACTTTTTATCAGTTCGGTTTCATGGATCTGGTTTAATTTATTGGTTAACCAGATAGGATAAGAATAACACATAAGTTACAAGCTTACTTTTATTAAAAATGTCACTTTATAAAGCCTATAATAAATTTGAACAAAGTAAAATACATTTTAAAGTTTACTTCACCTTTTAGCTTTCATTTGTCTGAAATATTTATATTAAAAAATCTTTTCATTGTTTAGGCAGTAAAATGTTTAAATCATACCTAAAAATTTTAAATATTTGTGACTTCTTTTAACATGTATCTTAAAAGTAAATATCAATTTTGTATGTTTGAAAATGCCTATTATTAAAAATATATTTGGAACTAATTGTAATGAAAGATTAGTTAATGTTTCTTTTATTTTCTTTTGCTTTTTCTCTTTATTGTATATTAAATTTTATTTTTAATGATAGACAATTTTATAAAAATAAATTTGTGTATGATTAAAGATTTTATTTAAAAGTTTGATTTAGTATTTCTTTGATTTCACTAGTTTTAAGGATTTCTTTCCAGCTCTTATTGAAAAAAGTGCAATGCAAGGCTTAGCAGATTTTGCATCTGATTTAGGTAATATATATCATTTATATTTAGGTTACATATATCAATTATTTAGATAATATATGCCATTTACTCATGTAAGATATTTAATTTAACAAATCATTTTAATAAATTTCATTTTAAACTTTAGCTAATGCTCTACAGAAAGAAGCAGAAATTTCTAGTCAACAACCCTCAGCTAAAAAAGCCCGCCGACGGAAAAGAATTAAACTTGATCATATAAAATGTGATACATTAAAAGATGCACCTAGGATATTGCAAAGACAAGCAACATTAAGAAATATTGGTATGAAAGGTGTGCTTAAATTACCTTCAAGTCTCAGATATTTCATTAATTAAATAAATCATTTTTGATGCGTGAATAAGGTTAAAATCACATGCAATTTAAAGTATATCTATGGTATTTGTGTTTATTTGTAAAAGAAAGTCAATATATATATATTTATAGGATATGAAATTTTGGATGGTCATCATTGTTGATAAAAAATGACTAGCCTTTGATCAATTTGTTTGAGAGTAGTGGCTAAGAAAATTATGATATATTTAGTAATTCTAATACTAATAAATGCAATTATTTTGTGCATATTTGTGTAAATTTTTATGTTAATTAAAAATAACTAATCAAGGTGGCAAGTTGGATTTTATATACATATGTGTGTGTAAAAATTTATTTCTAACTACTGTCAAACAATGATAAATTCAGAATTATAGTTAAACTATCAGAAGAGGGACTTTATCTGAAATATTCAATTATTTGGTTGCTATTTTAAAATAATCATTGGAAAATATGTAGTTCAGAATTGTCTAATTTAAACAATAAAGAACTGAATGCTTAATTAATTGAAAGGTTAATTTCAAAAGTTGTACACTTCAAAAATTTTCTTTATTATCTGATTGTATTCTAGTTTCATAAGATTTGTTTTTAGTTAAACTGAGTTCATAAACTGGGATATTACATAGGATTGCATAGTAATAATTGCTTTTAATTTGATTTTACTTAATTATATGATTATAGGTACTTCTGTTCCTGCAGTTGACTTCAGTTGCCTTAGCTCTACTCCCGACATTGTTATTAGAGTCATACTTATCACGTAAGCTTATAATTCCATACTTAGATAAATTTTTGTTTCTTATTTATATCATTATTCATTATATAACTGAAAAGCTGATGTTAACTATTGTTCACTATGTTTGCTGACATGATTTCAACAATTATTTGCCTTTACTCTGTTTTTAATCACTAATTAATCATATTGTTCAAAAGGAAGTTTTTAAATTAAATATTTATGGGAAAATCAAACTCTGTTTATCACATCTTATTTTAATTTTACTAATATTTACAATGGCACATTTATTACTAAAAAAATGTATTGATAAATTGCATTAGAATTGAAGTTTCAGTAAATCATGCATAATAACCAAACTTCATTGTTAAAAATTATTTTATTGGTAAACATAAGTTATTTATAATATTTCTGAAAAAGAATGATTATCATTGATAATTGTTCAATTAAATACCAGACTTCTTACTTTGTAACAAATATACTCTAAATGTTTTTAATGACTGGACAAACACCTAGTTCCTGATTTTTATTATGTAGAAATCCTACCAATAAGAAGTCAATGTATAGAAAAACAATATTATTAAATAATATTATACTGATAGTCTTACGATTCAAGAATAATATAATTGTATGTAGTTTTTCATTTATTTTGCTAATCAAATAATAATAAAAAAAATAATAATATTTACAATTCAAATAGCTGAATATTAAAATAAACTTGAGAAAACTCTTATAAATGATATTTATTGTAATAAGAAAGATAACAAAAAAGTCTTAAACATTTAAATATTAATCTCAAAAATACTAACATATTCAATCAATAATCTGGAGCAAAATATAGAATAATATAGTCATGTCTTTAATAATCCATTTTTTTACTTAATTTATATATCAATATAATTGACACTATACATTAAAATATATCAATGATTTAATAACTGTGATGCAAAGTTAAATAAGCTTATCTCTTTTTCAAAAGAAGGTAAAGTGGAAACTATAAACTGTATTGAAATGCTGATACAATAATTATCACAATATTTAATATAGTATTTAATTCATAATATAACAACAACTTAGATTAATGTAATTGAATTTATATGATGAATAACATTAATTGTTCTAAATTATAAATTATTTCAACTTGTGTTTTTTACTTTAAAAATAATAAACTATTGACAAACTAAACATGTGGCATGCCATTCCTGCAGTGTCCATATCTATTTTCCTGACTGAGTGCTCTGGGGTGTGAAGCATATATCCCATTAGGTGGTCAACCTAACGCAAGACTCCAGTGTTTAGTTTCCAATCATGCTTGATATTCAGTTTATTGACCTACTGAAGGGATGAAAGGCTGAGTTGACCTTGCCTAGCCTAAAAATCGAACCTCAGACCCATACCTTAGAGTGCAAAGCACTATCACTAAGCCACCAGGCTTTATAATAAACTATTAAACAAATAAATACCCAGGACTTGAAATTAGCCTATAAAAATTATGAATTATTTTGAACTTACAACTTTATAACTATCTATTCACTTAAATATTTTTATATTAATTTCTTGATGGAAAACAGTATATAAAACCTCAAAGTGATAAAAAAAAGACAATTCTGATCAAGATTCATCATTCTCCAAATCTTTGCCAAATCTTACTATCAATAAAAGATATAGTTACCTCAGTGATGAATAATGGTTAGGGCTGGGATCTCACTCAGTGTTCAATCTGACCACTGAGTGAGATCCCTGCCCTTACAATGTGTTCCAGAAAGGAACTGTGACTTGGTGTGAGGTATCAGGGTGAAATATTTGATCTATATATCCACCCATATGCCAGTCAATTGGCAATGATTTCATTCTGATGGATGATAAAGCACAACCTCATTAACCTATAGTAGTTGAAAAATAATTTTTAAGTCTTGTTTTGGAGTGAATGGGATGACTCTATCTCCTGGTCTGAATCTATAGAGCATCTGTTGAACTCTCTTGATAGACAGGTTGCTGTTTTAATTCTTCCTCTAAGATCTGTAGGTGAACTTGAAAACACTGTGTCTGGTCTGTGCTTCGACCCTTGCTTAATTGACATCAAGGAAACTTGATGCCACCTATGTATTTAAGCTAAGGTGGGCACTATTAAAATTCCTTTTTATGTTTCTATGACATTATATTACATAAAGCTGTGATAAATAGACTTTTCCAGTGAGATTGCTTTTTTTAATCATTTATGTGTTTTTTTACATAAATTTCTATGTTGCAATCAAAACATGTCTGCTTTAAGCACATGTCATCCAAATTTGGTGTTTCTAATTCATTTGTAAATTAGGCACAAAAAAAAAACCCCGATCATTTCTTAACTTTTAGGGGTCAGTGTATTATGTTGTATAAAAATTAAAATATTTTGCATAAAAAGCAAAACAGTGAAGATTTTTTTTTAAAAGCAAATCTAAAAATTATTAATCATTGATATACTGAACTTATCCTAAAATTCATGCTGATTAATGTAATGTGAACACCAATATGAATTTTATTTCCTCATCTAATTTTCTCCTGCTTTTGAAATGTTAGTAATTTTTAAAAGGACTGTAGGTTGTTCAAAAGAATTTTCCTATTTTATGTTAATATATAGGTAAAGGTCTGTTAGAATTGCATAAAATATGAATACTTTTAACTCAGAATTGTTTTCATTATCTGTTTTTCTTATTCAAACCTACTGAAAACTCTACATGAAGTCACAGGAAAACTCATTCCATGAAGTCAAACTGCTAGCCGATGATTTTATTCTCTGGTTCTACAATTGGTGGTTTCATACCTTACCAAAGGTATGCATATTTGTAATAGTTTCAAATTCACTAAGTCTTATTGTAATCAGCCCCCATATGCAACAAACAAATCAAACCAACTTTGCCATAAAGATTCTTAGATATAAGTACTTTTCTTATACTTATATATAAAACTATAAGTATAAAATATTCTTCAAACTCAGGAAGAAGTAAGCATGTTCTTTGTTAGATCCATGATTCTCTATCATTAAAGTAATGGGTCCAAATGTGAAAGCTAGTTATTGATATATCACCACATAGAAAGAAATTTTCAATTTTTTTATTTAATCCATATGGGACTGAGAAAATATTATGTTCATTGTTTTAAAATTATTTAAATTTTTTTAATGGAAATCACATTTATACCATCAAGGTTAATAAAAGCAACAAAATATACCTACTACATTTTAGTTTCGAAAAAATTTTTGTGTGTTTTAAATTATTTGAAATACACTATTTTGTTCCTTAATAATGATTATGTAATTATGTTCAGTATATATTATGAGCCAGAAGTTAGAGATATTGTAAATCATTATAATTTTAATGTTTTAAGCAATAGAATAATATTTTAATAGTTATTTTTGACAGTAATTTTTTATAGTAGTAATTTAATTTTGAAAGATATTTTATTGTTTGAATTTGTATGATCTTATAATTTTCACCAACATTCTTCTCATTATAAGCCAAAAAATAATTTTCATTTAGCACTTTATATAAATTAAATTACTTTTTTTTAATAAAAAAATATATTAGAATAAATACTTAGGAAATGTTTGATAAATTATTTGTTTGAAAAGAATCTTGGGGATGTAGTGGTAGCGCTTTGTGCTTCCAAGGTTTGATTCTTGGGCCGGGCAAGATCAACTCAAGCTTTCATTTCTTTAGTAGATTGATAAAACTGGTATAAAGCTTGCTGTGGAAATAAACATGAAAATAGGTCTTGTCCCCCATATGGGGTGTTGTGTCACTTAATTTTAGTTTACTTGTTTGAAAATAAATTTGATAACAGTTGACTAATTTTATGCAAATATCTGTTGGTAGTATAAATTATTCTAATTGTGGAATCTCTTAGATTTTAGCATCATAATTTGCCCATTTATTTAAACAATAAGTGTTTTTGAAATAATCTTGTTCTTTCTCTCCTTTTTTTATAAATTGGTTTAAAAATGCCTGATTTTCTTTCAAAAATTCTTGGTTAAAGCCTAACTTTTAATTGTTAATTTATCTATCTTTTAATTGTTTAAAATGTTGAAATCAATTTAATGTACAAAACTTAAATCAGCAATAAACTTACTAGCATCATAATACTGTATAATACCATAGTTAAATCTGTTTTGTCTGTATTAATTTCTTTTTGAAAATAAAAATTAATTTGAATTACTGTGGTTTCTCCTTTTTAAGGTCTATATCTCTAGGAAAATATATCTGGTTAATGTAAATTAAATTATTTGAATTAAGCTTGCATAAAGAAATATAAAAACATAATAACACACATACACACATGTACATACCTGTTGTTTAAATGGTATAATGGAATTAACAATTGTCTTATAGTGAGACATCGTTTCATATTAAAAGTTCATTAATATTCATTAAAATATTTATTTAATGAAACAAAAGAAATACGCAATATAATAAATCATATTGAGTGAATATAATTATATTTGTGTTAAGAGTCTTGTTTAAAAAATATATAGGAAATGTTTGCTCACATCAATTAAAAAGTTCAATTTTAAATAATTTGAAAATTTTTTTCAAAATATTTACATTTAGAAGAAACAGAAATATAAAAATGTCTTCTAATTGAATTTTCTATCGATATGAAATGTTTTCATATTTGTTTCAGATTAGTTATTCTTCTATTTCTAAATATGTTATTGTTTTATAAATTGTGGTCATTAGAAGATCAGAGCTCTAAATCCCACCCTTTTATGGAATATGCTGACAGGTAAATTTGCCTTTTTTAAAATAGTAAAAATATTTTTATTTTGTATCAGTCCGCAATTTGTATGTGTATAATATATTAGTATGTGTACATGTAATACCATATTTTCTTATATGTAATCCGTGGATTATGTGTTAAAAAAGTTTCAAATTTCGTAGTGCATATTATAGACCTGGGAATATTTCTTTTACAATTATAAAAGATAAATCAGTGTGTCTTATCTGCAATGAAGCTGTAACAGTCTTCAAAGAATATTGTATTTCCAATCATTTTATATTGAATCATGTGAATTCCAATTATGAATGAAGAAATATCCAAATAATATATATAAAATATAAAACAAAAGGGCAAAAAGTCTTTGTAAAAAATGTCAGGCTCACAAATTTTTTTCAAGTTAGCAGTAAATGAAAGTTACATTATTCCATACAATATTGCTAATAATAAAGCTCTCAATGATAAGGAGTTAACTAAACAATGTATGCTCCAAGTTTGTTATTTTATGTCTAAACAAAATAAAAATTTTGAGATTGAAATCTTATCTTGAAAAATAGTGACTTCTAGAATTGAAGCCATCAATAAAAATTTGACATCATAATCAGATTCAGAATGGCCAGTTTAAATTTTACTCTTGAGCTATGGAGGAAAGTGCTCATATAAATGATATTGCTCAATTTAGTATTGCTATGAAAGGTGTTAATGAGAACTTTGAAATTACCAAGGAATTGACATGCAATCTTTCTTTAAAGGGAACTACAGTGAGATGTGATATTTTTCATAAATTTCACCATGAGCCTTTAACTTGAATATTTCTGGATAATTTTAATCTGCAGTGAGTGTAAAACGTGTGTGTGTGTTTGCTGCAGTCATGAAACTTCATGTAGTCTAAATACTCTGATATGCTGTATTACACGAAAATATGCTGGCTTAGTGCAGGATGTGTTTTCAAGCTAGTTTGGCAGCTGAAAAATGGTAGGAGATGCAGAATGGCTTTCAGGCATTGTATTTTTCACAAACCTTTGTCATGAGCAACTTGAATGTCACGATGCAAGGGAAAAATCAATTTATGGTATCTGGTCTCTTCTGTAAGCTTTTAAATTGAAACTTAAACTGTTTGCTGGTCAGCTTGCAAAAATGACTTGTCTCATTTAAAAAAAAAGTAAAATTCACTATTTTCAGTAAATGAAGAAAAGCTTAAAGAATTATGAAGACAGCTTGAAAAAACTGCATTTTGAGTTCAAAACAGATTTAATTATTTTGGTGTAATTCAAATAGAGAATTGGATATTTTTACATTGCCTTGCAACTTAAATTGTGAAACAGTGAGGTCAGATTTGCTGCTTGAACTAATAGAGTTGCATTCTAACATTCATCTCAAGCAGTTGTTTCAAAATATACCAAAGTTGAGAGTTTTACAAATTATTAATGAAAATAAGTTTCCCAAATTTAAGATATCACTCCCAGAAAATGCTATGTTTGCTACAACTTATAGTGTTATAAGATGTGAATAAGTATATAGTTATTCACATCTTATAACATAGATGTGAATAGTGTTTTCAACCTTGAATTTCAGAAGTAGACTGACAGATGACCATTTAGCCTTGCTTCTTAGAATCTGTACATCTCACTTCGTAACTGAATAACAAGGAAATTTTAAAAAGGAAATCACAATTTCATTAATTTCGTTAACATATTTAAATTGTAATATTTGTATACTGTTTTTAAAATTTTAGGAAAATTTATCTTAATCTGAAAATCTTCCCCCCTGTTCCTCACAATTGAAAAAGTTTGCTCATCTCTGATTTGGGCCAACACTGTTCATTGTCAATGGAGTCTCAAAAAAATTTTTTTAGAAGTTTTTCAAGGGTTTTAGAATTTTTTTCAAGGAATCCGGTCTAATTGGTCGAATTATACTTTGTGAGCAACAAAAAAGGGGGGGCTCTATAATCACAACTGAACAAAGACAATAAAACAAATCAATAAAGTTAAGCTACTTATCATAAGACATGTCCTGTTTATTAAAATCGAATCTTATCGAGAGGTTTATTGTTTCTGAAAAATCATACAATTAATTTTTTCCCATTGAAGCTAATTCTACAATATAATATTTATAACTTAATGTTCTTATACATATTATAAATGTTTTTCATTCTTATTTATCTCATTTTACTGCAATGGAATAATATATTTTACATTGTAGTTTGTTGTAGTAACTACTGTAAAAGAACAAAACATATTTTGGAAGCCCCTTTATCTTATTTTATGTGTATTTAAATAACTTTGACTTTAGTTGATTTTTTTAAGCATTCTTAAAGTAGTGTTGCATGTTAAATTTTATTCTTGAGTAAAAATATTAAAATGATAGGCTTAAAGTTGTCAATTATTTCTGTAATTCTTAAAATGCTTGTATATTCTCAATTAAGATAGTTTTCTCAGTAACTTTCTATTCCAATTAAATATATAATTTGTTCAGATTTATTGCTAAGTCTTTAACTTATAACTTAAATGGTTAGTTTTTCAGACTGCATAACAAATCTTCAGTAAAAAATTATTTATTACCTATTTATTTCTTGAAACTTGTTTTAGTTATATAGCCTGAGTTGTTACAAACTCTTTTACATTAAAAAGCCATAACTTCTCTTTAAAAATAATAAATAAAAATAAAAACCAAAATAGTATCTAAAAATATTTTTTATTTTTATGTGAAGATAATCAAAATTATTGTTTATGTTATTGTGTGTGTGTTATTGTTACATTGTGAAATTTAGCAAACATTGTTATTCATCTGAACTGTTGGAACAAATAATTCAGATACACTAATTTTTCTATGTAAATTACTTTGATCATTTTATCATCAAAAATTAGTTTGAAATTTCTTTGTATTCCATTATAATTCTATTTCGGCAAAAAATTTTCAAACTTAAATCCTGAAAAAAAATTTCTTGCAATTCAATCAGTAGGTTTAGATTCTCCTCTCCAAACCACAATTTATTGATAGAGTTATGTCTATACATAAACTTATTCAAGGGATGTACTTTGAAAGTGGATACCTTGATCTTTAACACCACTAGTAAAGAAACTTGTGGTATTAAAGATCAAGATATCCACTGATTGTAAAATTTTAATTTATCTACTGCTAATTTCATGTTTTATTAAAATTTTAGTATCAATAATCAATATTATTAAAATGCAATATTTAATACTGATGGGATATTACTGTAGAGGCTTTCTAGAAACAATTTATAAATAGCTCACTATCCTCTAATAGAATGATTTAATTATGTAATAAAAATAATTTCTTCTGTCTTTAAATTTCAGACATTTTTATGTTTTTTGAAACTGAGTATTATGAATAGTTAATACAAATGTTTTCCAATTTGCTTAAAGATGATAAATTCTGCATTAATGCTGAAATGTGTCAATATTTCTCTTATTTTATGAAAAAATTTTTATCTAATAATTTATCAAAAATAAATAGCGTAAAAAAATTTAGCTGAGACTGAAGCAATATACATTTATCAATTTTTGCTTATCATATATTTCAAAAAGTAATAAAAGAAATTTTATTTCTATAAACAGTTCAATTTTATTTAGTGTAATGTTTTATATTTGCCTTTTCATTAATCATATTGTACATAATAAATTTTTATACTTCTAATGTGTTCTTTTTTCTATGCTTTATCTATTATTTTGTAAATTTTATTTTAGAATTTAAATAGGTTTTGTTTGAATTAGATTAAAATTAAATTTTGATTCATTTATAATGACTTGTAAATTTTCATTCCTTTTCATTTCAAAAAGTAAATTGAGTTTGTATAATCAATTATAGGTTGATTCTTAATGTTAAACAGACTTTTAAGTAATTTTTTACCAAGTTTATATTTTTCTTAGATCATTAAATTGCTGAAATTGATATGAATAAAGATTATTTAATATCTTATTTTGAAGGCAAATTCTTATAAAGTTGTTGTCCTTATGGTAAGGAATATCTTGTGTGATCTATTGAGTATAAATTGTTTACTTTTGGAAAACTGCATTTCTATTTACTGCAGAAAAATAAAGTTTTTGTCTATTTTTCTTTTACAGTCATGCTCTTACCAAAGAAGATTATGTGAATTTACTACAAAAGCAAGATGCACTCCATCGAGCAGAAACAGAAAGGTGGAGAGATGCATTAACAGAAGTCATTAAACTAATTCATCTTGTAAGTATTCTACTCTTAAATACAGGAAAAAGATTTTAACATGTGGTAAAAATTCTTGTAAATTTATAAAAGTTATTTTTGAAAGTGTTGAATAAT
Organism: Latrodectus hesperus; assembly: GCA_037975125.1. Lineage (NCBI taxonomy): Eukaryota > Metazoa > Arthropoda > Arachnida > Araneae > Theridiidae > Latrodectus > Latrodectus hesperus. The sequence goes on along the minus strand of CM075850.1, from coordinate 98,199,699 downwards.
TTTGATATTTTTAATCACACATTTCATTGAGCATTACCTATAATTATTAATCATCTTAATATTACTTAACTGATGAGATATTTTTTATTTGTCATTGCTAATATTCATTACTTGTTTTAATATTAATTGTAATTCTTATTGCTATATGATTATGTGAATGAATATATAGACAAATGTTATAATATAAATCGCTATATAGAAATAGATGTTATTATAACCCCATTTATTTTAAATGTTTTTTAGTCTTGAATTTTGACATTAAATTTTGGAAGAAAATTCAGCATTCATCTTAATATTACTTAACATTAATCATCTTAATATTAATTAACTGATGAGATATTTTTTATTTTTCATTGCTAATATTCCTTACTTGTTTTAATATTACTTGTAAATCTTCTTATTGCTATATGATTATGTGAATGAATATATGGACAAATGTTATAATATAAATCGCTATATAGAACTAGATGTTATTATAACCCCATTTATTTTAAATGAATTTTGACATTAAATTTTGGAAGAAAATTCAGCATTTTATTGAAATGGAAAAGAATCTCTAATAAATTACAAATCTGTTTATTAAAATGTCATAATTGAACAGCATTTAATTTGCATTGATCTTTAAAAATAGATTTTTTTTAACTTGATGAGAAAATGAATTTTATAGTATTGAATTGCTCATAAAAATTTTTTAATTTGAATAAAACTTATTTCTACTGCATAATTAATTTTCGATGTTATGTCATGTTCACTCACATGTCATGATTTTTAAGAATATAGTTTTGCATAAGTATGCACCTGTGTACAAATATGTTTTAATTCATTGAATGGAATTTTTAAAAGATGTTTTTAACTCTGTATTCAAATGTTAAATAAAAAAGTTTATTTGATAGTATACCTCAAATGTGTAAATTTCAGTAAATGAAATATATCTTTTAGGCTTTTTTAAGCTAACTGAAATTCAGAATTTCCTTTACATGTTTTTTCAAGACAATCTATCTTTTTATGTTAAATTATGAAATAAACTATTCCAAAATAAACAATTGGAGAATTCCAATTTATTAAGGAGAAAAAAGTGAATTTTTAACAAGTTTTAACATTAAAAAATTTAGTTCATAAAAATATTTCTTTGAAAGTTAGAAGTATTATATTAAAATAATTCATTTTTATAAATTTCCATAATATATTTTTTTTAAAAAATGTAAAAATATTGAAGAAATTCTTAAAACATTAGTAACTTTCATGCACATATGTTAACTTACTTTAATATAAAATGATAAGAATAAATTTTTGCTCATCTTGATATGGAACTGAGAAATATTTGCAAAAATATTTTTTAATTTTAATTAATGAAAAAACCAAATTTCAAGGGTTCTACTATTATATTAAAAATACAATTTTATTGCAGAAAATCTTATTTTCTTAAGATATATGGTCAATATTTGAAATCATTTGAAAATTATAGAAAATTTCAGATTTTATTAATCTTATTTTTACCCTGTATAATAGTCTTGATAAGTGGAACTAGCAAATAAATTGAAATTCTCATAATATCATATAAAATTACTACTCTATTAAATTCACAATAAGACTTCTTTAAGGAAATAATGTAATATTAATAAATTTATAATTATAATAAAGAGAAAAAATAAATTATCTTAAGCTTAATAAATTAAAAAATATAAATTTATATGCAGCATTTTTTTAGGATATATTTTTAGATGTATAAAATGCATCTCTAGAATGAAAAAAAAATCTGAACTAGTTATGTTTTTTATCAAAATACTCTTAATACAATCCTAACATAAATAACATATGGTGACATTTTGTTACTAAATAAAATGTAAAATAATTCTATTATAAAATGAAATAATTATTATTTAATTAGATCCACATATGTTTATATAATAGTATAAAAAACTAAAATTAATTTACAAATTAGATAAAATTGTATTAAGAAACAATTATTACTGTTAATATCATAAAATGTTCAAAACATTTGGTGCATTATATATAATAACTTAAATTTTATTAATCATTTTGTAAAAATAATTCTATATATTGTGTGTGTGAATAAAATAAATTTTTAATAACTCATGATTTATACAAGTTAAATCAATTATTTTTGCTTTATAAAATATGAAAATTAAGTCTCCCAAATTTAATTTAATTCAATCTTCTAAAGTAATTACTAACGAGACCCAAAAAATATGTTAAAATTTGCTGGGAATTTTCTCATTAAAAATTAACTAAAATAAATTAAAATTATTGTTTTTTAAAGTTATTCCTCAAATTTATTCATATTTTTTCTATATATTTTTAGAAAACAACTTTTGAAAAAGGTAACCACAGGGGTTAAAATCCTAAACACATAACAGAAAATTATTTGTGAAATAATTTATAAATAAAAATTATTGCACTAGGTACTTTTAATTACTCTGACAAACTAAATATTCATAAGACTATGAATCAAATGTTTGTTTTTAAATTTAATTTAAAAATTAGAAATGTTTTTTATTAGGTATTTTATAAAAAAATAATAGAATTTGATGGTTTTTGTTTCAAAGCAAATATAAATAATAAACAAATAAGCAAATATTTGGTAAAAATAAGGTAAAGGCAACTTAGTTACTTTGTGTAGTACAAGAGGTGGAAAATTTGATTAATATAAGAACCGTTCAAAATTATGGCTTTTGAATGCCAATATGCTCTACTGAATTTCCATTGTAAATATCTGCAATTTATATTCTTTTTTTGTTCAGTATTGGTATTTATTTTTTTAATTATTTTAAGGTGTATCATATGTATCTAATGATCGAAAATAATGTATCTAATGATCAAAAATGAATGTACTGTATCAACAAAATATCTTTTCATTAATGAAAAAAAAACATATAATGCAGAGGTGCTACTTTTCCCTTTTGAAAAATTTTGAAGTCTAGATGTCTCTCTCTCAGTTTAAAAATTATGTTTTAAGAAAAACTTATATTTAAAGAAAATTTTGTTTAAAATTTCTTTTCAATAGATATGTAAAAATACTTTTACTGTAGTTCTAAAAATTATTAACACAAGCAGAGATTAGCTAATAATAAATTAGGTTATCCAGACTAAAGATGAGAGAAAAACTTGTGCAACATTTAATAATGACCCTGGTATTTCTAAAAGCATGGAGAAATCTTTTGTGTGCAAATTAAGTTATATTTTTCATTAAATATTGGTTAATTACAATAAAATTAATGTAAAATAATGAATAATATGATTAAATATTTTGATGATTATAATAAATTGATAATTGCAAATTTAATTCAGGTTCTAAAATCAAGTTTTCATCAACTGGAAAAATATGTTAAAATGAAAGAAATGAAAATGTACTTAGTATTTGTTACGTAAAATAAGCTGTATATTTGACAATTACTATGCATAGATGAAAAAACACCATGCATATACAAAAACAATGCATAGATTAAAAAAAGCGTAGGAAAGTTTTTCTGTATAAAAACAATTTTTTTTATAGTAGGTGGGGCTATATGAGTTTTTGTTACTTTAATAGTTTTTTCACATGTGATATATATGAAAAAAGAATTGATACACTTAAGTAGTATTTGTAAAAAAAAAAAAAAAAAAATTCAGGGCTTGGACAGAAAGGTGTCTTTTTTATTAGTATAGAAAAAATTGTATTTTAATATTCCTCAATAAAGATATAACATTCTTTTACATTTGTACATAGTTATTTACCATGTTGTAATAAATTAGTAAAATTTCTTCAGAGTGAAAATCCTATCTCTCTGTAGTACATGCTGGATTATACGATTTTGTTTAAGCTTTTATTTATTAATTTTGTATAAAATCTAAGCATTACAGGGATTTTTACTATCATTATTTTTTTATTTCATATGAAGAATATCTCTTTTGAAAAATCTAAAACTAATTTATCTCACGAAAAATCACATTATTCTTTTAAAAGCCTTATTTATTATGTGCAGTAATTTTACTGGACCACTGCTTATTAAACAATAAAATTTTCCACCTCTTCAATATTTTAAATGTTTCAATAGTATATGATTAAAAATAATAAATTGCTAATTTTTAAAGTCATTGTTATGAAAATAATATTAATGTTTTTATTGTAACTAAAAATTAGTCTATAAATGAACAACCTAACTTTAAAATTGAGAAACAAAATAAAAATAATATATGAATATGCCGTAAACATTTATATTTATTGAATAAAATAATTCTAGAGTTTTCATTTCTAATAAATAGGAAATTAATCATGTTTGGTGGTGCATGAAGTCAAAAGTAAAATATATCTTCAGATTTTATTATTATTATGGAAACTGCTTTTTTGCAAAAGAAAAATTATTTTATTCCTAAAACGATCTATTTTAAATGATAACTATCTTAGAAGACACTTTAAAATTTAATGAAGTATATCACTGAAATGTTGAAGTAAACCATAACAATTTAATTGTAGAAGCTATTTTCAGTTTTTTATTAAAAACACAGAAATTCATCATTTTGAAACATAGTTCATCTCTGTTTTACTATCCATTATTCATTTATGCAAAACATTTTTCAAACATAAATATAGAAATTAATGAAGATAAATATTCTATTTCTTACATTACTGAAACTGTTATAGAAAAAAAAATATTTATAATTAAGTAAATGTTTCAAATAGAATTTATTTCTAATGTAATAGTTAGAATACACCAAGTAATGCAATCATTTATAAGATCCACATAAATTTTAAAAACATATTTTAATGAAATATATATTTTATTTTTATTTGCTTACATATTAAAGTAATTATAAAGATTAACTATCCTTTTTAATTTCTTGAAATTTTTTATGATTGAGATAGAGATGTTAATGTTTAAAATCGAAGATATTCTTGACAGTTTAATACATGTCAAAATTTGGAGCTGAATTTCGCCTACAATTTTTATTACATTGGATAATAATCTTATTGTTTACAATCATGTAATAGATTGCGTATTCGAATATTTCATCAGTTAGCTTAACTTTCTTCCTTTTGACGCTAGAGACCAAGACAGATCAAGGTTGTCTCATTATGTCTTCACAATCTTGTCTCTGTTATTTAAAAATTTTATCTAAAATATTTGTTCGTATATGTTAAAATTATTAATAAATGTGGAAGCACATTTTTTATATTATCTTTTGAGTAGAAATTAAGCAGAAGTTTCATAAAAGCAAAGAACTTATTCTCTAAATCTAGATTTGTGTCACTCAGAGCTAGTTCTGTAATTACATTTGTGCTTTTTATGAGTTTATTTTTTTTTTTTTTTTATTGGAACAGAAGATTTTTAATGTTATTTTAAATGCATTTTTAAATTATATTTTAAACGTCTCAAAATCATTAAAACAATGTCAGCTTAATTTTCTTTAGTTATAAATCTGGAAAATAACTCCATTGACTAATGTATAATAATTTTTTTCTTCTCTAGCTTTCATTCAGAAAGATATTAAAAATTGCTTAGTCAATTGGGAAAAAAATCTATTTAACATTCTAATTTTTCTGCATTTTTTTAAATTGAAATTTTTTTGCATCAATTAAATCAATAAATGATTTTTATTGAATCACTACGGCTAAATTATTATGCCTTTGAATAATATGTGAAGCCCAGTAAACAGAGTAATGGTAGTTTGATATACTGAATTTTTCTAGTAATAGTTTGTTATTGTAAGCATTATAATGCATGGTCAATTTTTCTCTGCCTGGAGTTCAAGCGGACAGAATTATTATTCTGTAAAATAAACAAAGCAATTTTTTTCTTTCTAATGTACTTCATCCCTTGTCGTAAGTAATTGGTTTGATGAAGCCTTGATTAGCCACCTTGCTATATATATATATATATATGTGTGTGTGTGTTTCTGTATGTACATGTATGATCTTGTACAATTCATTAAATGTTTTTCAGATAGAAAAGTCTCTTTCTGAGTTAAAAAGCAGTATTGATACTTACAGCAGTACATCGATTTTGAAGACAATCGCCATGCGCATGTCACAGAACACAGAAGAAGAGCAATGACTCAATTATCTTTGTAAATGTTAAGACTATTTAAAGAGTTTATAACTATTTGTTTATAATTAATTGTTATATTATTTATGAAAGAAATCAAAATAAACATGGTTTTAGCTGTTGGAAACATTCCTTCAATATTTCATTAATAATGAATAAAGTGTAATTTTCCCTCATAATTGTGTGAATATTTTTTCATTAAATTTTAAAATTCTTCATCATCAGTGTAAAGAATTATAATTAATTTTTTTACACAATAGAACAAAAACATTTAATTACAAATATATGTTATATATAATTTAGAGGATTGAAAATTATTTCTAAACTAGTAAATTTTTATTTGAAATCTTGTAGGTATAAAAAAATTATTTTTTGTAGAAAATAAAAAATCTGAAGTATTTAACATTTTCTACAGTTTCCCATCATGTTATTCCACTTATTTTTAACATTAATGAAAACAAGGCTCGTACAATTTCTGGAAACTCCTTGAAACAAGTTTTTTTGTTTTAATATTTTAAAATTTTAAAGTAATAATGAAATTGTCTGAAAACACATAATTGTGTATTTGCTATGTGACCACTAGATGGCGGCACGATCTATATAGATTGTTTTATTTATAACTGTTGACTATAAAATAAAGATCCAGTTTAGTCAAGATCAGAAGTTGTATTTAAATTTATGTGTATGAAGTGAAGAAATCACAACAAGATCAGATGGGCGATTTTAATTGATTCTTTTTCTATTTATTTCTGTTTTCTTTATATTGTATAAAATTTACTGAATATTAATTAAATATAAAATTTCCTGAGTTAAAATATACTTTCCATATCTTCCTTGTTGAAAATTGCAAATTATTTCAGCGAATCAGGAGGAATTTGTTTATCAGTGAAATAAAATATTTAATATTAATGGTGGAAAGTGTCTTTTCAATGACCAGTGGACTTTGGAAAGGACATAGAAATGTGTTTATATATTTCCTATATTTGTATACATTTGTATATATAAATAACCAAGAAGTGTGAAAATCTATTGATGATTAAAGGAATAGAAAAGCCTAAAATATATATGGATATAAAATTAGTTTTAAAAGAGTTTAAAAATAAACAGAAGAAAAATTTAGAATTGTTCTTAATGAATTATGATTGGGAAAGTTAACCTGGAAATTTTATCTAATAGTTATATTTATTTTGTTTTGAATAAAAATATTTATTTGGAAAGAGATTGTTATACACTTCTTGAAATATTCAATAAATTAATACATAAAGAAATCTAATGATGTTTAAAAATTCTAAAATTACCCATTTTTTTTATACAATGTAGGATCCAGTAATAAAAAAATATTGATTATTATATTTTTTCTGTTATAGCTGTAAATTCATTGAAGGCTTTTGAAGTAATCATTATATATAATTCTAATTTAAATTAAAAAAATATCAATAATTTTTGCAATTTAATTCTATTATATACGAATATAATTTAAAAATGCTGTATATACATATTTGGTTCAGAACAATTTTTAGAAAATCATGTTAAATATATTTTATCTCCTGGAAAATACTTAAAACTCTTGGAATTTGATTCTTGGAAATCTAAGAATTCTGTGAAAAACAAAAGTATGGAATGACATTTCTGTAAATAACATTAAAGAAAATTATTCTTAACCTTGCATATTCTTTATTTTTCTTTCACAACATAACAAAATTTAAAGGTTATAATTTTTGCTTATTTGAACTACGTAATATCTATTAAATATTTTAAATTCATTTATATTGCTAAATAAAAAATTTTTGAAATGAAGTACTAAGTATACCTAATTTGTGTTGTCCTCTCAGTTCAAATATGTAGTATTCTGTGTTTTAGTATCAACCGCGATGCATATGTATACTTTTAAATTTCCTGTCATTTTTATACCTGATCAGTAACTTCTAAGGAAATCACTTGACTACCCTAAGAGGTAAAGTTTATTTAAAGTTATTCTCTGTACAACATAAAATTTGAATTTCAATAGAATGGTATATTTGAATTTAATTTCCATCAATGGTATACCCAAAAAGGGTTCAACGTAAGTATTTTTCTCTATTCCTAATCGTAACGGATAAATAATTTTTAAGAAAGAACCATGGACTTTTTTTCACTGAAGCAAGAAAAATTTCCGATTGATAATATTATGATACTTATAAATTTAAGTACATTGTGGTGTAACCTACTTCACAAGTAGCTCAAATTTGTGTTAATTATGTTTTAAATTAATTGCAAATGCGTAATCAAAATTCCAAAATGTAACATTATTCTTTAGACAGAGATCCTGATTTAAGTTTATTTCATTCTATATTCTTTTTTTTTTTTTTTTTAAGTTTTATCCCGAATTCAGTTTTGGTGCCTGAACAAAAGGTTTTTAGGCATTTAAAATTAAAAAATCTTTTTGTGGAAAACTAATTTTATGAATGTGTATATAAATGCATTACCTGCAAAATCATTGTTGAAGAAAATAATCATTTTTCATTCTTATGCAAAATAGTTATTAATTCATTTTAATTCTAAACATTAATGCTTAAAATTAATTAATATGAATGATTAGTTATCATTGTGCTAAATGGTAATTGAATAATTGGTGGAGTATATTTTCTCATTAATAATAGGCAAAAATATATGAATTAAAGAAAAGTTTTTTTTTAATGTAAACTGCAATGGGGGGACCAAAATTATTATTTAAATATTAATAAGGATCAAGCAGAAGACCCTTCAATACTTGGCCTGTCACTCCCAGAGGTATCACTGCATTTAGAGAATATTGCGACCACGACTTGTGTATGTGTGTGTATAACGTGCTCTAACCGCCTTTAGTTTAGGTCTTGAACAGATCTTAAGTAAGGACTAGAACTTACTATCTTCCAATAATGATAATAATCTAGGCACCTGTCATTAAAGAGAATGAATTTCTTCTCAACTGCTATAGCCCAAAGAACTACGTTATGTCTATCAGCCCTGTCATTGAGTAGTTTGTACTTAATTCCTGATGGTTTACAGATTGGTACAGCCATTGATATAGAAATGTTGACCACCATGCTGCTTCCACCGAATCCGACATTTTCATGCACAAATGCAAGATTTTTAGAAGTGAAGATTTCTCTCCGAGGAGAGCCGCTCGAAGCGGAAATTCTTCCGTGGGGAACATGATGAACAAAGATACAAACTATTGGTATTTGCTTGGCCTTACTTAGTCTAAATGGGGCAGGAGAAAAAACTTTTTTGGGCCCTCTCTGCTTCACAAACTTTTTATTCGATTGACAACATAAAATAAACTTTTTATTTGCTTTGGGGGACAGCTGCCACGAATGCATCTGCCTTAGTCAGGCTCTGAGTATGTGAGCACAAAAATCACCATGGTGAAGTCTGCTTCGAACACAATTTGAGTTGAAACTTGACTCCAGTAGTAATCTGCATGTGCTGATGCAATAAAATGCCAGTGCTATTATTTCTGACCATCCATGTTACATACCGATTCTCGTTTTGTGTTGTTGCAAGCGTACGAGCTTGAGAAAAAATTTTCAGTTTATAAATACCGATTCCAGTCTGCGAATGACAGTTCAAAACACTCCTAATCTTTCCGTTTCAACCAATCACGTTTAACTGGCCTCTAAACGACAAGCCGTTCTCCAGTTTATCGATTGATCAAAATCAAGTGGTTGAAGCGCATTATTGTGTAACAGATCATTTAAAGTGTGGCAGCGCTTGCAAATTTGCGGTTCAAAGAATGCCACTTTTTTTAATTGAAAACGCTATCTTCTATACCACACTCAAAATTTGCATAATATCAACATTCGAAGCATTATCATTTTAATTTTTTAATCTCTTCTATTTCAATTTAATGAAGAATGCGTCGAGAAATTTTGTTACATATTTTATGTGATGGTTTCATACAGACATTCCTCAAGTACTTCGAACAGAGTTTATACATTTGAACAGAATAGCAGGTTTTATAATTAAATAATTCTGTCGAAAAGGAATATTTTATTTCAAGTGGTCAAAAAATTAATATTTTTGTGTATACTAATGATCCAATTAATTATAATTGAAGGATTGTAGCAGGTAATTTCTAAAATTCTAATTAAAATTATATGTGAAATTGCACATATTTTCAAACAGGTATTTTAAATTGTTTTTACAAATTAAGAGGGCTGGTAGTACCCAGCCAGAAGAGCAATAATTACCATAGAACATTGGGTCGCATTGCTCTCTGAGAGACAAAAAAAGAGTAAAAGTAGAAACACATCAAGCAAGCACAACGGGCCTCTGATTTAGGTGGATTACGCACCACTCTTTGCTACCGTCTGTGCGCGGTCTACAAGGTGAATGGTTCGATTCCTATCGGTCACCTTCGATGCTCTTTGTGTTCTTGTCATCCTGGCCCTTAATGTTTTCAATATCAAATGTCCTATGCAATGGATCGGACTTATATCTTGGTTTCTGGACATCAACGAAATTTTATTCTCGGGTCGTGATCAGCTGACTACGTCTCCCCCCTCCGGAAGGTTTTATACGGTTAGCGGATAGAAATTTAATTGCCAGTCAAAGGCAAATTCTGCATTTTAAATTCGAAGCAGATTTTAAGATTTCAGTGTCATCCAAACAGATTGAATATTTTTACACCCCCTTTCTGAAACAGAACTTAAATTTGCAACTTGAACTGAGTTGCAATTTAACAATCATCTCAAGCAATAGTTTCTAAATATGTCAAAGTTAGAGTTTTACAAATAATTATCGCAAATAAGTTTCTCAAACTTAATATATCACGCCCAGAAAATCAGTGTTATGTTTGCATCATCTTATATATGTGAACAAATATTTTCTTCTATGAACCTTAGAAAGAATTATTTCGAAAGTAAACTGACAGAAGAGCATTTAGCCTCTTTCCTTCTGTACATCTCACTTCGAAACTCAATAACAAAGAAATTGCAATTTCATTAATCTCATTAACATATTTAAATTGTAATACTTGTACATTGTAAAATTTTGGAAATATTTATCTTGCCCGCTAAACTTTTCTTTTTCGATGTTTGGTCCGCGACCGAAAGCTTTTCACTCCTGTTTTAGGATAACATGCAATCTTTAGTGGACGATATACCTGTGCACTCAGCTGAAGATCTTTTGATGAGAATCATTTTGTTGCAGCGGTAAAATAAACACAGCATTTGCAATTTTCTAGAGGCTGCGTCAGTCTGTGTCAACTGTGTAACGACGTGTGGTTTATATTTTGAGCACTTGCTGTGAGTTTTCACTAAGCAATAAATTTGATTGTTCAACTTTTGGTATCGCTCATTCGTTTTTTTAACACTGTTGTGAAAGGTTCAGGTTAAAATTCTAATATTCTCTTTTTTTCTGCCACGCTATGCAATTATTCCTCATCTGGACGGATACCATCATCCCTCTTAAATTGTAAAATCAATTTAGAATTAACGTGTATATATAGGATGCCCACTAAAGTCCCTCTCTCTTGTCACTCTTTTAATTTCTGAACTGCTGCTGCTATGTTTATAAATGTGGTATCCAAGTATAGTAAATTGCTAGAAGTGCTACCGAATAAGACCACTTACAACGCCACCAGGTGGAAAACTGTGAGGTTAGCTCTCGTACATCGAAAATGGCATGAAATAAGGAAAAAATTATTAAAATGTAGAGCATTGTCGAAGTTGAAAATTAATAACAAAGTTGTGGAGCATTATCAATTTAGTACGAAAAAACACCTCGTTGATATGGATGTGAAGAATAGAACGGTTAAAACGCGCATTTGTGTTTGCGTGATTCTCTACTCTACGAAGATGTTAAACGATCAAAGGAAGAAGAAAACCATTATTTATAACAATATACCTTTATTTAGGATGTTCAAACTTCGCATATATATATAGTCAGCTGCAATGCACATTTGGATCATCATTAGAATTTTATAATGTACTCGTTATAGCATAGTACACGTTGGCACACGCGTCCGTTGTGAGTCCTTTAAGTTTTTGTAATATTTGTGGAGAGCTTGTATATGCCTGATATTTTAGATACCTTCACAGGAAAAGGTCTAGTGGAGATCAGGCAAACGTATAGAGGCCATTTTTCGAAACAGCCATACATAATTATTTATTTCCCGAATTTCGTGATGAGGTACTGCTTCACTGGAGATGTCTTGTGAGCAGGCACTTCGTCATGTTGAAACCATACATTCCTATGATTAAAGACATAGGCAGGGATTCTAGAAAAGCGTCATTACGTTCTGCTGCAGTTGCAAATACCATGCACTTGTGTTAAGGTATCATCGTAAAATATTTGAGGGATTAACTTGTTACTGTAATTTGTACACCAAACATTAAACCAAACCACACTTGATGTCGAACATTGGTAAAACATCTAAGATTTTCCAGCGCCCAGTAATGAGTGTGCTGCCTATTGTACTTGCCATTCCGTGAAAAGCATTCCTCGTCTGTCCACAATGCATCTGCCAAGAATGTTGACTGAACCTGTACCATGAACACAAAATAGTGTGGGATAGCCCTGAACTGTTAGTTAGCATGTATTCTCTTTCATCAAAACCCCAATTCATTAATTTTTGATAGATATATACAAATAATGTCAAATCAGTGACTACCAGCGCAGAATAGGAGTCACGTCACACTTCATATTCAGTAGTAATTTTACAAATTTAGGTAGTATGTTTAGTTTTAAATAATTACACATAATAAAGATAAATTCATGATTTGGAAGCAGAAGGCTTCATATAGTAATATATATTTTAAGCAAAAAGAATAATGTATAGGGTAGAATTTTATAAAATAAAAAAAGAAAATATTTATCGTCCATTATTAAGAGCATCGTTGTTTATCCGTTAAATGTTCTTATGATTAGTCATCTTCATCTGTTGAGTATTCTAATATTGAAGGAAGCGAAAGAATGTCTCGACCGAGTCATTCTTGTACTTTACTTTGGAAATATCACATCAATTTTTTTACCATCTTACTTTTGCTGATCAGCAAGATTAAGCTCCACTTGTCACGCAGCTTGTCTCCCTTAAACGTTTCAATACAGATATAATGATTTGATAACAAGAATGCGGGCCTGCAGGGAAACTTTCCCGATACAACCTTGCTGTTGATCATGCCTTATGTCCACATTCCCAGTATAGTAAAACCACCTCCTAATGTTCATCTTTGGAAAATCTTTCCATGGCCATGAGCTTCAACATAGAAAAAGCGAAACATGATGTCTCTTTTATACTAGTGGTCTCAATTGAACAGGAGTGACGTTTCCTAAGTATTTGCATATTGCAACAATTTTGAACATTAAGTGCAAGTTGCAATGAGTTGATGTTGAGATCAGTACCGTGATGCAACTCACGGGTCTTGCTTGAATCAGATTCATTTGGACTAGGAATCACAAGCGATGCCACTGTGCTACATTGCCGAGTCGTCTTTAGCCCAAAAGATAATATTTTCTCCTTCTATTCACATTTCATGACGTCACAGTGTAGGAAAACACGAAAATAAAAATGCACGTTTTAACCGTTCCATACTTCACATGTATGTCAATGAACTATCTTTTCATATTAAATTGATAGTGCTCTATAACTTTGTAATTCATTTTTTTAATGTATCTCATACCATTTTCGAAGTACGAAAGTTAAGCCTGCAGTTTTCTACCAGGTGGCGTTATGAGTTGTCTCATTCGGTAGAAGGTATCCCATTTACTAAACCTGGACACTACTTTTATAAAACTAGCAGTAGCCTTTCCGAAATTAAGAGGATGACAAGGAAGTTTAGTGAGTATCCTGTACACACACACACATATTATATACATGTACATACATATATATATATATATATATATATATGTGTGTGTGTGTGTGTGTGTGTACGTATATGTGTATATATGTGTGTGTGTGTGATGTGTATATTACAATACAAAATAAATAATTACTGCAATAATTTTTTAAGATTTTCAAAAGTCTCAAAATTCTTATTTAAAGCAAAGTCAATCCTTTTGAACAAAATATTTGCAGGAAACGAAAGTTTTTAAGAGTTAAAATAACGATATTTATGGGAAATGATAGACTTGTGATTCTTTGGACTAAGAATCACAAGCCAGAGAAGTATTCTAGATTCTTATCATAACAATTGCCCCATTCGCACTAGAAGAGCTAAACTCCAATGCCCTTGGTGGAATGACTCTCTAGCTGCCGAAAGAGCAAATGTTAGAAAACTTTTTAACAAAGCTAAGAAAAATGGTGAATGGGAGAACTATAAAAGGGCCCTCACTATTTATAACAAACTTGTTAGAAAAAGCAAGATTAACTCCTGGAGAAAGTTCTGTGACGAGATAGATTCTATTTCTGAAGGAGCTAGACTCCAGAAACTCCTTAAAAGGGATGAACCTATTTTGGTTGGTACCCTAAAAGACGAGGAGGGTAATTTTGCTGCTTCCGGAAAAGGGGTTATGGAAATTATGACCAGGACTCACTTCCCGGGAGCTAGAGATATTTATAGCAACGAAGGGGAACATTGCATTGGCTCTTTGCAAAGAGTCAATAGCAATCAATGGACCATCGCTAAAAATATCATAAACTACAACATTGTTAAATGGGCAATTTTCGCCTTTAAACCTCTAAAATGCCCTGGGCCTGATGGAGTTATGCCCATCATGATCCAGAAGGCAGAAAAGGTTGTCATACCAATGCTAACTAGAATGTATAGAACTAGTTTGGCCCTGGGATATATACCAAAGACATGGCAAAAGACTAGGATAGTCTTCATTCCAAAACCTGGCAAGGGCACTTATGACCAGACCAAGTCATACAGACCAATCAGTCTTTCTTCATTCTTTCTTAAAATTATGGAGAAAATCATTGATCGGCATATTAGAGATTACTTGGGTAGAAATAGTCCCTTGCATGCTCTTCAATTTGCCTATCCTGTATCCTGTATGCCTTTACATATGCCTGTGGCAAATCTACAGAGACTGCTCTACATCAGCTAGTTTCCAAGATTGAAGCCACTCTGGATCAAAAGGATATTGCCTTGGCAACTTTCCTCGACATCCAGGGTGCTTTTGATAATACTTCCCATCCATCCATCCTCAATGCACTTAGAGGGGCAGGGATTAATCAAACCCTGTGTACTTGGATTGAGGCCTTAATTTCGGATAGATATATACAAATGAACATCTTCGGTGAATCATTTGAAAAAAGACTACTAGAGGTTGTCCTCAAGGAGGTGTTCTGTCACCATTACTTTGGAACCTAGTTGTAAATAGCCTTATAAAACATCTAAATGATAAGGGTTATTATACGCAGGGATATGCTGATGACATTGTCATCCTTATCCTTGGTAAAGATTTTGACATAACTTGTCATCTCATGCAGGATGCTCTAAGTTATGTAGGTCAATGGTGCATGGATAGGGACCTGATGGTTAATCCTCAGAAAACCTACCTTGTACCTTTTACACGCAAAAAGAAACGGAAAGGTTTTTTCATACCAAGACTTTTTGATGTTGAAATCAATGTGGCTTCAGAGGTGAAGTATCTGGGCATCTATTTAGACCAGAAACTCACCTGGAATAAGCACATTGATGATAGGATCAACCGAGCAAAGAAAAGCATTGTGATTTGCAGGCGAATGCTTGGTAAGAACTGGGGTTTACATCCAAAACTGATGTTATGGATGTACACAGCTTTTGTCAGGCCCATTTTCACATATGCCTGTGTGATCTGGTGGCATAAGGTGGAACAGAAGACTGTGATTGACAGATTGAGGAGTCTACAAAGACTAGCCTGTCTCTGCATCACAGGAGCAATCTCCACCACGCCAACCAGAGCATTGGAGGTTGTGTTGGATCTGACTCCCTTGGACATCTTCATATGCAGCGTTGCAAGATTGAATGCATATAGAATGAAGCTGCAAAACCACTGGTATGACCAGCCTGTTGCCAAAGGGCACAAGGGCATCACCAGGAAATTTCAAGACCCTACTTTTCTGATGCCATCTGACATCATGGAAAAAACATACATGTTTGACAAGACATTTGATGTAGTTTTTCCAACTAGAGAGGAATGGGATAACAACATGTTTGGAACTAAAACAGGAGATCTAATCTGGTACACAGATGGATCACTGAAGAACAACCTCTCAGGTCTGGGAGTTTGTGGCGTGTCACCAAGAATCAGCTTGTCTGTAAGCCTTGGGCGATACGCTTCGGTCTTCCAGGCAGAAGTTTTGGCCATTATCCACTGTCTGCAACTGAATATGAAGAAGGGCTACTACGATAAGCGGATTCTCATTTTCAGTGACAGTCAAGCCGCTTTAAAAGCGCTTAATTCCTTCGAAATCAAATCTAAAATGATTCTGGAGTGTAGAAACCTTCTTACAGAACTGGCAACTAGAAACAGGGTGATCCTTGTATGGGTGCCAGGGCATAAAGGTATCGAAGGCAATGAAAAGGCTGATGAGCTTGCTAAACAAGGATCGTCTTTTGTTCCCATTGGTCCAGAACCTTTTTGTGGGATCAATTTGAAGACCGCAAAAACCAATGTTCGCAGATGGGAAAAACGGAAGATGTATGAAGCTTGGCTCAAATCTCCTGGTCAAACCCACGCTAAAGGTATGATCTGTAGGTCATCAGCGAGGATTTCCTATGAAATTCTTAGATGCTCTAGGCAGAAGATACGTTTAATCGTAGGCTTCATAACTGGGCACTACTATTTCAGAAAACATCTCCATAAAATGGGACTGTTTCAGCAAGATCCTATCTGCAGGAAATGTCATATGCAAGAGGAAACGGCCAAGCATATCATTTATGAATGCGAGGCTCTTGCCCTCCCTAGATTAACCTCTTTAGGCATCATCCATACTAGAGAGTTACACCTAGATTCCATTAAAGGGTTATCAGACTTTATTAATAAAGTGGGTGATCCGAGCAAATGGAACTAAGAAACATTGGGTTTGGAGTTAACAGTACAAAATGCTGATAAAAGCAGAGGTGCTCAATGACATACAAACCCAACTCGAAGAAGAAGAAGTAGAAGAATCACAAGCGATGCCACTGTGATACATTGCCGAGTCGTCTTTAGCCCAAAAGATAATATTTTCTCCTTCTATTCACATTTCATGACGTCACAGTGTAGGAAAACACGAAAATAAAAATGCACGTTTTAACCGTTCAATACTTCACATGTATGTCAATGAACTATCTTTTCATACTAAATTGATAGCGCTCTATAACTTTGTAATTCATTTTTTTAATCTATCTCATACGTTTTTCGAAGTACGAAAGTTAAGCCTGCAGTTTTCTACCAGGTGGCGTTATGAGTTGTCTCATTCGGTAGAAGGTATCCCATTTACTAAACCTGGACACTACTTTTATAAAACTAGCAGCAGCCTTTCCGAAATTAAGAGGATGACAAGGAAGTTTAGTGAGTATCCTGTACACACACACACATATTATATATATATATATATATATATATATATATATATATATATATATATATATATATATATATATATATATATATATATATATATATATATATATATGTATATATATATATATATATATATATATATATATATATATATATATATATATATATATATATATATATATATATATATATATACGTATATATGTATATATATGTGTGTGTGGGTATATGTATATTACAATACAGAATAAATAATTACTGCAATAATTTTTTAAGATTTTCAAAAGTCAAAATTCTTATTTAAAGCAAAGTCAATCCTTTTGAACAAAATATTTGCAGGAAACGAAAGTTTTTAAGAGTTAAAATAACGATATTTGTGGGAAATGATAGACTAATTACACTCGTGTCCATAAATTAAGGCTAATGCAAGTTTAGGCAAAGAAAAAGACAGAAGCAAAACAAATGTGATTTATTTGTAAAGTCTATTTATTAAGCCAAAGGTAAAGAGCAAAAAATATGCTACATGTTTGACATCAATAATAAAATTTGCGATTTTTACTCCCTGGAGCAAATTTCAAAAAAAGAACCTATTTACAAAAACCAATATAACATGGTTTGTATGATGGTTAATACATAGCAAGTCCCCCCAGACGATGCAATACCGGCAGTACAACGCCTAGTCATGCTGAGTATCAAATTATCGATCAGATCTTGGGGAATATTACACCATTCATCAATCGATGCTCTCCGAAGTTCCGGTTGACATGTGGGAGGGGGTTGACGGGCTGCAAGTCGTCGGCGAAGCATGTCACCCACATGCTCTATTGGATTCAAGTCCGGTGAGTATGCTGGCCTGTCCATACGGGTGATATTCTCCGTTGAAGGCATTCGTCTACAACGTTTGCATGGTCAGGACGGGAGTTGTCATCCATAAACAGAAATTCTGCACCCATGCGGCCCGAAACAAACGTACATGTCGTTCCAGAATGAGATCCCGATAAATGTGGACTGTCATGGTTACGTTCTGAACATGTAGGTTAGTTCTGGAACCCAGAAAAATTCTGCCCCAAGCGAGCAATCCTGCACCACAGTAATGGTGTCGTTCAGTGGTGTTCTCTTATTGGTAACGGGTACCTGGCCCTCTCCATATGAAAGTCCGACGAGAATCATACTAAAAGCTAAACCTGGACTCGTCGAAAAACATCATACAAGACTACTGTTGCAGTGTCCACAATGTTTGCTCTCTACTCCAGGCTAACCGTAGGCGACAATGAGTTGCGATAAGTGGAACACTTCTGACAGGGCTACGAGCATATAGACCAATGTGTCCTAAGCGTATGTACACGGCCAGTTACAACGCTGAATGAGGACCGGTATTTGGCAGTTATTGCCAAAAAAAAAAGAAAAAAAGACGGAGCACAACATCGGACCTGTCTCGTCAGCTCTCTTCAGCTACCGGTACGACAGTATCAAGGCAGACCGTGTACATACTTGATACTGTCGTACCGGTAGCTGAAGAGAGCTGACGAGACAGGTCGGATGCTGTGCTTCGTCTTTTTTTGGTAATAACTGCCAAATACCGGTCCTCATTCAGCGTTGTAACTCCGGGGCGACCTGTGCTGTAACGTCTACTCACATTCCCATCATCTTGGAATCGTTGCAAAGCCTGAAGATGACACTCTGGGCGATTCCAAGTTCCTCGGATACTTCTAGCTGGGTGCGTCCACATTCTAGACGGCCGATAATTCTACCGCGTAAAATGTTTCCTTTGCGCCATTACTATGCGGTTATTGCACTGAAAGGCTTTAAAAGCGCTTGTGAACAATTTTACTTCTGTGCAACCATTTCTTATATACCCCTCTCTTATACTCTCGTCATTGTGAAGTACTATTGGCGCCATCTGGTGGTTTCTTGTAATTTGTATATTATTTTTCAAAATGTTTGTGATAATTCTACATGTGAAATTTTTATTTTAGAGTTCAATTTCTGTGTGGTTCTGAATTATCACACACAAATATATTGGAGAAACACATTTCCGTGGCAATTTTCTCGTGAATAAAACGCGACACTAAACTAAAACACACCACACACAATACAGTTTTTTGTAACGCATGTGACTCAATCCTCGTGTCCGTTGTTCATTTTGAGTCGCATACCGAATCATTAGAAATTTTTGATGTCACAATCGAGAGGAAACTAATGAGACAAATTACAAATTTATGAAGCTCATAAATTCGGCAAACTTTTGATAACTTATATAGATTATTATACAGAGCTGTGTTTCCTTTATCAATTTTCAAAAAGAAAAGTTGAAAAAAATATAAAAGGAATTAGTCTGGAGGTTGGCAAAATCCCAGAGTAACACGTTTGGCGCGATTTTCAAAGATATCATTTGAAACTGATGAATGTCGCCAATAATTGGCATGAATAAAAATAAGAAAATAGTAATCTTAAAATGGCAAATATTTGAATATTAAGTCATCGTTAAATTCATCAATATACAAATCTCAGTCACATAAGCAAAAGATTTCGAAATGATAAATGTCTAAAAAACAATACGCAAATAATCAGCAACTGAAAACATCACTATGTTACATTACTAATGTCAAATCCACCGTGTTCCATGTAGCAAGCCAAATCTTATTTATTAATACGAATTAGGTTTGATTTATTGGGTTTTAAAGGGATTCCAAAGTACTAAAAACACGCGGTTGAAGTTGAAAGAACGAATCGAAGGCCCTTCAACTGCCGTATTGTGCTGAGATCTATTGGTGTGCAGTAAATTTCTTTGTAGATCATATTAATGGGAACTAGTAGGATATATCCCCCCAATTGGCGACTTTGCGACTTTTTTCATCGCAACGCTGAACGCATGTTTTTGGAACGGAATATTCTCAAAGTCCACCCAATTGAAAAGCTGAACAAAAAATTCAAACGTTGTGGCTACTTAAAAAATAACCATATATATGACACAAAAATGACGTAAAATACGATAAAAAAGGAAACCTGGAAAGCAAGAAAAAGTCTAAAAATCAACAAAAACTCAAATTGGCAACACTATAATCAAAACAAAGGACAATTTGGCGAGAAATCTCTTGGGGGATATATCATACTTATACCAATTAATCTTAATTGATTAAAATTTATTCCACCGGAAGTTCATACATTTTTTAAATAAAATTTACTATGCATATAAATTTAGATTAATGTTAATTTAGACTAACACAACTTGACTGACTTAATCAATTTAAATTTATTTATACATACATTTTCAACAGCTCGTGCTGTTTGTTTATTTGCAACATATTTCTGCTTATTGAAACTCTGTTTAACATAACCATACACTTTGTAATTTTGAATTATGGTCTAGTGATGATATACATATATATATACAGTGGTGGCCAAAATTGTGGGGACACTTTTGGAAATTTTTATTTTTGAACTTTGTATGTTTACAGAAAATGTTACGTTTCGAAAAATGCAAACTTTTATATATCATTTTAAAGAGAATTTATTACTGAATTCAATATAAAACACAAAATTCAATTATTTGCAATACAAAAAAGTTAAATGATAATAGTTATCGATATACATTAGATAGTGATGATTGCAGTGAGTTATCAGTACTTAGTGGTGTACCCTTTATTTTTGATTACAGCTTCACATCGTTATTTCACTGAACTGACAAGAGTTTTAAGCTCTTCTTTCGTCATTACATGATGCCAGGAAACTGCCAGTAAAAGCTGACATCATGTTTACACTTGAAACAATTCATTATTTTGCTTTGTTCTGTAGAAGGAAGACCTGTTTCTTATACACTGCAATTACAAGTAGGAATTTTTGTAAAAATTTTTAATATTTAATCAAGAAGTATAGACATTAAATAAAAGAGTAGATTGGACACCTAGAAAGAGATGTAATATTATTGTGTAACGAGAAAGTGGTCTTTCCTATGCTGAAATTGCAAGACAGGTGGGTGGTTCAGTGGCTACATCTGGAGTCCGAAAGTTTTGTTTACGATATCAGGAGACAAATTCAATAAAAAACAAAGAAGGAAAAGGCCGAAAAAGGTGCACCACATCTATTGATGACAGAAGAATAAAAAGACTATGTCTCCAAGATAGAAAAATGTCATCAGCGGCCATCAGAAGTGATCTGAATGATGCTGGTGTTTCTGTCAGTTCAAGAACAATCAGGAGAAGATTAACAGATGTTGGACTGAGAGGTAGAATTCCACGAAAAAAGCCTTATCTTAATTTTCAGCAACGAAAAAAAAAAAGACTACAGTGGGCAAAGGAACACATTAATTGGACAGATGATCAGTGGTCACAAGTTATATGGAGTGATGAAACTAAGCTATCGTTATTCGGTAGTGATGGGCGAAAATATGTAAGACGTAGAATAGGAGAAGAGCTACATCCTGACTGCATTCAAGCAACTGTGAAGAACCCAGTTAGTGTTATGATTTGGTCATGCATGTCAGCAGATGGTATTGGTCGCCTTCATGTCATCGATGGGACACTGAATGCCAGAAAATACATTGACACTATTCTAGAACCAAAACTTCTACCTTCCATCAGAGATCTCTTTCCCAACAATGCTTCGTTTATTTTTCAGCAGGATTCTGCTCCTTGCCACACGGCCAAAATATCGAAAGAGTGGTTTCGTACAAAGAGCATTAAATTGTTGTCATGGCCAGGAAACAGTCCTGACCTCAATCCTATCGAAAATTTGTGGCACCGTTTGAAAACTCTTGTCCGAATGAGGCGCCCATCAAATAAAAGGGAACTAATTGAGGCTATAATTGTTTCCTGGCATCATGTAATAACGAAAGAAGAGCTTAAAACTCTTGTCAGCTCAATGAAACGTCGATGTGAAGCTGTAATCAAAAATAAAGGGTACTCTACTAAGTACTGATAACTCACTGCAATCATCACTATCTAATGTATATCGATAACTATTATCGTTTAACTTTTTTTGTATTGCAAATAATTGAATTTTGTGTTTTGTATTGAATTCAGTAATAAATTCTCTTTAAAATGATATATACAAGTTTGCATTTTGCGAAACGTAACATTTTCTGTAAACATACAAAGTTCAAAAATATAAAAATTTCCAAAAGTGTCCACAATTTTGGCCACCACTGTATATATATATATATATATATATATATATATATATATATATATATATATATATATATATATATATATATATATATATATATATATATATATATATATATATATATATATATATATATATATGTGTGTGTGTGTGTGTGTGTGTGTGTGTGTGTGTGTGTATGTGATTTAATAATTCTAAGAAGAATCTTCACTTAAATTTCAGTCCATTCACAATATAAGAAAAATATGTTTAGACATTTAAAGGAAACAATTCAAGCGTGAGATGATAGTACTTCCTGTCAGAATTTTCATTTTTACATTCAGAGCCTTCATAGAAAATATTCTAAACCAAACAGATTTACAATAGATTTGATTTCATTTCATGTCTATAGATTGCACTTAATACCTGAATTGTATTTCATGAAAAATTTTCTATTTGTTTTAACTATGAAATTATGTTTTCAAATATTTTATTTATTACAAACAATTTTTATTTAAAAATATTTTTAGGAATAGTTATATATGTGTGTATTAGAATCCAGTATATTATTACGATTTTATATTTTTTCATTTTCACTATTCATTATTTGCAATAAATTATCCATATTTATACTACTGGAATATTAATGGTTTTATCTTTATTACTTGTAGAAAATTTCTGAAAAATTTAATTGTCAATGAAATCGAATATTTATCATCTCGGGATAATTATTTTGGTTTATATTATTCGCTTTCAATCGTGGAACAAATAATTATTTTTACCACTAGAGGTCGCATTCAATAGTGCTCTCTCGTCGCATTAGAATAGAAAGCATAAGTCTCTACAATAATATGAATTTAAAAAATATTTAAAATATTTTGTGCAATCATTTCGAAGGTCAATTCTTAATATTCCTCTGAGCTAAATCTAGCCTATACTGGAAGAGAATTTCTTATAATTCTTTCTAAATTTTGTTACTGAAGAAATACTTCCGTTACTTTTAATTTGTTCTTATGCCTACCGATGGCTGAAGGATTAGTGTTAATGACTCCTGAGCTGTGGGTCCCGAGTTCGAATCCCGGTTCAGTCATGAATTTTCTTTCCCTCAGTGTTTCCCTGTCTTTTTTTCTCAGTAGATGTATGAATGTGACCCACTCTATAAAAGAGTTTGTGGTGGTATGGCGTGGGTAATGCGTTTCGCCTCTGTGATTTGGCTCACAGATAACTGGGTAAAGACAAATGAGTAGCAGTTGCCGGCCTTGCTGTAGCGAAGAGTTAGTCACCCAGTGCTAGCCGTTAATGAAAAAAAAATGCTCTAATTAATATAAATTAGCAAAGCCCGGTGGCTTAGTGGCAGCGTTTCACGCTCCCATGACACAGGTTCGATCCTCGGGTTGGGCAAGGTTGACTCAGCCTTTCATCCCTACAGTGGGTCGATAAACTGAGTACCAAGCATGCTTGGGAACTAAACACTGGGGGTCTTACGTTAGGCTGACCACCTAACTGGGACATATGCTTCGCACCCCAGGGCCCTCGGTCATGAAAACAGTTATGGGCACTGTAGGCCTTGGCCCACATGGGCTGTCGTGCCATGGAGTTTAGTTTTGATATAAATCAACATGAAGTAAAATGCAAATGCTATCGATAAAGTTATAAAGATGAGAAAATATGCTTACTCATTGATAAGTTCATGTTCCAATGACTATAAAACTAAGAGTAATTCTCACGAAGTAATGTAACGCGTGCAACTTTCTTATAATTTTTCAAATGCATTTATGTCAACGAAATGATTTTCAAAATCAGATATATATATATATATATATATATATATATATATATATATATATATATATATATGAGTGTGTGTGTTCTGATTCAAATAAAAGCAACTGTATTTAGAGGAAATTACAATTTCTTGTCTCATCCAGAAAGAATAAATTCGATAAAAAAATGCTTACAAAAATAGATGTCTGCTGAAACCAATCACTTCAAACAAAGAAAAGAATGTTATATGAATTTTTAGTTAAAACATATCAATTTGTTATGCCAAAAAATGTTTTGAAAGGGAGGGAAGCGAATGCATGACAAGTCATGCGGAACATTGTGAAAACTGCATTTTAATCCAGTGAACTGATACTGACCCCTTTTCTCCAGACAAGTAAACTGCGGTTACGATGTCTGTGGTTTGATTTCCGACCTTCAGACAACCTTTCCTTCCCCCTTCTTTCGCCCCGCATTCCACCGCAGTATCCTGCATTCTTCCTACGCGTCTTTAATTTGAGTGCCCCTTGTTTTGCTTATTTTTTCCAAGAAAACTTTGAAAGTTATAATCATATTTTGACTCCAGTTCGTTACTTGTGTTCGATGAAAACTGTGACCGAGACGTCTCGCAGCAAGAGCCTCCTTTTTTACCGCGAAAAGCTTTTTTCCCATCATACTTGGCGGTATCATGGTCAACGCGAGAAGAAAAAGAAAATTACTCAATGTTGTGCTCACGTCGTTAAATTGTTTACATAAGAACTCCTCAAAATATTCGTATAATTTCCATTTTGAATATTTATAAAATATTCTTTTTTGTGCCTATTCCGAATGTCACTGCATAGGAAAGGGATTTATTCGTAAGAGAAGCACAATATACAACACAAACCTATTGAAAATAAGAGCATAATTGGAAGGGTGAATCAAGCTGGAATTTTTTACGCAAACAAGTAGTTGTGAATTTTGCTTCTATTTTTTTCAGATGTGTCGAGCAACATGTAATGTTTAGAGACAGCGTTTCTCCAAACTTTCTCTTTTGTGACCACAAAACACACTCCCCTTTTAAAAATAATAACTTTTTTTATAACATGTAATATTTTTACATCATATTATTACCTCAAATATTTTCATTGCTTCAAAATGGAAATTACTATCTATTCTTTGTGCAATAAACAGAACAATTACAAACATGAATTCAATGAAGTGAACGGAAATACGAGGTATTAAAAAACGTTATTCAGAGAAAAAGGAAAAAAAATATAGGTGCTAAAGAACATGCAAATGCTTATTTCTTTGTCGCTCAAATATCTCTTATTTGCCCACGAGGTTAACTTGACAGTTTAAGGTGGATTGGGTTTTGAACCGCTATAATTATCCAAACCAAAGGTGGGTTTCGTACATGTATACTATAAAATATGTCATGCTGGCAGCCGAATAGTTAACGCTGTCTATCCATCATTTGAACTATTGATGATTCCTAAATGGTTCCAATAATTCCTATCTGGGAGAGTAATGACTGGAAGTCCGCACGAAACTGCAGTTATTTATCGAATCAGCCAGCATATCCCAAAATGACAATAGACCAATAACAGAACTAAGCTGATTCAAATATCATTCATGGATATAAGATACAAGAATTTCTCATTAAAAAATTTATATCGTAAAATATTTAAATGAAAAAAAAATGAATAGGGAAAACGCGTGAAAAGAAATTGATCGCAGATCTCTCCGAAAGGATCATTGGACTAATAGAGAAGATCTCTTTTCCTAGAAGTCATGCATCAATACAGATAGCCAGAAAATGTTGCAAAAAGACAACATGACAACCAACGTCGTTCGACTAAATATTAAAGTATAATAACAACATTCGGAAACTCCATCCACCGCAGCAAATCCATAAATCGTCCATCTTGTGCCGAGCTCTCCAGTATCTCTCCCACAAGTGTCCCGAGCTCAGAGCAGGGCAATGACCTAAATATTCATGTCCATTTCCTCTCGTATGTTGCACGGGTAATGAAACTAAAAGTGTACAAAACTATTATTTGTCCCGTGATGACATACAGCTGCCAGATTTTGACTTTACCACAAAGTGACATAAATAACTTACTAAATTTTGAGTGTAGCTCATAATGCCAAAGTTGTAGATCATTTAACTTTACCCAGAGTGCACCTCGAGGCGTTAGATCTATGTAAAAATAACTTACTAATTTTTGAGCGGAAAACACTTAGAAACATTTTTGGTGTATGGTAGCTAAAATAATTGTTTGAGAATTATGAATTGGAAGTTCTTATCACTCATAAAAATATAGTAACATTCATCAAAACACAGAGACTTTAATGGACTGGACATATTGAGAGCATAAGATTACCAATTGGTTATACTATTGCCACAGACCAATAATAAGTAGACCTACGATTCCCATAGAACAGGAGCAGAAAAAACGGCAGGATTTTTTGATAAAGTGGGGAAAGGTTGCTTAAAAAGTACGGTGATGACACAACTCCCTCTGGCGGAATGTCTGCTTGTCTGTGTTTAGAACATTTTCAAAGAAAATTTCGCTATTTCAATCACGCGACGTAGAATTTTTGTTTGAAAATAAAGTTGAAATTTTTGCAGTTTTTAGTTCTTATCTAATACTTGCTAGATTCCAGGGTGTTCATCTGGATCTATATCTAATGGAGAAGAAATAAAAATGAAAGTTTTGAATACAGAAAAAGAAAGATATGAATGCAAGAAATGAAAATATACTTAATATTTATAAAGTATAAACTGTTTATTCGATATTTACACAATTGTGTGTGGATTAGACAATAGATTAGAAAAGCTTTCTATGAAAAAATGTCTTCTTTTGATAGATGTGGATTTTGAAACGGACAGGATTATGGTTTCTCCATTGCATCGTTCCTCGAAGCTTTGCTTTTAGTTTTTAATGAAATAAAATTGGATAGCACTTTTCACAAGCATCCGAAGAATAAGTTCGAATTTTGCGTTTAATCTTTCATAAATATAAATTTAATGAGGGAATATAACCACTTTCCTTTTATGTATTGTTTATTATAAAATTTAATATGCAATTAATGTGTAAAATATAATTATTTACTTTAAAAATTTTCATGAAGATTCGATCGCAATGATTTCATTAATGTCTATCTGTACTTTATGATGTATATTTTTACTCTTTCCATATGCACGCAGTTTGATGGCTCCTTATGTAAAAGGAGTCCTTAAGTAATAAGCAATTAGATGAAGCTTCTATTTAATATTATAACTAAATGATTTTAAAATTATTGTAAATGTAATGTATCAAATATACATAACATTTCATATCTTATTGCTTATGTATAAGTACTGTAAATATAAAATTAATTTGTTTCTATTCCAATCATTTAAACATCAATAAATTCTAATGAAATGAGTGTTAAATTAAAATATTCTTCACATTGATTTAGGAGTGTATGGAGTGCTGAAATTCATTTACTTTATCAGTTATTAATTTTTTGATGACAAGAATGTACTTTTTTTGTGATAGATCAAATAAGATTGATTCTTTTAAACGCGTAAAACAATGGGATATGGAAAATTAGCCAGATTATTTTAAAACTTCAACTTGGTAAAACATGTGTAATCTTGTATTATTTACGCAACTTAAAAAAGAAGGATATTAGTCAAGTGAAATGAATAATTGTTAAAGAAACATTTACAAAATAGAGGTGCGAAGTAAGGTAGAATTTTTGTTTTTCAAACATAACAGGAACTTGTTTCTTTAATTTTGTTTATTATAATATTTTATACACATAATATTCTTGTGAAATTCTCAGTATTGATATAGAATTATTATAATACTTGTTTCTTGTCCTTATTATTTTTTTAGTATATCTGCTTTTGTAAATACTTTAATTTGTTAGAGATGTTCGTTTTTTACCCTTATTTATATTTTTAAATTCTATATTATTTTATACTTAAATTTTTGTAAATAATTGCTATTTTCTTATCCTGATTAATATTTTGTATATATGCTATCATAAATAATTTTTTTTTACATATATATGCTGTGTATTATATTTGTGTACATTTTTATATATGTATGCTTTTGTGTAAATAAAACCAAAAGGTGGATAGCCACGTTAATTTAAATGAATTACATTGCTATTTATTTTTTGGTTATAATTAGTTTCCATTGTTAGATTTAAGTTTTTGTTAAATGCTAAAAATGAATAATTTATTTTCTAAATTTTAAAATATGTTATTTTGAAATTCTGATTCAAAACTTATAAGGAAATAAGATCGCACTTTGAATAAAATATTAACATTGATCAGATATTTGTCCAATTTTTAATCAGAATTTAGTTTTCATTTGGAAACAGTATTTATTTGGCTTTTATAGAAATTTAAAGATATTTTATACAATTATATTTTATATTACTCATGTATGAATATAATTCTTGAGGAATTACACAATTTTAAGTTTAAAAAGATTATGCATTTGCATCTTGTATAAATATTCCTTCCAAATTAAACACAAGACTATCAAATTACGAAAAAAGAAACATTTTATTGAAGGAAATGAACTTTGCTTTTAAGAGAAAAGTGTTATATGATACATTCTGGTGTAGTACTCACAGTTCTCCGCATAGTGTCGCTGTCATCGCAGCTTGAATAAAATTCGCGCCACCTGAATTCGAAATTGAACCGTTTTTTGCTTGAGAGCTGTTAGTTAACGCAGCAAAAAAGACTAGACTTAAAGCTGAAGTTTTGTGTCAATTTGTGACTGAAAGAAGAGATAAATTGTTTTCAAGAAACTTATCTTCTTAATTTCAGTATCACCATGTCCTCGTCGCCACGAAGAAAATTCAAAATAATTCTTCGTATTTAGAGAACTTTAAAACGATAAAATATTTTTGTTGCACTTTTTTAAAGTTTTTGTTATGTAATACATTTGTTGTACCTTCGGGCCCTGTGCGGTATTCCTTGGTGCTCAAGGAGGTATTTTGTTCACCCCCGCAAAAAAACTTTTTTAAAGTGAACTTTTTTATGTTATGAAAGTTGTCCTTAGCAATGTCTGTAAAGAAAGGAAATTTACTGATTAATACTTCAAGAAAACCGAAAAAAGTGACACAAGCCAATAAAAGAAAATAAATACATCTTATAGACGTTTCGCAATGATGCGTGTGTGTATTCTTCATTCCGTTGCCTTTAAAAGATTATTTAAGTTAAGGATATGAGTAATAATAAATAATACCAGCTGCTATATTAATTAATCAACTGTGTAAGGATAAAATGTATTTTTTGTGATATTTTAGCTATTTATAATAAATTAATTTATATAAAATGACTTTGAAATTGCTTATTATTCACTTTAACGGTCTATCATTAGTTATTTCATAGAAGAACTAGGTATAGTAGGTGCATTTTTTATATATTATCTATATTTATTATTTTAACTGACTTGTCTAATTATTTCACGAAATTATTCTAATTGAATTATGTACGTTATCGGTAATATATACATAATTGGACGCATCATGATCTAGTCTCTCGAAATAGAAGACCATAATTTTGATCCCAGCCGCCGTTGAACAATTGGAGGATGGATATTGGCCTTCTGCATGCATGTCTGTCCAGGTGAGTGCTTGGGAGTTTTCCGGGTTTCCTCCATTTCGACATATGGATGTGATCTATTATCCATGCAATGTCCTCTTGGAAGGCAATTTAAGCAATGGACTTAAAAATGCATTATGACAGTCTTTAGCTTACTTATAATCAATACATATTCGGGTAGATACTCCAATTTATGAACGGTAATGATGTAAGAAATGGAAAAATATTTAAATAAAAAACACTTTAAAGAATTTTATCTTATGCTCTTCAGGAGTTATCAAAAGTATTCCTGCCAGGCCAAATGATTGTGAATTCTCTCATTGTTATTAATTAATTGGTAATGGTTAGCATACGCTTTGTTTTGAATGTTTTTTTGGCTTAGTATAAAAATAGTGCAGCATTTTGAATTTTCTAACATCACTAACCAATGATATGCTGTTTCATTTATTTGATGCAACTTACAACAATATTTTTAAACATGTTAATGTGCATGCAATCATATATTTTTGCAAAAACCTTCATGACAAATGTTCCATTCTTTCATTGTACATCTTCAACAAACGAAAATCAGAGTTCTTAACAAAGAATAATGAAATCCTGTTCAGAATTTAAGGAAACGTGAGAACTCGGAAATTTGAGTGGTTCGAAATTGTCATTAAATTAATCCAATGAGTGTAGAACTTCGGTTTTTTATGAGCTTGTGACATTTTAAAAACGTTTTATGGGGCAGCATTTAAGCAAACGATCATTAACAATCAGAAACACCGTTGAGTCATTCATGACGAATTCCCTCTTTTTATACGGAATGCTTTATTGAAGTCTGACTTATGAATGCATCTAACGAAAGTTATTTGTGTTCTTTCAATTTCATTCAATGGTATTTTCACATAGTTGTAATAAAGAATGAAATCGATAAAAAAATTTTTTTACTGAAATACGCTAAGCAGAAAATTAAAAAAAAATGTATTAAATGCTATTGGAAGGGAATACTTTATATAATATAAAACAAAGCCATATTTTTAGAAATGTTTTCAAAAGAAAAAACGTGTTTAGAGAAAGGCACTTTATGCATTCCCACACATATATAAATGTGTATAGATAAATACATGTATAATATTATCACGTGACATTACATCCATCTAAGAGTCTTCTTAAAGGATTTTCGTTGCTCTAGTTCGGCAGAAGAGAGAGTTCTTTGTTGAAACAATTGCGAGCCATGAAAAATCTGGTGAAAGATTGTCACTAGATTTAAATATATATTTTATTATATATTTCAGTTTTATAACTGAAAATTTGACAGTTATGAACTATTGTTTTTCTTTTCATAACTATACATGTGATCTGTGAAATTATACAATTACATAAAATAGAAAAATTTCAAATTTTTATTTGTTTATTTATATTTTTTTTAATAAAAAATCGGATTGTAATTTTTTGTGCCCTATGTGCTCACCCAACTTTTAATCCAAGATTTGTTTGCATGCATAGAAATTTGTTTATTTGAAAGCCAAAATATGTTAACAAGTCCACAGTGAAAATAGGTATTCGATAGCAAATACTTATCACATTATTTTACTTAAGTTTCTTTTATGTGGGAAATGTATCCATTTGATGTGATCTACACTATTTTCGTAGAGAAAAGCTCAAGAATTTAAAACTCAAAATGATCGATGATAATCCAAAAAACTGTTGTATTTCCCTATGAATCTTCTTTACTAAAGGATAAATGTGCACAAGTCCGA
The DNA here is from genome assembly GCA_037975125.1 of Latrodectus hesperus. Lineage (NCBI taxonomy): Eukaryota > Metazoa > Arthropoda > Arachnida > Araneae > Theridiidae > Latrodectus > Latrodectus hesperus. Next base: position 98,167,990 of record CM075850.1, on the reverse strand, counting down.
ATATTCATTCCAAGTTTTAAAATGGTGGAAGCTTTCCATTCTCTGAACATGATTCCCACCGTAATAAGTATCTGATGTTGAAGTACATGAAACAGATCCTGTTCATAATATCTTTCAAGAGAAAGGACATTCCTTGGTATTTGCGGGTATCAACAAATAACGAGCCAAGTATACGATTCTTCATCTCAAATGACGATGACCAATTCCCGCATTAATAATGACACACTCACTGAGTCCTCCTAAGCATCAAATACCAAATATTTGAAAAATACTAGCAATAGCAGACAATACTCTGTTTGATTTCTGTACCAAGGAAAGTCGGGAAAATTGCTCAAAATATGAAGAATTATGAAACCTTTTCGAATTCTAAAATAATTGTAAAAACAGACTTTTGATTGAGATTAAAGCAAAATCATTCAATTGCAAAGTTGTAGAGCATCTTTTTTTCTGCTATAAAAATAGATATAATCCGTAAAATACTCTCAAAATAATTAGCACGAAATGTGAATGCAATAAAGCTTTTTTTTATATTTTACTGTAAAAAATGTAAGGCCGTGTGGCCTGTTTAGTTAGGGTGTTCGTTCACGTTAACGAAAGATAGTGAGCTCGAATCACGACCCAAGCGAAGTTTTGTCTTGTTCACTAAGGGCAGCTGGGACGCGTTACATCTGTCATAGTTGCAATGTTCTCCGAGGGAAATGATGCTTCTGGGGGTGACAGTCCTAGTTTGGGGGTCTTCTGCTTGGTCCCGACAGTTGAACATTTTTTAAATTTCACTTTCAGGGTCCAACGATTATATACCCTGTGGGAAAAATGTCTCTCTAGTCCCTTTTAGTGCTGGAAAGGTTGAAAAGGATCTTACCAGTCAGGAATTATATTAATAAAAATAATATTAAAAATGTTATTGTAAATAATGTCATAAAAATAATAATTGTATCAAATTGTTATCTATAATTACACTTTTTGGTGATATACAACTTTATGATATTTTACTTCCAGTAAAAAGTAACATCAATAAAATATTTGATGGGTGCTAAAAACGCGGCTTCATAAGTAGTTTAGAGTACACATTTATTATATACAGAAATTTTACGTATCGACATTCATGGTTCCATAAAATATACTCAATTATATATTTAAATGCTTTTTACCTATTACAGCTGAAGTAATAAAAGCAGTTCATATTAACAATGAACAGCTATTATGCTGATTTTTGGTAGCTGTAATCATAATTCTCGTTCGTAGAAGAATAAATTCGTAGAAGTAATCATAATTCTCGTTATTAGAAAATTAAGAGAAGACAAATTGATAAATAATCTGTTCTTGTGCAAGTACAATGAAATAAATATGAAATGAGAGAATAACATCCAATTGAATCGCATTTAAGCGAAAAAATAAACAATTTCAAAGAAAAATTATTTATTTAAAGTATAAACACTGATATCGCTTAATGGAGGACGACATAAGAAATTGAATCCATTGTAATGTTTAATTTTATTTTTAAACTCTTTCACAGACTATTTTCTCACACGTTTTCACCTGTAAAAACCTTGTAAATTCCTAAGCAGTCACCTGGACAGAAAGGCTTGTTCAGCATCTTTCATACCAATGAAGACCACAAGACAAATGTAAAATGTGTGAATTTTCTGTTGAAAATAAAATGAATCCATCTAACAGCAGCTTTACAATGTTAGCATGAATGATACGCACTTATTTCGATAGTATTTAATAACAGCCAATCAAACTTAATACATTGCAATGGCCATAGCATCTACTTTTTATATGTTAGGTTATTTTAGGAAATTAATACTTATTTATATACATACGTTGGTAAAAACTTAACAAAAGTTTCCCCGTACTTCAAAGATGTTTTAGAAATAACGTGTTAAGATAACGCGGCCTCTCTGAAATCGAGTTGACGAATGCTTCAGGATCCCTTTTCGTCGAACATTTTTTTAAATAAAACTTAAGAAGGAGCAAAGCATATAAACTATAAGCTTTTTGCGGCGCAGGTTGAAAATTTTTTAATGATATTAATTTTACACATATCTGCCATTCTTTGATATTGGAGCCGTCTTATTTATAATATGACTCCCCATAAGAAAAATACTCCATTCTCAATTTTTTCTCCCCTTTTGAAATGGGTTCTCAGAATGTTAGTAAAATTCTTTGCTTAACCTCTTGACTTGCAAATTAAATGGAACTTGAGGTGACTGAAATTATATAAAAGTAAGTTCAATAATATAGAAATAACTGAATTAACAAATCTACATTTTCTGAAATAGAATGATATTTTGTTGCTTTTGTGAAGAATACGTGATATATATCAATTACTATACACTCTAACTTATTTATTATGGATAAGGACCGCATAAAAAAAATCACACACGAGTGCTGCTATAAAAATTAGTTTTCGCAATAAAAATCTCACGTAGAAAATAACTCGACAAGTAACTAGGAATTGCTTTTTTAAACGAAATCAGAATACGAGAGATGTGTAATCAAGATAGTGGTACCTGGGTAAAGAGCAGAAAAGAGAACTTAACGAAAATAACGCAAGTATTTTAGATGAAATAAATGAATATAGTGTGATAAGAAAAAATATATACATCAGTACTAAACTATATAGGAACTTGTGTGTGTGTGAAAGCGTTGGATATATAAATTCAGTTTGTGATGGGAAACAATACATATGTGTAATGTAATTAACTGACGTAATACTTATGAGACAAAATACATATGAAAAATCGAAATAACTAAATAGCTGATCAAACTAATTTTTTTATTGACAGTTTCATCAATTATGTTTTCATTGGAATAAAATTTTCCTATGCCGAACAAAAACAAGTTTTAGTTTATAGGATTCTATATATGAATAACTATTATATAATTCTTTACATCTACCTGCACCAAAATTATATTTTAAATGTATATATATATATATATATATATATATATATATATATATATATATATATATATATATATATATATTGCAGAAATGGTGTTTTTGGATGACCAAAGATCATGTGAATTTTTAGAAGAAAGGCATAAGAGTTCTTTTGTCAATGGCACTCACTCACGAATGCATGGGCCAAGCACTTTGCTGAAGGATAGCAAGTTAACCTGCGTAAATCTGGAACACATTCCAAGAGCTCTAGTTGGACTTCCACGCGTGTTCCGCGATGAAGACTTTCTGAGGGTTTCTTTGAACTTCTTGAATGAAGTCAAACTAGTGTATCGAAAAAGGACACAGGTATAAAAGTTTTTTATAATTCATCTTTCTGGAGATTTCGTCAGTTTCTATTGTGGCTTGCTCCCCTTGATTCTGAAATAACTTCGTTTCTCTGCTTAAAAAAATGAAGGGCCTTCCTAAATTACTATTAAGAAAAATAATGTTATTGCCCTGCTAAAATTCTTGAATAAAATATTGCTTATGGGAAATGAGCTGCAAAAGGCTTGCAGAGGTTTGAGTGTACCGGAAAATTTCCCAGACCAGAACTGAGCTGTATCAGTTACACGGAAACTGCTGGGTGGAAGTGTTCATTCAGAAGCAGACCTCCAATACCTAACCTGCCATTCTCTAAGATATCATTTCACTTGGAGGACACTGCGATCACTATCTACTGAACGTGCCCTGGGCCGCTTTTAGAGAACAAGACAGATTTTTGGTTAAGCCGGGACTCGAATTAACTATTTTCTGATGATAAGAACTTTGCAACCAATCAATTCTCTACAGTGGCTTGTGGTAGGACTACGCTTAATAGAGTGAAAGATTCCGCGTTCGATCCCAGCCACTGTTGAATTAAGGGAAATGAATGCCGCGCTTCTAAGCTCATATCTGCTGCTCTTGGTTGTATTCCAGGCTTTTTTTCCTTGCGATATGTGAATGTGGCTCAATAATGATGAAAAGTGGATAGTAGATGTTTTAAAAAAGCCTTAATACAGGTTATCCATTCTTCAGTATCAAAATGATACAAGTAATGTTATGAGAAGAATTCCTTTTTTGTAGTCTTATTCCTCATTATCTAACCGCGGGTTAGATTCAGTCCACGAGCCCATGAATGTTCAAGATCAATCCTATCTAAATCTGCACAGGATCTAATCAGGGGAGGGGGTTGCAGTTGGTGCAGTTGGGACAGTCTTCTGCCCTCGGTCAACACCTGATATATCCACTTGCGAATCTGCTAAGGGTGGACTGAAGGAGTGCTTCTATATTTATAAAGTAAAAATTTGTGAATATCAAAATCTGAAACTTTCAGCATTCCGTTAATGATATGCTGGATTGAACTCTGAACCTTACACTTCGAAAAGGGAAGTCCAATGAGTAGGCTGTGGTGAGCTGAAGAACTTTGACGTCACGTAAGGGACAATTTAACGGTCATAGCCTGTTAACTGGCGTTCGGTAGCACTTTTTATGGATAGTGGGGCATATTCACGTATCGCAAGGGAGGAAACTCGAAAAACTTCCAAGCACTTCCCCTCGACAGACGTGGTTGCAGAAGCGCAAAATGTATTCATCGTTCAACAGCAGTTGGGATAGAACTAAGGACCTTTTGTTCAGAAGAGCTCTTGTTCTACTGCTAGTGAGCCATGGTGGCCCTGAGCAAAAGAACTTGAAAATATCATGATTTTGACAGAGTGGTTTGCTTAAAATGAAATGAGTGGTTATTTAGTACGAAATACGATACTTTAAATCTACATTTAGCTTCTTTATTTTTTTTAAAAAAAAAAACGTTATTCTTGGGAGATTTTTTTTATAGATTAAAAATACGCGCGGGACATTATTCTCTTCAGTCGTTTGAACCTATATTAGCAGATAAGTTTTGAGTTATTTTTAAATGATTGCAAAAGTTAAACGAGCGAGTGATTCATAAAATTTCGGTAGACATTTAATGATCGCAGGCAAACAGGAAAAGTTAAGTTTAATGTCACGGCGTAGTTGTCGAAAAGCAGTGAGATTGAATCCAGACTCAATTGTGAGTCCGTCGTGTTCATTATTAGCGACTAGGGCACGTGAAATATGTGGTGGTCACAATGTCCTCCATGTGAAGGATACTCTGGCTGCCTTCTGCTGGGTCTCTACTTTTAAATTACGAAGAACCCCGCTATCGGGACCAGGAAGGAATGCCCACTGGGTGCCCCTCCACATAAAGTTAATCTCACTTCCACCCCTTGAAGTGCTGGGGAAAAAAACGAACAGCCAAAATTGGGGGAAAAAACATTTTGAGGTTATCTGTTTGATTTAGGCAGAACAATTTTATTTAACGATAACTCCAACAAACACATTCAGTACAGCTCATATACAAGAAATTAAATGTCGATTGCAGCATTATTGAAAATCAATTACAATATATGCGAGATTAGATTTTTATGATATAATATTTTGCTATTTTACGATCAATTATAGAAGGAATTTTATTATTAAAAGCCTATATCTACTCAAATCCAAGATGTTAAAATTTTCAAAATATAATTCCAATTTATTTTTTAATTGTTTCACAAAATTATACTTAAGAATGCCTGTAACTGTGATCAAAGATTCGAATATAGCATGATTATGAATTTTTATGTAATATCCTGAAGCATTTACGTTAATCTCAACACATGTTAAAACGCATGATGTGATTTAAGTGCAATTGAAATATAAAAACTATAAATCAATACATGTATTCATATAAATGTGAGCATTTCATTTTTTTATTTTCAAAATCTAGTCTACCTCATCTATTTAAAGAAAATAATTATATGAAATTTTTATGAAATTAAAAAACTATTTTTTCATTAATTTTTTTAAAAAATTTAAAAAAATCGTTTATTTTTTAAAGTTTGAGAAAACTGGCAAAGAGTCTAAGATTCGAAATCTTCCGCTGGATTCAGGAGTTGTTCGGAAATAACTGTCACAGAATTTTAAATTCGAAAAATTAAACAAGCTCATTTGATATCATTCAATTTGAAAGATTATTTACATTTTATAATTTCAAAAATAAAAAAAATATTTAAAAAATACTAAAATATCAATATACTATTGAATTTTTACCAATTCATTAGTTAGTGAAATAAAAAGAATTTAAATTGATATTTTGTTTATAAGAATGAACAATACAGAACAAAGCAAATTCAATATGCATAAGAGCATTGATAAGAATGTCGTGAAAGCTTACGAAACGCATTGCGTTAGATTTAAAATATTATCCAATTATAAACTTTAGATTTTTTTTGCTTATAGATAAATCTATTTCAAATAAAATTTAAAAAATACAACTTTTTTTTCCTAAGACATGCATGTATTCATTTTAATTCTACCCAATATCATTCGCAATCGATCAAAACTTGAGCAACAGGCAGATTAATTTAACGTTTTGTTAAATATTTATCATAAAATACTCGGAAGAATTATTTTTAGATCACCATAAAGAATAAAAAAGGAAATATTGCATCACTAATTAACACTGGACAGATGAGAATAGTATAAAGATGCCTTATTAATTGTAAAGTATTTACGCAACCCCTAATCCCCGATGGCCATCATACGTCAAAAGATTGTTTTCTTCATTCAGAGACTACGTTGATTTGCTTAGGAGTTACAAGATTTTTGTTTTTATAATCCATACAGGAGTCGACACACACACAAATCTAGGATAATAGTATGCATAAAAATAAACAAGATTTATTAAAAAATATAGACTTGAAATCCGTGTGGGAAACTGATGCTTTTAAAGCATGTCTGTACGCAATTATGTAAATATATTTATGTACCAACTATGTGAATACGTAAAATATCGGAATTTTATTTTCAGAGACTGTTCTACATTAAAATGAAAAATATTTTTTTACCTGTGTTTTGCAATGCAATTTGTTTACTTGTTAAATAGCAATACGTATATAACCTGTAAGTATATGATGTTAATTTCAGACACCAATAGCTTTTGTTTGGTGCAAGAACAGGAAAATAATTTTTATAAGTCACACTCTCCTATTCCTATGTTATTCTAAGAAACATTTTCACAACTTAAGAAAAATATGTAATAATATTACAGTAACATTCACGATTGACAGAGCTCTGAATTTCACTGCCAAGTACACTTCCTTATAAAGTAGCCTTACATATATATTTATAAAAGTATTAACATTAAAATGTTATTTGTGACATTTTTTGGCTTCGCATTTATCATTTGAAATATAATATTAACGTCATTTTGGCCTGTAAAGGTTAAAAAAATGTGCTCAACTATGAAAATTTCAAAAATGCTCTATAAATTTATAATATCAATAAGCCATAAATAAAGTTTTGAACAAAAGTCTGTATTTCTTAAATTAGTTTCGAGTGTAAGGCAGCGCTCTCGTTGTTTTAAGTGAGATGTTAAATTAGATTAACTTTAAATTGATTTTTAAAAGGGCAGTGCAAAAGGGGTGTTATTAAATTAAGTAAAACAGTTATTTTCTTAGACCTAATAGAAATCTGGAACATTCATTGGATAATGAGTGAGAATTGCCGCAGCTAGAGTTCTGACATCACGTAATGTTAAATCTATGGAAGTTGCTTCCGCTGGAAGAGAGAACTCTTATGTAATACCGACTTCACCACAATCACGGGGCGAAGTTGTTCTTGAAGTTTACTGCATAAGAGAAAAAGTTACAAAACCAATTTGCTTTTGTGATTTAAAAACTATGTTATACATTTAGATCAATCTGTTAGACTTTAAATCTTAAACTAAAAAAATAATTAGTAATATCAAGATTAACAATAAGTCTGTCTCATAAGTTTAGAACAGAAAAGTAAATACTAAATATAAATTATATTATATACATTTCAATTCTAAATTCAAGGCTTCACCTTGAATTTACAATTAAAATGTAAACATTAGCATAAAAATGACTGGGCATTGCATACGAAATTTCGAGAACGCAAGTATGGTGCAGTTCTAGTGGGAATAGTTGGAATTTCTGAATGGAAGACTTGTTAATTTACTAGCTTCAGCAATATAGTCTTGTCTCCAAGTCCTGTTACTGGCCTCATCGTGGCAAGGGGGTGTCCCTGGAAAAAGTATGTAAAGTTCGTCGGCCGTTTTTCACTCTTGGTAGGACCACCGTAAGCGTGAAGGTCACGCCATTTTTCCAAGCTATCAGTAGACAACGGCCAGTCTTCTACCCTTGGCCCTTGGCAAACAGAAGCTGTCCCTTTGTGTACTCTAGGTTTGCTAGCGGCTATCTTCATGGCCTTAAATTTGATGGCAAACGTAAGCTCTATCCTACTTTTTGTCCAGGTTAGCCCCCAGCACCTTTTGTGCCCAAGATATTACTACGGATTATTTCATGGCCAATCCATTGCTGTTCCTTGATTTTGTGAAGATTGAGGGATTCGTGGATCTCTGGTTAGCATCAATATTGATACACCAGATGGGGACTTCACAATCTTGTTCCTTTGATGACGGAACTTAGGGTCATATTACCCAAATAATCAGGACACTTTAGATAGTCTTATATTTCATATTACGAACAGTGACTCGATTTTAAACGCATTAAAACTTTCGCTGCTCATCACAGGCTGATAGCACCATCGTTTATTTGTGATTTTGTTTCAAGTGCACCGACTTTCAAATATCTTTCTACTTACTCAGTTCAGTTAAGTTTCTTGAGCTGCATAATCTGTCAGTACATTTCACTGTGATTATAACTTGAAAGCACGATATATTTTCCAATAGATGTAAAACAAATTCTTCAAAATACATTATAGAGAAACTTCTAAATTTCTCATTCTGAAAATGTTTTTTTCGTTTGTTATACTTCGATGATTTTAATTTAATTTGAGTACTGAAGGTTGGAGGATGAAATGTGAATTTTGTGGAGATTTATAATGTTTAAGAAAAAAAAAATTCGTTTATTTTGCGACTAAAAACTGATTAACTATTAAAAATAAGAATGTTTCACTGCTGTGAAACACAGTAACTTTGAAGTAGGACTTCGCAAAAGTGAGTTCCTCTCATACATTTCCAGCAAATTAAGAACTACATACACTGAAATATAACAGAATGACATTTCATTTTTATATTAATGTTCAGTAAAATATTCACTCCAAATAAAGACAAATACTGGATAATAACAATCTATAATTTTTATTTCACTTGCAAATGTAAACAAACTTAGTAATACATGAAATACAAAATAGAATTAGCAAAAAATATTTAATCTAATCATAACACAAATTGGGTTTAAAATACTTAATAGTTCAATGATTTAAATATTCGAAATGAACAAATTAACTTGTTACTAGGCACTTTGAATTAAAAACATTTTCTTTTGCACAAAATATTTATAATCATTTTACGATGTGCGTTGTTCTTCGCTTTAATTCATTACATGGTTTGTGATAATTAACACAAATTATTCTAAATTTCCCTTGAATCAATTTTTTTCTAAACTTTGAAAAGTGCTTCCCCGGATCAGATCGTTAGTAGTTGCTCTTTGACCTGAGGAGCACATATAAGAGTTTTTAATTCAACAGTGAAATAAAGTATCAGTTTATAATAAATATAAAACGTCCATCTTACTTGAATAATCCATTCACTTTTTTTAAACTATATTACTATAACACTTATATACTGTTATAGTAATAAAATAAATGGTACTTGTTTATTTTTACGGTCTTAGAAACGCAAACAGTTGCCAACTGAAATACTTAACGCAAATTGAAGAATAAACGTTACTCAATCGCGTTTTTATGATTGCCTTTAGTTAAAATCTCATTTCTCCTATTAGTCATTCGATTTTGCCCCTTCTACAATTCTAATTTACAAATTAGTTAAAAAGATGGTTACTAAAAAATGAGACTGATACCCCTTGCACGCAAAAGCAGGCAAGCATTATATTACGTTTTTCATATCCAGTACTTATCACTTTTTTATTGTACATATATTCCCTTTTAACAAATGTGTGAATACTACCCCCGTTGCGGAATTCCAAAATGTAACTGGCACTATGAGCATAACCAAATATGGTTAAGGAAATTCGAATTGAGCGATGATTATGATGTCATCGCGCGCCACTCTTCTCAACGAATGAGAAACCAGTATGATGTATCCTTCTGAGGGGGTTAAGTTCTCTCGGGGCTTTTGTGGTTGAGCTCTCCAACTAAACGTGCTACAGACGTCATAGTTAGTATTCCCATCCTTGAAACACGATACTATTATTCCAGTAATAAAATTTATTTTTGAAAATTTGCCTCTTTAATGTCTTTTAATGACAATATTACCAAGACAAGGAAATAAGCAAGTAATACATGACACACACACATATAACATATAAAATAAAGACAAATAAAAATTTATTCAACGACGATCATGACAACACGCGCTCAAACACATTGGAAATAAATAAACAAGTACCAACAAATATATCTTCAAAAAAAGTGTCATTAAATATAATGTGCATTCATCATTTATAACATCAAGAGAGTACTCATCAATGAACAAAAAGGATATCTTGGCAGTCAGCGGTGATCCTTGTTGAAAGAGAGTCAGCCGCCCATCGCTTGCACTCCTTTAGATGCCTGGATCCACACTCACGCCAGAGCACCTAATGAAGTACAATAGACCGGTGGCAGTTCACGGCCGACAATCCTCATTCAGTTTCAATGAACAGTTCCTACGATAAAAAGTAAACGATTATATTAAGGCCTACAGTCACTAAAAAGGATTTCAATTACCTTCGGGTATTATTGATCTTAAGTTCTGAAATTTTAATCGAGAAGAGCAGACACATCTTTTCCTTTTCTTATCATAACATGATGATAAACTCTCTGGCAACGGACAGATGAAAGGTATTTTCACATCCACTAGGCACAGCTGCTTTTGGCGGATATCATAGTTTATCTCGTAACTTGGATTTGTAGTTATGTCATAGAGATCGAGAACACTAAAGAATATTCTACAATATTCTATTGTGGCAACCATAGTATTTACGTTATAGCCAGGGAAACAGCTTATAAAGGTATTGAAAGTTTATAAAGGTCACTTTTCTGCTCTAATTCAAACAAAATATAAAACTGTACTATATGGCAATTTTTAATTTCCCTTTAAATATAAAAATGTTAAACTCCGTTTGAGACTTCAATATTATCTTGATATCTTACTCGGTAGTGGTTAAATTAGAAGTCTAAGTATTGAGCATTTTCAATTTTTATCCGTTAAGTTCGTACAATATACACTTCATAGACCTTCTTGAAACAGGAAGCGGAATGAACATTTTGAACACAAAATGTTCATTACTGCAAAGGAGCCGCATCAATTCAGTTTTTATTAATTTTTAAAATCAAATTAACTTTGAAATCATCGCACAATCTATGATCTTTGAAATCATCGATATTTGTTACACATTGTCAGCTTCTGCTCAATCAACAGTACCTACACGATTCTCTTACAATGGATTGGAATCGAACCCACTGCCTATTAGCGAGATAAACTTTCTTGAGGAAGCCAGTCTTTCGTGATCACTATTGGCACATGGGACGAGTAAAATAGGTTGTGATCTCAATGTCTTTCAATTGAAATGACGTCGCTGGGAATTCACTACTTTGATCAAAATTATTGAGAAGACTTACCTGAGCGAAGTCAGTTTTATTTACAGCCAAAGTCCACCATGTTCAGTAATAGAAGGTGGTACAAGTAAAATAGTTTGTGGTCTCAATGTCCTCCAAATGAAATATCAATGTGCATCTATTGCTTGCTCCAAATTATAAAAACCACTTTCTGTAGCATAACCTAAGTCTATTGTATTGATTAAGGTAGCTGGGATTCGTAAAATATGTTGTGGTCTCGTCATGTACTCCAAGTGAAATGAGATGGCTGAGGATCTTGTTTCTTCCAAATTGTAAAGACTACATGCAAGAGCGAAGTCAAATCTATCGTGTTCACTAACAGATGGGACACATAAAATAGGTTGTGGTCGCAATGCTTTCCAAGTAAAATGATATCGCTGCAGATATACTGCTTTGTTTAAATTATGAAGACCACTTTCCAGAGAGAAATACCAAAATCTGTTCAACCATATTCTATCGTTACCATTAATAGCAGCAGGGAGCATAAGACAGGTTATGGTAGCAATGACTTCCAAATGAAAAGATATCGTTAGGGATCTATTACGTAGTTTAAATTAAAACCACATTCTGGAGCGAAACCAAAATTTTTTTTGGTTCACTAATTGCAGCTGGGAAACTTAAAATAGACTTTGGTCCCAATGTTTTCCAAGTGAATGATAACCCTGTAGAGCTATTGCTTCGTTTAAATTATAAAGACCTTTCTGGAGATAAGCAAAGCTCATTGTCTGGATCACGTAAAATAATTTGTAGTAGCAATGTCTTCAAAGTGAAATGATATCGCTGGAGATCTATTACTTAAATTAAGAAGAATACTTCCCGGAACGAAGCAAAGCAACTAATTGATGGGACACATCAGTAGGTTGTGATCTAAATGTTCTCAAAGTAGAATGATATCTAGGAATCTATTGCTTGGTTTAAATTATGAAGACTACATCCCCAAGCGAAATCAATCTTAAAGTGTTCGACATCAAACTAGGAACAGAGAGAGCTGTACACTCTCTCCCCTTCGGCAATGACGATTCGGGTCTTGTGAGCCTGATGAAGATTAAACTATAGGGAATAAGTAAGAACACCAACATCACATAAATTATCTTTCTTCTAAGAAACTTGCGATTTACTTTACGTTTCCAGACAGCCTCAAGTCATGAATACTTCAGAATGTCATTCATAGCTCAAAGAAAATACGGCATATGCATTCGATTTTTTTAAAATTAAATTCTGTAGCGCCCTCTATCTGCAGCGCCACCCATGGCATCGTCAACGAGAACGCCAGTCCCTCTCCAACAACCGACGGTATGAGACATGTCCACATGACTCTCATGTTTATTTTTTTTCTTCAAATTTAAATGTTTTAGTTGTTATTTAGTATTATTTGTAGTATCTGTGTGTATCTGTGTTGTGCTCAAATTGTACCTAAAATTGTAATAAAATATTTTGAGCTATTTAAGGAACCTATTTCTTTGTTCCTATTAAACCAGCTACATGCTACACGCTACAATTCATATTTTTCAAATTAATAATTCTTAAGGATTCAAATAAATTTTTTTTAGTAATTTAGGAAAATTTTGAGAAATATTTTTAATAGCATTTTAGTCCATGCCTTAAATTAGTTAATTTTTACGGGACAACTCCGCTTTTGTAAATTTAATAAGAGACAAACTTCGAACTTGAAATCGTGGTGCGGTTAGCAGAATTATGCAGATTGTGGGAGAGTTATTTTGCATTTTTTTCCCAGTGGCATTTCGGTTTTTGGAAAATAATCCTATTTTAAGGGAATATTTTTGTGCATGTTTAAGATAATATTTTAAACTCTTTTGCTCTCTTTTTTTTACATCACATGATCATTCACTTCTTTCCTTGAGTACAGTAAAACAGAAAATTTAAAAGCTCCAGAGTTTTGTTGCAAAGCGTTATAAGCACAAAAATAAGGAGAAGGAGAAAAAAAAAGTTGAAAGGATTGAATAACAAAAAGTATCCTTGAGTTGAAGAAGACTTGATAAGATTGAGAATCATCAATTGGAAATTGAGTCGTATGAAATGAAGGAAAGTCTTTTAGACTATAATTATGCTTGTCAGACATTCCGATTTGACCGGGACATTCCCGGTTTACAGACAAAATCTCACTCTCCTGGCCGGTTTACTTCACGACCCAGTAAAAATTGAATTTGATTTTATAGGTGACCAAAAATGTGGAAAAATGATTAACTGTGAAGGATTACTTAAAATAATTTGTCTTATTTCTGTACTGCATGAAAAGTGAAAACCACAGAAGAGTGTGATGGTCTGTTAATAACTGATACTCATCTTGTCTAGCCAATAATGACCATGAGAAGTTGTGCTTGCTAAGGAGTATTTGCAGTCAAATTGGGAACAGAGGAAGTAAGAGACTACGAAAGATACAATTATTTCAAGTGAAGAAAAGTGGCTCAAGCTTGCTTGGTAAGTTCAAAAATAATCACCAAAGAAACTCCCAATATGATCAAGATTATTGATTAAACATATGTGTACAGATAATTGATGAATATGCCTTTTTTCTTACCTGGGGCATCTGCATCAGTTGAGAATATTTTCTTTGATGAAATACGCATAGATTGATGATAAAAGTTTGTTGAAGGAATCTGCGGGTAATGGATTAGCCAGTTAGATTTTTACAAAATTAAAATCAAGAAGACTTTCAAAGAAACTTGGAAGAAAAGATGGACAAAAAGTAATACATGTAAATATTAACGTGTTGGAAGTAAAATATTTAAATTTATGCGTTTGTCATTTATATTACTATCCCTAGTTTAGATTCCTAATCTGTAACTCTATGGCACATAAACTACTGTTTATAACACGATATAAAAACTCGCCAAAGGTGAGTGACCTTGAGTTTTCGCGACGCTGAGGGTGGGGAGTATTCCAGTGTCTTGGTTGAATATTTCAGAAATCTGACACAAGCCTATTTATAATGTAACAATGAGGATTTGTTTATGCAACTATAAGATTCCATATTTCATCGATATTTTTAGAGCTTATATGTTCTCTATTAAGCGGCTTCAGCATTTTATGGTCCATTTTTATTTTCCTTCGTCAAATGCATTTAGAATCTGATAGATTTTAGTTTTTCTGTGAAACTATTGAAATATCTTTCTCTAACAGATTACGTGCCAAACGTTATTTTTCAATCATTTTTATAAATAAGCACACTTTACTGAAATCAATCTCATTAGCGATCAGTATTCGTTGCTTATTCCCAACATTTTCTTAAAGATTTTTACAAGAAATTTTTTCTTTAAAAATCTTTTTTTAAAAAAAACTACTTTTAGTTTTACTTTCGATGCTTCAAACATTACAAAAGTGAATTTAGTACCTTCTGTGAAAAAAAAAATGTTTCGGCAGAAATGTCTCACACATATGCATAATAAATGCCCAAAAAGTCCTTTTCGCATGTACTCATTAAACTCTACTTATTACAGCACAATTTCTTTATACTTTCTGGTTAATTAGAAGACAAACGTTTGCTATAATCAAATAAACTCTTTCGAATACACTCAATTCACGAATTGATTTATTTATAATGTATTAAGCGAAATTCCAATGTAAAAGCAGATTCGATAACAGTCGAAAATCTTATGTGTGTTGAAAATTCCTGTCTCTCTGGCTGTGCCAGTTCAAAGGTTGATTCGGTCATTTGTTCAAAAATAGGAGCTGTGTTTAGGAACGGCAGAAAATCCAAATTATATAGAAATAACCGATTTCGAAGAAAATTTTAAACTAATAAAACCTATACATAAAACAAATTAAAATAAATCCAAACAAATGAGTCATAAATAATATTTGATATGAATTACTTTTCTTAATGTATTTATATAAATGAGACAAAGAAAAATACATTTACAAAATAAATATAAAATACATTGATTTATTTATAAAAAATATATTTAAGAAGCAATAGAATATTGAATTAGTAATCAATCTCTTTAACTATTAGATGTATGATTTTTACTATAGTTACTTATTTTAATCAATGAAAATATATAGACATCAAGATATTAAATCAACATAAAATATTTGAATGGTTTGCCAATTAAAATGTATCCTGTAACCAAAACAATCCTTTCAATTACTTCTGCTATTGCAATTTTTAAATAAGATGAATAAAAAATTAAGATCCTTTTGAATTTTCAATGTTTAAACGATTGTAATATCCTTAATATTATAGAAATCAGATGCTTTCTTAATGACAGCAATAGAGCTTTCATTAAAACAGTTGAGAATCGATAGTATTAAAATACTAGTGCATAAATATAGAATATTAATTGTTACGTAAAGAACTTAAGAATTAAGTGTTATGATTTTAAAAATCGATTAGATATTAAAATAAAATTTAAACTATTGTAATAATCGAAAGGACATATGCAAAATATTCGCATGAAGTATGGAAAATAAAAAATAAACGAAATAACAATCACATCGCATAGTTTTTATCTATGTTAATTATTCAACTAATTAAAAATACATTTATTAAATATAATAACTTATTAAGTTTAAGTTAAGAATCAGGCATGGTAAACAATGTTCTTTCCGTTTTTAACGATTCAAAAGAACACGACCTACTGAAAGTGTAGCCTTTGTTAGTCCCCGAAATAATCTTCATAGGTATCTAACTTGAACACAACCTTCTGCCAACTTGTTTCCATTTGTGCAATCCTCTTGGGTTAAAAAGCCTACTTTGAAGTCATAAAGTAAGTAACACTGAATGAATTCCTTCAATACATCCATTTCTCTTCGCTACTGTTCGAGTTACGATTGATGAATGTGCTCGGTGGACCAGCGGTTGTTGGATTTTCCGCTTCCTCGATCTAATTTGATGGTAAACTTTATGATTAATTTTATAAAAAAATTGTCTTACCACTCAGTTCCATGGCAAAATAATGCAAATGTGGAATAGAATATTTGTCAGATATTGAAACCACGTTCACAAAATATGAGATAATCTTTACATATTCTGTGCTTGCCATCATGTTAGGTCACGCTGTGCAATAGGACGGGACAAAGGGCTTTTAGAAGAGTGGATGATTTTGCTGCAGTAATTCCTGAAATTCAGTTTTTAAAGCTTTCAATTTGTCAAGATTGAGTTTTCTAAATTTAGCAAAGACGGGATATCCTTTAATTTCAATTATAGGAACAACCGAAGTAGTTAGCTTGTGCTTATTAAAACTGGGACTTAAAATTCAAGGAAATTCAATAATTATAGTGTAAAAGGGTGTATCCGCACAGATCAGCGCTAAAAGAATTTCTGCATGCGTAGAACATTGAATAGTTAACGCAAAACGCCGTTCTAACAGTCTGCGATTTTTAATATCTAATCATTGTGTAAACTTTCCAAAAACAGTCATATTTTAAAATAGACGTGGTTACTTCAGCAATACCAGAAGTCCACAGGAATTTCTTTTAAACCTATGTCAAGCTTCAGCTGTATAGCGCCAAAGGTGGGAACATTCGATCCATTTCCAGCATACAAGTATTCCGATTGTTGTTTACACCAAGTTATGAAAGTCCTTGGTTAGCAAGACGAAATTTGCACCAGAATCAACAAGTAATTTCTGCCTAGAAATTTTGTCAAAAACAGACAGTTATGGTTAGTAGCAATGTCTGTTGCCACCGAAACAGATATGCTTATTAGTTTTCCTGGAATCTGCATGGCTTAACACATTTGCTTTATCTTAAAACCTATAATGTACCAACACCATCTGTTAAAATTATTATGAGGATCCGAATTTGATCTTGTGCGGACTAGATTGAATCAAAAACGCGCGACCTCGCTACCTCTGGGCTATTGAAGCGATTTTAAAGTCTTTAATCAGTGATTACTTTCAACTGAATTGATTCATTTATTGCTGTAATAGTGGTTGCTATGGAAGTCATTTCCATTATTTTATCGGCAATTTTAGCCAAATTTGATAAAGTATCGCTCGAAATGGAGAGGATCTACTTAATGTTTAGCGGAAGGCGCTGTAGCAATAGACTCTCGTTAATATCTTATTCAGCCAGGTTTTTCACCTTCTTAAGAAGTTAAGAAGGCTTACTATCTCTTACTTGTTTAACTTTGAAGAGAAGTCTAAGACTGGCTGAATCAGATCTTACGTATAGGTCAAGCAGGCGTTCTTTCAACGTGTCGTATAAATTGCCTAGAAGAGGATTTTCTATTTAATCTGCTACGCCATTTAGTTTTTATATCAACAGCAGAATGGAATTTAGTTTCATCTCGGCGGTAATACCTGCCAATCTGAATTGCGATTCTAGTTATAGAAAACCACAAACGGGGGTCTGTATCCCAAATGGGAGGTGCTCGGAAAGCAATTTGGAATAAATCTGAAGCTTTTTAAGTCTCAATCATCGTAACTTAAAATGGAAGTCGATCTAAATAAAGTCTTTAAATATTGAACTGCATAAAAGTATTCGTATATGAGCGTGTTGTGAGAGCGCGAATGCACCTGACACTTGATGGGTAGACAGAATAATCAGATGATTTTTAAAACACTTCAACATTAGTTTTTACATACTCAAACATACTATAATTATTTACAGATAGACATACACCAAAAATACAGGATACAGTTGACTCTCAAAATTAAACTTCATGGGTCATTGATATGACAGTTACCTAGCGGCTACTGAAAAGATATTTGGAGTTCAATTCTGTTGTTATACCAATGTATGCTTGTTTCTATTCTAAACCTGCGTGTACAGTTCGTAAACAAGCTTGAGACAATTAAAATTACAACTAGAGAAAAGCATATAATTTAAAGGGGTTGCTAACAATAATCTATTAGAAAATTAAAGCGGCAGAAATACAAGTCCTGCCACTGCGAGGAAAATTTAATTATTTGAAAAAAATAATAAACAATGGATATACTGTAAACAAAGGCTCCAATGTCCTGGCAAAGCGTAGAGACAAACACAGTTCCATGGGATATGTGGCACAGCCCGGAACGTTCTGGTAGGAAAGAAGAGTCGATATTGTCTTGGTAGGTTTACCAACCAGTATTTCTTCCAAGTAGCAGGAGTTATCATATTCTGTTGCTGTAGTGACGATTCCCAGTGGTCCTCGGTGTCTGGAGGATGATTAGGTGCTCTTGCAGACACAGCTTTTGTATTGCTCTGGGAAACATTTGTTACACTACTGATTTTGGATAGTCCCATTTTGCCATCCATGGTATACTTTTACCGAGGGGCACGCGAACAGTTCACAAACTTAGCCGTTTAGGAAATGCGCTTCCACACTTGGCCTGAAAACCAATGATTATGCCCTTTCGTATGTCAAATCGTTCGATTTAAGCACCATGCCAACTATTACCATGTTTACTGAAGCCTTCACACACCCTTTATATACGCTCAACTACACTGCGCTGCCACCTGCCTCTTGTGATTGGTTAGTTAACGTCGATGTTGAAAGTCACATTAATGTGACTAAACTATGTATCTTTGTTTTGTTAATGTCATTTTTTCATAATTATTCTTTTACATAAAAAAATTTTCAAATGGTTTCACCAACACTTTTATCGCGTCTTTCAAAAAGTGATTCTTTATGAAAATTAATTTATCTGGAAATTATTATTTATTTTAGTTTAAAGTTATTTAAAATCAGATTTAAATGTTCAATGAAGCTCTAAGTTTCTGGAAGTAATTGAGTAATTTAAATTGTACTTTTTTTAGATAAAAACTGCTTTATATGATAACGGCTGGTGTTAACCATTCCCACAGAGTTCTGTGAGCAATATTTTTCTGAACTTACAAGCAAAATGCCATTCATTCTAATGTTGAGGAAGCAACTTCTTGGAATATATAAATATGAGGTATATACTTATTATTTTTGCAATAGTTACAGCTTTTTAAACGAAAATATCCCAGTACTATCCAATTAAAAATAATTTATATTGCAATCTATATGATACACATTACAAATGTTCATTACTTTTATTTGCAAAGCTTTTTTTGCTTCCAGCACTAATTATGTCACTTCTGCAAACATTAATTTTCAAAAAACCTTAGACAAATGTATTAGCTTTTTAAAGTTTTAGCTATAACTTATCGTTCTCAAAAAGGAAATTTTGTTAAAATATTTTTCACTGTCCTATTAAGATTACAAGAATTATTTTTGCACATAAAGGATAAAATATTTTTATTTTCCAACCATTAATCCAATTAATAATTTTTAATCCAGAAATGAATTATTTTCTATCTTCTGGATATTAATTAAATAATATTTCACGTCTTGGGGGGTTGACCTAAATCACTGTAAATAAGCAAAAATTTTATGTTCAAAGATAGTAGGAATAAACACAAAATATCTTGCATGAAAAAAGGGAAATTCGTATCTCAATTTTCCGAAAAATCAATCTAGGAAAATTTAGTAGGTTTCAATCTCGTTAATACAAAATAATGTTACTACAAACTTGAAAGGGTAAAAAAGGAAATATTTTTTTTTAAGTAACACTGCATACAAATACAAATTCACGAAAGCAAATTACCTTTCTAATTTTAATACGTTGCGTATTTGTTTTTGTATCTACTGATAAAATTTCCTCCAAAAATAAATTAATATTGGATGTCCTTTTCAAACTTGTGTTAATCTTTTCTTTGGTAGACTATATTTTTACATTTAATTGCACTCCAATCCTTTTTTATAAATTGGACAAGAAAACTACTCATTTTGTGATGAGCGTTTTCAAATCTTATTATATACTTTTTTTATTAGGACAGGATCTTGAAATCCTAAGTTCACTCCTGATTGGTTAACATTCATTTTCGCAATGGTTTGTTTCAATGTTTAAAATTTTTTTCCCTATCTAGCATGGAGGAAGGAATATAAGAGGAGTAGTTCTAACAACGAAATATCACGAGTGGCAGTGAAGTAGCTAGCAGACGATACCACGCCCATTGTCTTTCAAGAGAAACTTATTGAGGACACAGTATAGGCATTATATTAATTTAAATAAAAGTGATCTAAATAACTTATTTTCATTTAAAAAGTTATTTTTATTGATAGTTAAGTGCTTATTTTGTATTTTTGCTAATTATTAATATTATGTATTTCAATAAAGAAATTTTAGGCGTGTTACTCACCTTATTGACTTTGAGATAAACACTTGAATATTATGAATTAAATTAAATATCGTATTATATTTATAATCATGAGAAATGTTGATTTTTCTTTTCTTTATTGTCATTCAGTGGCAAAGTTTCCTATCCATGTTATTCCCTGTGATTTTATCCATGCATGCAATATTCTGGTACTTGGTTATAATTTTTTCCTTTATAAGAAAAAATTATGCTTCTGTATACAAATTTATATCTGTATAGTAAAAATATTTTTCCTGTGGTGTATTTTTAGTCCAATACTAGAAAAAAAATTTTTATTACCAATATTCGTTGAATAATGTAAAGAAAAGAAAAAAAAATGCAATATAAAGTCAACTGTAAGAATCCTCTAGAAACAAAATAAGATATTTTTTTTTTTATCTAAAATTGAATTTTAATAAATCTTGATTTATTATATTTAATAAGATTTGTATAAAATAAAAATATCTTCTCAAAAAGTATGATATTTTAATAGATATTTTAATATTAATGTAATGTTAAAAACTCAGTACTTTTGTTTTAAAAAATTGGAATTTATTCACTAGCAAAATAACTAAATGTAATCCTAAACTTATAAAATTAATCTCCTTTAAATTAATTTTTTTACAGATGAAAATTTTCTTTTATAATAATTATTCAATAAACATTCATTAAAATAATTTCTGTTTAAACAATGAAGTTGAAATAAGTATATTTTCTTTTCAAATATTTCAATTCAACAAGAGGCTTATTAGTAAAGAACGGGTTTTAGTGTAATACTTTGGAAGACAGGGGATACGGCACATGCGTCAAGCGCTGACCAATAGGGCGGCTCCATTATGTTCCTTCCTCCATGATATCTGGACTTGAGTTCATTGTGGCTAAGTGATAGGACAGCGCTCTTCGAAATATAAGATTCAGGATTCGATGCCAGCCGCTTGAGAAAGATGTTGCGCTTCTATGTTCAGCATGCATATCTGTAAGAGCAGGTGAGTTTTCCGGGTTTCCTCCCTTGCGATACTTAAATATGGTTTACTATCTATGAAAAGTCCTCCAGTTTACGCGGTAGATATACATTAGCAGAGTATTAGGCCGTTTGGTATTCATCACGCAGTGTTACAGATCCTCTAGATATGAAGGCTTCTCAGAACAAAAGATGTAGGATTCTAGTTCAGATGAACAAGTGGAGGCGGATGTTGTGCTTCTACCCATGCACGTTGGTCGAAGTAGGTGCGTGGCAGTTTTCTGGATCTCGCCACACGCAAATAGAATGAAGCAGTGATCATTCGGTGGATATCTTTGAGAGTCTAAGGGTATCCGCTACACATTGTCAAAGAACTTCTAGACAATGGTTCAAATAAAAAATATTACTAAAGTCACATTTGAATTTTAAATAAAATTTTTAACTTTTAGAAAGAAAGTCAAAAGTTAAGGAAAAAATATGTGATGGACGCTTAAGTGCCTATGTGGTGAAGTAATTCAGTACCATATGAACGAAAATTGAGTTATTGGAACATGTGGTTATTCTGTTCATTGAAATGAAAATAGAAAGCTACTTTATAACTTTAATGTAAGTTTCATTATCATTTGGGATTCAGAAAGGGATACAAAATACCTTGAAAGTTTTCTTGTTCATCTGCAATGAAGGGGCCAAACTTTTTATCGACTTTTCAGGTTAAAGCGTTCTCCTATCAAGTAATGTGGTGGCTCGTAATTGAAATCGAAAAATAATTAAGGAATTTAATTTGTAAAATCGAGATGGCAACAATTTTAAACTTGAAAACAATGCAAAAAGAAATGAGATCTTCAGCTTACAACAACTATACTTAAAGTCCGTCACACACGATACAATTTTGCGTTTGGATTTCTTAAGGGGGTAGGAAGTAATTTAACACAGGAATAATGCAACTTATCTCTTCAGATTCTGCTTACCAGAATAAAGGATGCACAGTTACAAGTGTAGCCAACTTTCAAAGGTGCAATTTTTTAATTCATTGTTTTTGACTTTAAATATTTGCTCAACAAATTGAAAACAAAAATCGTTAAAAGTTACATAAATTAAGAATTATTCAGTCTGTTTTACAACTTGACATACACTTATAAGTCCATTTAGTATTTATTGCTACGCTTATTTGTGTATTAATTATTTATTTCTTCCATTCAAGTTTTATTTTGTAGTATGTCTTCATCCTTATACATTAGAAATCTTTTTATTTAATTTTTTTTTTAAATTATATATAAAATAGTTAATTATGCACAGAAATATTGGTAGCTTCTGTTTTGTATTATGATGCTAATAATAAAGGAAATGGAGGAAAAAATCCGGTTTGATGCAGCGAGAACTTTCCCATCTTAAGTTGATTAAAGAAATACGTTTATGAGATAAGGATTTCTAAAAATTACAAGATGAATGAAGAATTATATGAAAGTTTGTAGAATACATATAAAATACATACATGCGTTTATTTTTTAAGACCTCATGATTAATTGCGACTTTCTGTCAACTGGTGGGTAGAACGTATGAAGTTTTAAAACAAAAATTATTTATCTTATAATTTTGGGAAAAATAATACCATAAACATGCGAAACAATTATTAAAATTCTTTACAATGAATACTTAAAAGTAATTCTTAAAATTATTTCTTGATTTATAATACATTATAGAAGGTTTAAAAACCTATATTGAATTGAATAAATTAAATGTTTGTATAGCTTAAAATTTAATGAAAAAATATTTCTTAAATTAAATGCAATTTATTAATAGAAATATATTTTATTATTTTAATACACAAAAAATCATATTGCTTCAAACATTCACTATATTTTTAGTAATAATTCCCATTTGATATGTAACTTTCTTCGTTCATTGCAGCATTTTCAACAAATATTTTTAATGAATATCTAATAAATTTCGTGTATTTTCTTTTTATTTTATTCGTAGTGTCAATGCTTGCAGAAAACTCATCTCATGTGAGTTTTTGCATTATTTCTTTAATAGATATTTTCACAAATAAAACTAAATGGAAAGTTACAGTAAATAATGGTTTCCAAGTGTCGCCAAGAATACCTTAGAATCCTAAGGAAAGAGACACCAGGCAGCGGATAACTACCGATTACCTCCTATTAATCCCCATGTTGAAAGAAAAATCAGAACTTGCTCAATTTCCTTCAACCTGTCAAACTATCCCACACATGGTACGATTTTGTACGCATCATACCGATCCAAGTATTAAATCGCATCGTGTGAGGCAGGTTTTACGATATGTGGTCACCGTGTTGTATTTATGTTTGATTTAATCGTTAAAAAATATCTTTTATTAGAATGGTCTAATTAATAACTACAGACCACTGATGTTGATGACCCGGACGTGATTTAAAACGCAATCTTCTGATCTGAAGTCAGAAACGCTATCGCGTTACGTACCGTTCCGAGATCAGAAGGTTACGTGTTCATATCAAGTCTGGGTCATCAACATTGTTGGTATGTAGTTTATAATTAGACCATTCTAATGAACTATATTTGTCAGCGATTAAATCAAATACAAATATAATACGGCGATGGCATGGCATAAGTCGTATCATCTATCGAAGGGATTTCGTTTCTTTGTATCGTTTTCAAGTTCAGAGTTGCCATCTCACTGTTAGATTAAAATTAGTTTTCAATTAAGAGTTACTAGAGAAGTACTGATGCAAAATCTCGAAGATAGCTTAAAGGCAATAGGATCAATGATATCTTTTATTCAAACAATTGTATTCTAATGAGCACATTCACAAAGTAACTTTATTCTAGTTTTAGATTTTAAAAAATGATAGAAAGATTTTATTAAATCAAGTAATTCTACAATGAAAAACTTCAAACCTAAATTAACATTCCTGCGAACATTAACTATGCAAAAAATTTTACGAAATACCAATTGTGTTTCACACAAAGCAAATTTAAATCATTTTCTTAAAACTTTCATTTTCTTTTAACAAAACATTTTTGTTCAAATATTTTACAATTACAATCATTTTCTGTTGCCACTCATAGAAATGTTTATCAATATACAAATCAAAAGAGCAATTACAATATCGTTTTCTGTTTACATAAAAATACTAACGTATTTCGGGGACAGAGTAAACCTTTTATAGTTATTACTTATAAGACTTTTATATAGTTAAATTATAACGGCCACATTGATTTATAAAATATCATGAAGTATCTTTAATAATTACAACATATATACATTAAGAGTTTAATAAGCAAAGATCCAATTCTTAGATTCATTTCTAGACTAAGCAATTCTTAGATTTTTGCTTAACTTTACCAGTATCCTGGAATTTCTGTACAAACACGGAGGTAAAAATTCTATATATGACAAAGTATATTCATATAGTTCTTAAAAATTACTAAAAATAACAGTTTGAATTTACACTTATGTAAAATTAAAATTTCAATCAAGAGAAATTTAAATAAATTCGATGAATATCATTTTTGTAGTTTTTATTTAAAGTAACTTTGTACTCTCTACTTTAAATGCATGAATAACACACAACTGTATATTAGAATTCTAAATTCTAGATTTTTAAAAACATTAAAGTTCTCAGAATAAGTAAATAATGATAAATATTTCGTTTAATAAAACTGCTTTTTATATCAGCATTTATTTTTTCTCAGTCATCTTTATTTTGGTAACTGAGGTTTTTCTGAGAGCAGCTAGCACTGAAATTTTTCCAAGTGTTTTACCATTTAACATGCATAAAAAATTTCCAAACCTTAATATTCCGGAATACTGAGGTTTAAAAGGATCAGCTTCGTTTTTTCTTTTAGCATCACAAAAATTTCTAATAAAATAATAAAACCATTTTTTCTCAATCCAAAATTTAGTTCCATTGTTTATATCAGTTCTAGCATTCAGCACATTTTGACTGTGGTACAGAAAAATGATCAAACATTTCGGTTTAGAACCTTTTAAAGTTAAGTTACAATAAAGCAATAAAACCGATTTTTTTTCCTATATAAATTCATTTATCGAGCAGTTTACACGAAAATAATTTACTAAAATTCCTTATTACAGTGAAAGACAGTGGTTAAATATGGTCTTATACCCATAACTCCTTTCGATATTTTATTTTGAAAGTGGTTAACAACTCGGGCAAATATTAATTTATTTATTTCATTCTAACAACAGAGATTAAAATTAAAAAGTTTTCAAACTTTTTTACCGACTTCCTTCTGACTTTTCCATTTTCTTGTTGACAGATTCAAGAAAGCTTTCACCGACTGGAAAAGGTGCTGTGGCCACGGGCTCTCCGCGCGCTACTTCAGGTACCTGACTCTCGTGTGGCGCAGTCACAAGCACCTGATGCAGCACGTGGGAGCCAAGCGGCATCTAGGACGCCCCCTCCTCCAGAACCTGCAAGAAAGGATTCAAATGAATTTTTACTGAACTAGAATGGGATTTTTTAACACTAATGAGAAATAATGAAAGTTTCACAGAAATAGAATGAGCTGCTAACACTAATGGAAAATAATGTTAAATGGAACTAGAACTGTTACACTAATGTAAAACAAAAATGATTTGGTACAGTTCTGTGTTTGTAACGGGCAATGATATCGCCCGATTCTAAGTATAAACATAATCAATACAATAAATTATGACTTTCATTTTCAAGTGAAATTGAGATTTAGCAAAACATTAATGGAAAACAAAAAAATATTAAGCTCACCGTATCTTAGCGGTAGAAAAGCATTCTTTAGACCGATAGGTTCAGAGTTTGATTCTACTGTTGAACAATGGATGCTGCCTTTTGAATTCACATCTGTCGGGATTGGTTTCTAAGCATACTAACAGAGCAGCGATGAATATCAGAATGCTTTACAGACTGTCCACTTGGCGGTGAAGAAAAATAGCGACACCTATTGGCAAAAAAATGGTGACGAGTTCGGTCGGGTTAAAAGAAAAATGCAGGCTATATTTCAGTTAATGACGGTTATATTTCCGTCCCCCTGCCGAGAGAAGAAATACAAACATTAGGAAATTCGAATTTTTCTTTTTTAGTTTTTATGTTTATGTACATATATGTATGCATTTATTTGCATTAAATAGAGAATATTTATAAGTAATTAACCCGATAACAAAAATGAACCGACGATTTTATTGACTCTTACTTGAGAATGATCTGCATTAAAAAAATTTAAATAATCATGAATAAATGTTTTCACTCAAGATTTTTGAATAAAATGAGAACTTATATTCTATTAAGACTACAATGACACTGTCGTTAAATTTAAATAAAATAATTTTAAAATGGAGCAGAGATACTGTACTATGATAAAAATTAAATGTGTTAATAGAAGAATTTTCTTGCGCTTAAGTTAAGTTTATGGACGAATTGGAATTATATTTTTCCTTCCTTTGTTTGAATCCCAAAGAAAAATTTTGATTCGCCAAATTTGGACGTTTCTAATGTCTAAATTTTGTTCAGAAATGTCATTAACAATACTCTACTCAACTCCGTGGCACGACAACCCATGTGGGTTAAGGCCTATAGTGCCCAAAACTGTTTTTATGACCGAGGGAACTGAGGTGGAAAGCATATGTCCCAATTACGTGGTTAGCTTAACGTGAAACCCCCAGTGTTTAGTTCCCAAGCATGCTTGGTAGTCAATTTATCGATCCATTGAAGGGATGAAAGGCAGAGTCGACCTTACCGAACCCGAGAATCGAACGTCGGACATGTATTTTGGGAGCGTGAAACGCCAGAAATGTCATGCAAATGTAAAAAGGAAAAAAGTCTGTTTACAAGTTTTTCTGTAGTTTTTTCTTTTTTTAGATGTTTTGATTTTAAGGGTAGGTAGAGGTATAACGCCTTAAGGTTGCCAGCA
The DNA here is from genome assembly GCA_037975125.1 of Latrodectus hesperus. Lineage (NCBI taxonomy): Eukaryota > Metazoa > Arthropoda > Arachnida > Araneae > Theridiidae > Latrodectus > Latrodectus hesperus. The sequence continues at coordinate 98,140,421 of CM075850.1, read as the reverse complement.
TTTTGGGGGTTTGAACAATGGAAAAAGTAAAAAAAGAAAGTACAGACAGAAAATTGAATTGTGCTGTATAGACAAGGGCTCTATAAAAAGATTCTTGCTTTCCGATTATTTTGCAGATTATTTGTTATGCCTAGTTAATAATTTCTCATTTGATTGTTAAAAAAGATTAGTTTGTTTCAATTTTCATAGAAAGTTTCGGAACAAAAGCAAGCTCTTTTTAGATAGATCGCGGTTGATAAAATGTGCATATACAGTTTAAAAAAGGTTTTAAGCAACGTTTAAACATTGTGTCATGGTGCATCCATTCATTGAAAGGAAAATCAAGTCTCCCTAATACGAGTCAAAAGACAATAACTTCAAATTGCAAACAAAAAATGAGAGCTAACCACCGTTTTATTCTGGACAAAGAATCATGGCTTTCGTACTGGTGGCAATGGCCTGTCCTATGTATGTAATAGAGATCAGTGATTTATGATTAGAATCGTATACTCAGCTCAGTGAATGAATTTTATTTCTTATCAAAGCAACAAATTCAAAATATATCCAATGACATTAAAAGTCGTTTGAAAGTGAAACATTTTTTAACCTTAAGGACAGCTAACTGAAATGCGATTTTCTTTTAAATAAAGATTGAATCATGTTGTTATTTATTGTTACTAATCCCAGACTGCCCTGTAATGCTAGACAACCTCCATAAATCCAAAAATGCACAAATGTCTAAAAAAAAAAAGAGGATCCTGAAAAACCTCATTCTTTTTAAAATCGAAGCAAACTAAAATAGGGTCCGAGGTCATCATGTGAGCCAATGGCATTCAGGGACGATCTTCTATCCCCGTTGGAAAGTGAGTGCTCTGGCTGATAAAAAGTGAGAAAGTCCTTTGACAAGAGAGAATCATAACAGGCAAAATAAAAAAAGAACATGCAAAAAAAAAGCTTTTTTGCGATATAAATACGGGGTGAAAAAGCTATTTAAAATTGAATTGCAGCAAAAATTATTACGCAATAATGCAAATAGCACAACAAATTGCACAATGTACTTTCCAAATTCTTAAAAGGTAGAAACGAACTGAGTATTCCTGTCGGTAGCAACGATGTGCAGACGACTTCTAAGCATGATATAATTGTAAATTAACTAAATACAAAATGTTTTTCTATTAGACTGGAATTCAATTAAATAAGTAAATTGATAAAAACACATATTTTTCTTATATTTATCGAAAAACTGATGTTTTACAATTTTTTTAAGTGGACCTAAAAGCAAATTGTTTGGAGATCTATTTCACGGAAAATTATCATGTTAAGTTCGCATTGTAATTATATATTTCAGCGCCAAATGAAATTCGAAAGAATGTCTTCAAATTTTTTTTCTAGCATCAATTTTAGCACCACATTAAAATATTTTACTACGCAGAATTTTTTTTATTTAAAGTATTAGGAAATTACTAATTTACGAATATATATATATATATATATATATATATATATATATATATATATATATATATATATATATATATATATATACAGCTTAAAACAAATTTATTTATTTAAAATTACTTTAAAATAAATATTGTATTTAAAATATTCAAAACATCTTTCTCGAAAATATGAAAAATCATTAAATTTAAATACATTAAGTAGTTTAAGGAAGATAGTACGTCACAGACATCTAATGTCAAAAAATTTTTTAAATATTATTTAGGAAACGAAATATTGAATTTTATAAAAATAAAAGATTTTCAAAGAAAACCATGTAATGAAATTACTCATTCCTTATCAGGAATGTAAAAGAAAATAAATAATGAAACCACAAACACACAGGAAATTTAAACCTTTCGGTTTTAAAATGAAACCGCAAATTCTCGCACAAGTAACTATTATCTGAAATAAAAATTACCATAAGGCGTGCAACTCTTGGAGAAAAGGTCGACATTGTGAATAGGGAAAAATCAAGATTTTTCTCACTCATAATTAAGACATTCATTTTCCAGAGGGATGGTCTCTATTGCTTTTTTTACACACACACACACACACACACGCACACGCACACACACACACACACATATATATATATATATATATATATATATATATATATATATATATATATATATATATATATATATATATATATATATATATTGAACTAATGCTACTACTTTTACCTTTTAAAGTAGAATTATTTCGTATCATTATTAGAAACTAAGCAAACTATTAAAACTTTGAAAACAGCAGAAATTTGGCAATTGAGCCGAGGAAAGAATTCAATAATTATCTTGCAATAATGTGGAAGAAATTCTTTAAGTGTGAACAATGTACAGTAACACACACACTTTCTTTACGTTTCCTTTAAAAGACGACTTTTATATAATTCACAAAGCAAAAAACAAGTTCTACTGCAGCAAAAGAATTTCCTGTTTATTATTTACTTACAAATAAAATTTACAAAATACTTTAGTAAAAAGTTATTTTTAGGATATTATTATATTTATATTTTATATTTTTAGGGTATTTTTATATTTTAGGATATTTTTATATTATATTTTTATATTAAAATTATTTTAGGATATTTTTAGGATATTTATTTTTAATAAAATCGATTCAAAATTATATATTTTTATATAATTTTGAATCGATTTTATTAAAAAACCCCACTAGAAATAAAAATTACTTTAATATACAAACATGAAAAGATACCCTAAATTTGATAGTAATCAAGCATTGAAATTTCGAAAATTATAATTGTTCGATGAATTTAAAATTATATAAAAATTTCTGTTTCACTTCCAAACTGTAAACAAAGAATGTTACAATGCAACGCAAAGCCCACGAAAAGGAAAACGTTTTTTCCTTTTTCCTCTCTGCTTAGTAATTGTGCTTTCTGCTACCCAATCAGTCTGTCTAAATTAAGATTCACTCTGAATCTAATAAGTTGAAGAAGAATTAGTGATTAACACGACAGATATGGCCAGCAAACCTCAAAGCACTATTTAATGAATTCCGTCAGTTTATGTCGAGCTTCTAGTCGAATGGTTAGCGTCCTTGCCTTCGATCCTGACTTTATAAAAAATGCTTTTGGACCATGAAGACGTTGATTAGTGGCAATGGTGCGTAATTCAGCACCCTAAACATATTGGGCGTTAAATATGATTGGTGAAGTTATCAACCAGTTTAGAATATCGTTATAGTTTGCTCAGCTTCTATAAATTGTCATGCATATCTTCGTTAATAGCCTAATGTATCTAAGCCACAGAATATTTAGGGCAACAACAATGCATATTTTGTTTGTGCAATGATAACTGTACTATTAGAATAAGCGAACAATGCTGATGAAAAAAGAGGCTCCTTATATATGTCAATAGTTGTTTCAAAAACAGACAGTCAAAAGTCTCACAAAGGACACTGCTTTACACTTGTGAGTTTATTTTAAAATGTTATTTATGTAGCTCATCAAAAGAAGCAAATAGAAACTTGTGTGAGATCAACGATGTCATAAGCTCACTTTAGACCAATCAAAAAATTAAATATCCAAATCTTAGGTTTTTTTTAAAGAGCCGGTTGTGAAAATCTATTGACAGATGGATTTTCCATTCCTAAAGCTGCATTGACATTTCTAACCAAAGGGATGAAAAGAATAATTGAGAACGTATTACGATTGCAGTTTGTGGTAAACTAACAGCTAGTGAGATCTTTTTTAGGTACTGGGTATAGAGAATGCCACCATACCAAATGCATAAAATGATAAATGAGTGTTCTTTTATAGATTGAATTCTGCTAGGGTGAAGTCAGGGTTTTATTAGTCTAAATATTGAAATAAAATATGAAAAAGTCATATTCTAAATAGAAACTTTATATAAGATAAAATTGATTGAAAAACATCTAGCCTCTAAACGTAAGAGCTCCAGTGGCTCAGTAATTCCACGATGCCTTCCCTTAAGCTCTGCAAAGTGAAGCATCACTTGCCACAAGGCAATGATTAATAAGGTGACCACATTCTCCCTCAATGGGTTTGCTGGAATTCCGTTGGTTGGTGACGTGTCCACGCTAATCTGTGACGTTCAAAGTCCTTTCGCTGGTGTGGCGTGGATGTGGAGAGGAGAGTGCCAGCACAGGCGTGACCTCGACACCTGACAGTAGTTCAAAATGATATGATGAAGCGCTTCGTGATGGGCGAGTATCCCAAATCCGTTAACCTAAAGGTACAATCCGAATTTTGCTTGTAAGGCTATGTATGTATGTCTCAAAACGTAAGCAGTTATAAGCGCCTTAATAAGAAGTGAAAGACTGTTGCCAGTTTCGAAACGAAATAAGCGGAAAATTCTTCAGAATGTTTTAAAACTTGTCTCATGGCGGTAAGATATAACTACAGATAATAAAATTCAAATGTATATAAAAATCGTGTATAAACACAGTTTAAATAATAATTATAAAAAATAACAGTTTATAAATTGAAATTTTTAAATACAAATTTAACTTTATTGCACTATTTGTATAAAAAAAGTGCCTTTAATTTTTTCAGTATATATATATATATTAGTTAAAGTTTTAAAATTAAATAATAGTTAATAGAATAAAAGTGATGTAAAATATTTTTGAAATTTTTAACATAATAAATGAAAATATAAAGTGACTGGAATTACGTTCTAATCTGAAAAGCCTTTTAAGAAATTCGAAAAACATTTCTAATAAAAACAGTGTGAAACTTTTAGTAAACAAAAGAAAAATATTATAGTAATAAAAATGGAAAAAGCGAAAAAACTGGAAAATTGCGAAGGAAAAAAGCAAAAATATTGAGAAAATGATAGAAATTATAATATACATATGCATGTACACACATATGTACATGTATGTAACTCACCCGCAAATTAACAAAATGTTATATGTTCTCTCTTTGCATACATATCAACCATGATTTTTTTCGGCTTCTTATCTTGCGGTTGTAGAAATGCCTTGCAATTTGCTATTTGATGTCAAAATTTATATTGTTCAGAGAATGTACAAAAAATTCATTCCACTCAAAACAAACCTGTGTTAAAGATTTTCAACACATCTACCAATGGGTTCTGTTTGTATAGGTACAAACAAATACCTGGTTATTCATAACCAAAAAAGTATCGATTTGCGTCATATAAAAATGATGGGACTCATTTCAGGAGAAAAGTCACTTTGTCTTACACAAATCACTTCTACTCAACTATCACTTACACAGTAGATCTTTGACCACAAAATATAATTCCGTGAATGCGATCCATCACAAGAAATAAATGGAATTATATTCAAGCATTTTTTTCGAAGTTTTCAGAAAATTCACTTTTAAAACATTTGTTTTGGAAAATTAAGCGTTTTTCCTTCAAAAGTCTATTGTGTATTCACAGTTGGAAACACACTGCGTATTGTGCACGTTTAATGAGCATTTGTTTTCATAATTTTAAAATAAGTAATACATAAATTGATGAAAAGATACTTTCAAATATATTTCGTTTCTCCAATTTAAATTTTATAACAGAGAGCTTAAAATGTGTTTTTTTTGTGCTGAATTAATTAAAACAATATAATGCACCCTCTGGTGAATACTTTTAAAAAGTTTTTAATGCTTTTGCACCAGCAAGCAAATACTGATTTTTTTAAATCGATTCTAAATACTCAATGCAATGATAGCCAGGTTTTTAAAATTATACATTTTTGATTCACAATATATTAATTTTTGATATTTCTATAACATTTTTTTATGAAAAGGACACAAAGAGACCTTTCTAATACATGTGTATGAATCTAATTTTGTCAACTTATGATTTACTACGTTGAAATATTTATTAAATAATTTAAAATTAAATTTGAAAGTTTCTTATGTTTCAGCAGATTAAAAAGCTTAAAATCAGAAAAACAGGTCATATTCTATCCTAAATATAAATATTTTCATTAAAGAAGCATAAGCAATACAAAATTGGGTGTCTCAATAATTGTAAGGGTATCGACCAACATGACAGATGATAAAAGAGAAATTAAAAAAAAATTCTTATAAGTTATTTTTGCGTGGCAGAATTCTAATTTTATTCTTCAGCATTTTTTTGGAAAACTATGTAGTAAAATACAATTAAAAAGGAAAGGGTAATTTATTTCTTGCGTAATATCAAGGAAAAAATACATTTTTAAAAATTAGGAAAAGAACATGCATGTTAAGGAATCCAAAGTCTGTATTGTTCTTTTATAAAGTACCTTCCTTCCATAGATCACTGTCACAAGCATCACAGACGTCTTCCGACAGTTTGAGTACGACCATTTACAGCAATTCAAACTTGTTAAATTCTTACAGAATTGGCATACTTACCTTTATTATGCCCACTGTCAGGCACTACCAGTTAGTGGAGTCAACTTCATAATTTAGAATCAGCAAAAAGCTTCATCTGAGATCGCCAGAGATATCATTTCACTTGGAGCACATTGAGACCACGATCTACTTAAGGTGCAAAAGCCACCTTTAATAAACACGACGTATCTTTGGTTAAGCCGGAATTCGAATTCACTGCCTTTAACAATAGCAACGACGTCCTAACGAACAAAGTCACCCACGGCCTTTCAAAATGTGAAGTGAAAGCGATTATTTATATTGTACTAGAGATGGGAAATCTTTCAGAACAACTTAATTGATACGAATAACAATGCAAAGCACTCGTGTGTGCATTGTTGTTCGAATCAGTCGACGTGTGGCAAGTTTGGAGCCAACGTGTACATAGTATATGCCTGCGAAGCCATGAAGGAAATAAACCAAATTTGGAACTTCATGATTCGTTTTGCCAGGGAAGAAACCTAAGCGACTAGAACGGAATTTATATATTTTGTAACACGAACACGTAACCTAAGACACAAAACGGTAACGGTTGTTGAACATTCCGAATTTGTAGACATTCGATGTTTTGTTTTTATGAGAAAAACGCTTGAATTCAATAAGATAGCGCCTTTTTCTTAATAATTCTTCAGAACAATGTGCTGTGGTTAGCAAATTCTAACAGACTGTTTCGGCAATGAAATGGAGCCCTTTCTTCCAACAGTGTCTCCGCCACATTCACCTGCATGTCGGTTGCACGCAGGAGGGCCGTTTCCTGTCTGGGAGTGGAAAAAATAAATTTTGCCTCATTTCTCGTGATTTAGTACCATGTAGGTTAACATTTTAATACATACATGTTCGATTAACACGATCAGATATTGTAGATCTAGAAAAATTTTGCGAAAACTCATAATTCATGCAAATGATCTCTTATCTTCTAAATTTACAATTGAGATAAAAATTTCGGCAGAACAATTTGTTGCACTTTCGTAAGCTTTGACACTGGGCAATGTGAACAGCGTCTATATTATAGAGGTCATTTAAGAAAGATTAAAAATATGTGTGTAATGGTTTTGAATTAATAAGTTTAAAACCCAATTGTTTGCCAAAAAAGGCTATGCCGTGTTCTTTTATGGACTCCATAAAACAGAGAGCATTTACAGATCCACAAAAACTTGAGCAGAAACAGATGTCTTTGACATCATTCATGGTAGCCTGAGGATGGCTTAATACTTAATACGAGAGGACTTTACAATAAAATATTTGTGTCACATCGTCCGAGAATTTTATTGTTTTTGAAAGGTTCAGAGCATGAGCAAGTGATAACTATACTAGATATCACAGCCGCCAATGCTTATCACTTAATAAATGGTAAAACGATGGTGAGGTGATTCAGCAGGATCATAAGTTGATGACATAAAAATTGCTAGGTAATTCATTTATTTTATCAAGCATGAAAGTATATTTTTGTATATAAAAATAATGCAAGAATTATGAAATGCTTCAAACCAAATATTTTGACATATTTAAGATCAGAAAAAAGTGCCAAAGTAGAATTTTCACTCAACAATTTTCGAAATTCCATCACACCACATTGAAATCTTTACAAAGTTAAAAATTGAATACTTACCACAAAAAGCAAGATGTAAAATTAAGATTTTATTACGAGTTGTATTATATTTACCATTGTAAGACTACCATACTATACCCAAAAGATGAGAAATTTTATAAATGCCATACTTAATTGGTGCAAGGAACTTTTTTGATAAACTGAGGACCAGCATAAACAAGAGCATAAGATGACTTTTTGTAACAAAACTTACGTAAAAAATCCATGAGATCACACGGTAAACACAAATGAATTACAGGAAAAATACATGAAATTACTTTTGTATGAAATTACATGAAATTACTTTCAAACGAACATATTCTTCCTCCTTAGAAATAATTAAGAAAAGCAAGCTTAGAGTGAAATACGATTAGTAAGCTGCGGTCAAACTTCTCGGAATATCAACTCCTCCGCAGAAAAAAAAATTTACAGGCAGCAAAAATTACTCATTTCAAACTCCGATATATTTCGAGAGCTGAGAATTCGCAAAATTGAGTTCGTTTAGTGTGGGTTTTCACCGCGCGTTCTTCTGCACGTTAAAGAAATTGTTTTAAAAAATAACCATAAATGTCGAAAACAAGAGTGGCCAACCTTTTTAGGAAGAGTGCCACGGTCTGAAAGGGCGAAATCATGCTATTAATTTTTCCACCTAACTAAAAATGTAAATAAGTGAAAAATTTTATTTATATGTAATTTTACAAGTTTTACATAAATAAGTCATTTTTGAATGACAGTTTGAATAGTAGATTTGATAAATAATATAAGAAAACAAAGATTTAAATTTGGTTTTTATTAATAAATATTTTCGAGTCTTCAGTAAGTGAAACTGTGACAAAAGAAATTAATAAATTGAAACGCATTTAATTCTAAATAATTACTGAACTATCAATAATTAATTAGTATTGACAGGTTGAATAATTATAAACAGTCGATACTTAAAGAATGCAAATTTTGAATTTGTGGTTTATTTTTTTACTAACGCCATGCTATAATAACTATTTTAAAATCTGTGCTAACATAAATTTGCAACATTAGTTATACAGTAGGCAAAATGATTATTTGTACAGTACTTATTTTTAAAGTTTAGAAACATATAATCAGCTATTTTATTCCTTGCGGTGTGTGAGCTTGAGTTTGTTGTTTATTTCTAAGTAAACGAAAAATATATTTTGAAATAATTGAAAATAAAATCTAAACTTTACAAACTTGGAAAATTTCTGGCAAAAAGTATATTTGTACACCTATATCTCCATTTTAGTATACTATATTTTATGTAATTTTTCACATGATAGTTAATTTTTTGGGGGTGTTTGTATTTTTGAAATATCGAAGGTTATATTTTTTAACAGTGAAGGTCACTCGCAGAGAAAATTTGAAAAATGACCACGAAATCAAAAGAAGTCTCTTCATACATGAGAACTCATATTGTTAACCTTAATAAAAGTAGAAAATCTTATGGCGAAATTCAAAAGATGATTAAGTAATCTTTTACAACTATTGCTTACATCGTAAGAAAATATAAAAATACTGGATGCATTGAAAATGAACGCAGGCCAGGTGGCCCGAGTAAATTAACTTCAAGAAATAAACGAGGTATTTTTAAAGCAGCTATTAGAAAACCACAAATTTCTGCTCAGAAAATTGTAGATGACCTTCTTGCATCTTCTAACATTAGAATTGCCGCTCAAACAATAAAAAACGTGTTACATAGTGCTAATTTAAAGGGTAGAACTCCGAGAAAAAACCAATGATCTCTGAAGTTAATAGAAAGAAGCGTCTAAAATTTGCTATGAAATACAAAGACAAACCGATGGACTTCTGGAAAAAGGTTATTTTTTCAGTTGAGAGTAAGTTTGAAATTTTTTCACCCCCTAGTATCCGAAAAATCTGGCGAAAAAATAAAACAGCCCTTGATAGTAAAAATGTACTTCAGACCCTGAAACATAGTGGTGGAAATGTGATGGTTTGGGGCTGTGTAGCTCACGGCGGGGTTGGAAAATTACACTTTATTGACACAAAAATTACAGCTTTAGGTTACATTGATGTGTTGCGGCATAACTTATTAGACAGTTCTAGAAAATTGGGTATCGGAAACACTTTCTTATTCCAACAAGATAAAGATCCAAAACACACTTCGATAGTTACTAAAACATGGTTGCTTTATAATGTGCCAAGAAGCCTTGAAACTCCACCAAAATCCCCAGTATAAATCCAATTGAAAATTTGTGGATGTTATTGGATGCTCAAGTCAAAAAAAAAATATTACAAGTAAAAATAGTTTGAAAGAAGCACTCATGGAAGCTTGGAAAGAAATAGATCAAGAAACCACCAAACAGTAAATAGAATCTTGAACAATTGTAAAAGCCAATGGAATGCATACAAAGTGTTAAATTCTATAAAATAATTATAAATATGTTTAAAATTTGTCATTAGTTAAGTGTACAAATACTCTTTTTGTAGTTTTTATAAAGTTTTATTCAATAATCAACTAAAGTTTAGGTGATTGTTTTTTTTTGTTGATATTTTATTATTTTACCTCACTAGAATATATTTCTGCAATTTTAACTTAGTTACCATATTTTATTTTGCTATAAAATTCCAAAATTGAAGTGTACAAATAAAAATTTTGTCAACTGTACATCAGTTTATCTTAAATGTTCATGAATTTTTACTTTTAATACAACTTGAAATCAACAGGAAAAGGGGGTAATCAATGGGGGAAAATACAAATTTTTTTCTTCATATTAAAAAACTTATTCTTATATCACAAAATGGCTATATCATTTTCCTTGCATAAATTCATAAGTACATGCAAAAATATACATATTATTCGCTTCTTTCTAACCTTTTTCTTATCAGAAAAAATTCGATGTATTATTTATTACTTTATAAGTAAATAATCGTAATTCGCAATATCCGCTGAAAAGAAATTTTACTCAGACAGCATACCAACAAATGAAAATTATCAAAAATAAAGAAATTGCAGAGACAAAAATTCTAGTTAAGTTTCCAAATGATAAATAGCTTTGGTCACATTAAAATTTAATTAAGAAAAAAGCCCAATTTTTAAAAGATTTCTATATAAAGAGATACGAAGAGCTTTAAACAAGATTCCTTTATGTCAGCATTTAAGGGTTAAATGATATTTCCGTCTTTTTTATGGTCATGAGCAAAAATATTTATTCACAAACACATGTTAAACTTTCAACAATATTAGATAGTCGAATTATGTCCATTCGGCAAATTTCCACAATTCAATATAATCTAAATCGTTTGCAGTTTTTTAGTGTTTTTATAGATTTTGACAAAGTTAATGAGGGAACTATTTTTTTTTTTCAATAAATTCCTAGCGTGCCGTTTTTCGACCATCTATAGTTTAAATTAGTAAGTTTCCAAACCTTTTTGACCCATGGACCCCTTTTTATTATCAAAACTTGTCTACTGACTCACAAGTGAAAAAGCTACATAAATGCGTAGTGAAAACATTACAAATTTAAAAAAGCATTTTGTCGAGGAAGTATTTATTGAAATTATATAACTTTAGTTTAAAATAAAATTTAAAAAAGTAATGAGAATAATGAGAACGTGATGAGATGTTATGAGTTTATATATGTACAGCGCTCAATAATTGTAAACATAAACAACAAATCCTTAAAAGCCCTAATTTCTAGTAACTTCTATACAATAAAATATAAGGCACATTATATAAAATCAAGATCTGTTGTTGCAATCAGAATTTCATGTATACTTATTCAAAAATTGGTTTAAGTTCCTAATTTATGGATATTTCAATAATAATGCTGCTTTCGTATTAGTATGGATTTATCTGAATTTCGGATCTAAGTCTGTCCGAGCGCAAAAGGGTTCAATACCCAATCGGGAACATATAAGTCAATAATGTCTTCAAATTTTTGGTTCAGGTCTGTATGAAGAGCCTTTAGATATTGATAGAAAGCAAACAAATTTTCATCTCTATCTTGCAATTTCAAAAGATTCGGAAATTGAGAACATTCTCCTCTTCTCAAGCTTTGTTTACACGGAATATATTTTGAAAGATACGCAGATTTTTTGCAAAACTTTTTCTATGCAAAAATCTGCGATTGTTACAAAACTTTCAAAAAAATTTTTTCTATTGTATATACATACATCACTTTTTTCTTTTTCTTTATATAGAAATTTTTTTTTATTAAATTAGATAGGTTACATTAGTTTGAAATTAATTTCGTTATATCTGGCAAATAAATCAGTAATATTAAATATATAATTTTTTGAGTTAATTAAATTGTATTTCAAATCATTACCTTTGCTCTCCAGGTTTTAATACTAAATGAAAGAGCACATTAAGTCATTCATACATACATTTTTAGATAACCTGATCAACGTGAACGCTCTTAGACTTGACAATTATCATATGAAGGCTATTTTGTACTGGGTTGCTAAAGGGAAAATGGCCGATGCGACCAACTCCCTGATGAAGGAAAAAAAAAATATTTTTTAGATAAACAACGTACTTCTGTATGAAGTAGTAAATGCTTATAGTCTGGATCATTTTTCAAATAATCTCCCAAGGAAGACATTCTTTTTATTTTGTTAACTGCTCTAATGACATCTAGTAATCCATGCTAACGTTCACTAAGATTGTTTGCTACTAAATAATGATGAATGAATGACACAATGCGCTGAAATAAAATACATACAGTTTGTTTTAAATATATCAAAAAGCCTTGGTATCTACCTATCATTGACGGAAGACGGTTAGTAGCAACAGAAATGATATTTGTTAAGGGTATAACTTTTACATCGAAAAATCTTAATAACGTCAACATTTTACCTTTTGTATCAGTTTCCAAACATTTAGTAAATAACACTTCTTGGAAAAAATTTTCTTTTACAAATAGATTATAGATTATTAAGTATTATTAAGTAAAATTTCTTTTGTTGTTGTAGTTGCCGTGTGCCAGCCAGGCTGGCAATATGGGGTGCGCTGATCCACTTTTATAATTAAACCATATTTTCGTGTGGAGTCCGACTTCCTCAGTACACACATGCCATAGGTACCTGTTTATAGGGTAGGCAACCATTCACTCCACATTCATACAAGGAAAGGACAAAGACAGGATAGATAGAAAGGGAAAGTACATCCATGCCCGAACCGGGATTCGAACCCAGGACCTCCCTATCCGCAGTCAGACACGCTGACCACTAGACAAGTTGGGCGGCAAAATTTCTTTTATATAATCTGTATATTCAGGTACCTGTTCTCACTTAAAAAATTTCCTATGCGTTGAGCCTTATCGTCAATTTCTCTTTGTATATTATTATTTAGTGAGATTTTTTTTATTTGCCGAAAGCTTCTTTGTTCAACATGGTGCATTTTACTTCACTTACACATCGTAGAATAAGCTCTTCAGAAATAAATTATGGTTTTGCATCCAATAAAGGAAGGTTTCAAGAAACACGCAGTCCAAGGTATCTCACTTATGTTTCTATGAGGTGTAGGTACGGTGTTTTCAAATATTTTTCTTTGACCGTTTGAAAAAACATTACATACTTATTTCTTGTCACTATGGAATCTTTTTAAATCCATAGTGACACAATTAGCTTAGACATAGTTTTATTACATAAAGAACACATAGGTAAAGGACTGTTTCCTGGTGATGAAGTAAAGCTATACTTCAAATATTCAATATTGCCCATATAATACAATTTCGTCCAATAGACGTAAATATGTTGTCATCAGTGGAATGGACCTTAATCCAATAGACGTCTATTTCTCGTCCTAACTGGATCCATAGAAAGACAATTTACCCTTTTTACGTTCATCATATGTCTACAAGACGTCGGCTTTCAATATTTGATGGACGAAATTTGGATGTATTCATTCGAACTGATCTATAGTGGAATACTTTATGGATGTCTTTTAGATGAGCTTATCCACTGAAATAATATTTTATCCATGTCTAATGGCTCAATTTTTATGCTCTAGACAAGGTGAAAAACAAGCTTTTAATTAGTTTTTTTGTACATTAATTATATCAGATTTTTACTTACTTGCTATCAAGTGCCTCAGATCTTTGTCCCCTGGAAAGTTAATTTCTTATTTAGATATTGAATGTTATAGAATTTTCTCGAACTAATTAAATTAGCACTATTTTATATAAATAAATATTTTCCACGTGGTATTCTGTATAAAATTATATTTTATATTGTTTAAAATAATTATTTAAAAAAATTCCTAAGAAACATTTTTAGGAACAGTATATAATGATAGATTTAATTAAAAAAAATTAAATGTTGTTAAGCTTATAAAATTGTGTCTATAAATGTAAGTTAATTTAAGAAAACTGAAATTAATATATGAAATTTATTCCATACCTGCCAACTTTGGTGGGAAAAAAATCAGTCGATTCTATTGATTTTGAGGGGAAAAAATCAGGAGACACTACTAGCGACATTTTTGCTTGAAATAGAATGTTTAAAACTGTAGTAACACAAAATGACAATTTTATTGTTAAGATTATGCATTCTGAGGATGATTTATGTCAAAAATATTTTACGTTAATTTTTTTAATAAAATGTTCATCAACCTTTTAAAGGAACTATGAATGATAAAAGAATATACTACATGTATAAAAATAAATAAACATAAACGTTTATGTCTCGATATTTATTTTATAGGGTAATTTTTATTACACTAGTGCAGTTTATAAGTATTAAACTTATAAAATTATATAAAAACATAAATAAATTTAATTCATTATTGTATTAGTGCAAAATCTGTAAACTACTTAAGCTCCTAGAACAATTTTACAATTTTTTTTGGTAAAATTTCGACTTTTAAAATTTTTTACTGAAATTGCTAAAAATCAGTAGATTTTCATACATTATCCTGAAATCGGGAGAAATGATGAAAAATCAGGAGTTTCCAGATAAAATCAGTAGAGTTGGCAGCTATGTTATTCTGAGAAATAGAGTTAATTTTTTATGCATTACATAAGTTTACATTTTGACATTTTTTATTCTTCCACTAAAACCGACATTGACTAATTATTGCCATGGTCGGAATTTTAATCGTGCCATGGTCGGAATTTTTTTCTTCGTTTCACTCATACTGTTATCTGTTGAAGGACTATACGAAAATTTATATATTAAATGTTTCATTTGCACAAATCATTTTGTTAATTAGTGCTAACTTCTTCAATGGAATGCTACAATAAAGCCCTTTTGAATTATATATTTGACGAAAGGATAAAATTTCATACACTTTTGATTAAAATAGCTTCTTTAAAAAATACCTGTGTCAAAAAAAAAAAAATTACGATTTTTTTCTAAGATTTTAATAAGAAAAATAATCTTTTAGATAACTTTACGAGATTATTATACTGAAAAAATGTTATACATAATTTTTTCAAAAGGGAACCTATTTAATTCAAATATACTTACTTTACAAATGTGCATCTAGATAATGCTACTCCAAAACACACTTGCAATTAACAATACAAAAATTCTTTTAGTCTAAGACAAGGAAAATCTGTTTATACTCTTCGTATCAGCATAACATAGAGTTAAATAGTTGATTAAATAAATGTATGACTACTTCATCGTTTAGTTTTATACTGAAGACAAATTAGTACACAGTGTTATTGAGTTCCTGTATAAACCTATTTTCGCCCGTCTGTCTCGCACCGTGCCATGGTTATTATTAACTTATGTAGTTGGCGCCATCTAGAATTATTAAATCAAAGTGTCAGAGGATTTTCTTTTACAGAGATTACCTCAGTTGTTTTGTTATTTTATTATTATATTGTTGGCGTGTTGATGTAAATTAAAATTTTAAATTTATAGATGTAAATAGAACAATAACTAAGTTTTAGTAAAATCACTAAAACAAGTTATACACACCATAGTTAATACAAGTGACAAATCAATGGAAATAAGTTTTGCCCACGTTTATTCACAAAAGGTATTGCATAACAAGCTCAGTACTTAATTAACATATTGTATTTTAAATACTCAATCGCATTCATATTTTGTGTGCTCAGGACATAAAATCTATATTTTGTTCATTATTATTCATTTAAACTTCCCTAATAATAAAAAAACTCAATCCTAATTTTATTATTAAACCTTGAGTGGACAACCCTGACAATGTTCAAGGACTCCCGAATAAATTTTAGATTTCTGCGAGCTCCTTTGAATGATACTGGGTACCTTTGGAGGGGGGTGTCTTTGTGGACAACTTTGGGAACCACTGGTTCAAAGCAAATCGCACGTCTCCTTATTCACCTAAAAGAATGAGTGCTTTCGATTCTCTTTTGGTGTCCAAATAGATAAAGACAAATACTTTCATTCACGTTTCATTTGCGGTGAGATTAGTTTCAAGAATGAGCCGCACGCCCAACAAATGATTTTAATCGAAGAAAACGCGATCCTATATAACAGAGGAGAAACTCTTTCTACCCATTGTCAACCGTCGGACGAACGCCAATGCATCTCATCTGCGGATGGATCAAAGAGCGCATGCGCCATTAGGAAGAGCATTCGTTCGAGAAAAATAAAAAGAAGCTGCGAAACCTCGAGACATGGGGAACAAATAAAATTACTCCGTAATTAGTTTTATCTAAAAAGCTTATTCTAGTATAAAAATGGCAAAATAATTCGTACATAATTAATGTCGTTTTATTATTCATATTAGAAATGATGGCTCAAGCAAAAAACAATTATTGTATCCATTATAATAAACAATTAATATATATATATATATATATATATATATATATATATATATATATATATATATATATATATATATATATATATATATATATTATAATTTTGTGTAAATGATTCCCTTTACTAATTTAATTTATATAGTTATAATTCTTACGACGCAGTCAAAAGAAAAACTTGTTACATTTAAAAAATACTTAGTAAATTACAAAACTAAATAATAATAATAATATAACGGGAAGAGTTAAACATAAAGTAAGGTTGAATTAAAATTAAATTAGTTATTTTTTTCTTTGTAAAAAAATCTAATGTAGCATTTTCATTGCATATTAAAGCTTTAGAACATGATACTAGAGGCGGTGCAGGATATTCTCTTAGTATAATAAGCCAGAACATAATATTATAGTTTAATAAAAGGCAGCTCTATGTTTAATTCTAAATATTTTACCTGTGCATAAAATACTTTCGGAGCTAAAAATAAATTTGAAAAAAGGGCAATTATTTTGTTTCTTAATAAACTAATAGAAAATTACCTTTATTTAATAATGGAAATCTACATTAACACTCCTAATAAGAGAAATTTAAATCACAAAAAGTCATTTTGCGCAATGAAGTAAATGAAAAAAATTTCGACATACTTTTATTTCAAATCACATGCCATTCCCGATTAAAATATATTTTTTATCATTTCCTAATAGCTGAAGCTGAAGGCCCCAGGTATCAATATACACAATAAAGATTATTATAGAATATTTTTGATCAGATTCCGATATGAAACTTCTAAAATCAGATTCTAAATGATAAACACGAATATAGGATGAACATAAAAATTCCCTGATTACAATGAAAGTAGAAGAAACTCAAAGGTTTTGGCAAAAATGAAGACTGCGGATCACGATTTTACAGCTATGCAACCAATAATTATTTAGCAAAGAAACCGCTGGTTTCAATCGAATTCAGTCTCCTGAAATTTTTCATGGATCTTTGCACATTTCAGTTCAACAAAAAAAATCTTATATCCTGTTTGATTATTTAATGGAAATTAGAAATTAGTGGTGATAGAGCGTTTTTAGGAGCTAAGTATACTATCCATTGAATATATTTCTTTGACTTCTTATAGAGTTCGTTATATTTAAATTTACTGGAATCACGAATGTCTGAAATCCTTATCCGAATGTCTTCAAACATGCATGAACCAGGTGCTTATAATCGACTCAAAGCACTTTTACTGTTTCTTTGAATAACGCCGAAGTGGGGGACCCACTTGCTTGTGTTTTTCATGGCATCCAGTATTCTTACACGTGTCAGAACGATGCATCAAACCCATCGTCTTATAGAAGGTAACGGAAAATCGCATAGTTTATCAGCTTGAAACATGTGAGGTAAAAGATTATCATTGAAAAAGACACTGAAAATATTGTCAAGTTTAAGCTAGAGCATGAATTTCTTGAGACTTAAGGGTCCAAAGATAGGCACTATGCTCAACAAGTGCGTTTTGTTAGATTAGATGCACTTGGCTGGAATACGTTCGCTGTTGGATATCAATTATTATGCTTCGTAACTCAGGATTTCTTTTCAATAGGGTCACTTAAGAAGTATGCAAGCAGCACATTCCAAGACTATTTTGAGTTCTCATAAACGGTTCCCAAAGGAAAAAAATATATATATATATATAAAATTTTACATTTAATTCAACAAGTTTATTGGATACAAATTTGTACTTTTTCGTAACAAATGTATATAAATAACCTTAGCGGCAGAATAAGATTTTGAATTCCCCACTTATTAGGGTGTGTTAAGGAGTAGTTACTTCATCCACTAGTACCTCGAATAGACAAGAAGTTCAACAGAAGGACAACAAAATTGAAGCACGCGTGGTGAATATGCGAGATATCACTTCATTTATCAGTTAATAGCAACTCAGAACATTTTACGTCACGAGACGAATTCATCGTGTCGCGAGAACACATATAAAGCTTGCTATTGATTTAATTCTCACAACGTTAAATATCAAAGACCTCTACTAAAAAACTAACAAAAATACACTGAAATATATTTTTCTGCACTTGATTTCTTGGAGACGTGTAAATGAATGATAACGAATTTTAATAAATGTTTTCAATTTATTGAATTCTCTGTTTTAATTCTGTTCGTGGAGGATTTACTGTTGTGAAAATGAAAGTGATTAATTTTACAATTAATGGCAGGGAGGACATTTTTAAATACAAAATTGTTGACTGTATTGAGATCACAATCTAAGAATAATTCGAATATGAAATACAACTCAGTGAACAAGAGATATTAAAATCTCTTGGGTAAAAAATTATCAAAAAATTAACCCTAATCTGCATCCTTTTAGTATAACATTTTGTAAAAAAAAAAAAAAAAATTAACGCAAATTTTTTGATTTGACATTAATATTGTTATTCACAAACTTGCATAAATAAACTTAACACATAATCTTTTCTCGTATTGTTATTATTCCTATGTTAAAAGACGAAAGTTTTTCCAGAAAAACTTGGAATTTCTCTGTCTATATTTCATTGCGTTTGTTTTTATCTGTTAGAAATACATTTAAAATTATTTTAACAGTTTGCAATGCGTAAAGTTTACAATATATAACGCCTTTGAAATAAACATTTTTAAAATATTAAAAAAAAATCTACAAATTTTAATATAAAAAATTATAACCCATTTAGTAAAGCAATAGTTCACGTTGTACATATAGACATTAAAATATTTTAAAAAAGGAAAATAATATCCATTACAAAAATTAAAGTGAAGTGACATCAAAACGATGACAAAATAAGAAACTGTCATGCAACGTTTGATTACGGTATACATCTGTGTATGGTAACATAGAATTGGTTGAGCTTTTCCTCCTATCAAGCAGTTTCTATCACCAAGAAAACCAAGAGGTAGCACAGGTTCTACAACCAATCAGCACTCAAGAATTTTAAAAATTCCTTCAGGTTTAATGTTTCACCATCAGCTGTGCCAGCCGTAAAGAAGAAGAATCCGGTTGAAATTGGTTTTCTTTTTTGTTGCTCAATGATCATTTATGGCAAACAAAACCCAAAGTAGAGATTACGAGCAGATTCAAACATCCAAATCCAAAATGGGAATCGAGCCTATGAACACTAGAACATTCACAAATCAACTAGGCTCATGTGTTTCAAAATGACGAGGAGTGTGCTTGACAGATTTGCCAGGCAAAAATAGAGCAGACAGAAAAATATTGTAATAAGCTGATTCAACCTATTAAAGTACATTGGTCAAGATGCTATATGGAAAAAGTAGTAATAGAACCAATAAATGACATTTAGCAAACAGAAAATATATGGAGAAATAAAAAGTTATCTTCTCTACCATTAATATTATCTCTCTCTCACACACACAAGCAACTGCTTCAATAGCGTTTGCCGTTTCCTGCATCAAACATCAATCAAAACAGAAAGCATCTTAAATATTTTATTTCATGTCCGGTTAACATCTCAAAAAATATTCTTAGTGTGAGCTCAAATTTTACCAATAACTTTCAATATTCATTTTAAAATGAGATCAAATCTCATTTTTGAATGCTTCAGTTATCTCCCCCCCCCCCAGAAAAAATTCGACTAGCATCAAATTCGTAGAATGATTCATTTTGTTGCTAAACATTCATTACAAATAGACCACCACTGCATTGAAGAGGAAAGATAAGGTCGACTTTTAATTTTACAAAAATGGAAACCAGAACAGCAATAAGAAACACAATCACTCGAAATAAATGCGACGTTTTCCGCCACTGTGGCTCCAGATATTATGGATATCATCTTATTATTTTATTTAAACATCATAGTTGCGATTAATACAACACAGAAATGGCGGAAAAATTTAGAAATATAAATAAATAAATGCTCATTTGATTGACGTAAAATAATTTTAATACGTCAAATCAAGGGTTACACCTCAATGCTTTTCAGAATTTTGATGCAGCTCGCAGATAATTTTAGTGCGGTGAAAAAAAGGATAAAAAGTTAAATCTTCCAGCATTCTAACCGCCAAATATTCGCCATTATACACTGTGAGTAGCTAAGAAAATCATTGACTCTTTTTGAGAGAAATACTCCTAAGTGAAATCAATACCATTTTTTTACAAATATATATCCCAAAAATATCGGAATTTTACAGATTGATAGTTGAAATTCTGAATACACCGTCTCTAGAGATACATGTTATGCATTTTAATAGAAGCGTTTCTTACCTATAGAAAGAGGTAACCCTTTTAAATTCACAGCGATTTGAAGAAGCATACTATTTTTCTTAAGCCCGCATAGTAACTATTATACCTCATAATTTAGATATTTATTGTAATGAATGCAAAAAAGAAAATCTAAATACTAGTGAGCTTTACTAAATGTTAGTGTGGCCCGTGATAAAGTTGCTTTTGGCTATCAGTAACATGTTCTCCATAATGAGTGGGGATATTAGAAAATAAAACAATTGTATTTTAAATTCTTTTTTAAAATTTAATAAATGGTTTATCATTTTCATGCAAAATCAATAAATTTGGGGATGCTTTTAACTATATTATTATTGTATTAGATTATTTTAAAAGAGGTGTTTCAGAAAGAGATCTTGTCGGGGGTCAAATACAACGAGCTCAACATGACAGAGATGCGTGGAAATGACATTATTCCAAACGATGAGGAAGTGGTTTACAGGTATGCAAACGATGAGGATTTGTGTGTGTGTATGGTTTTACTTTTGGAAAAAAATTTAACATCTTAGAATTTAAAACAAAGTAAACTAAGAATTTTTCAAGAGAAATAAATGAAAAAACGTAATATGCTTTGAAAAATACATATAGTTTTCTTGATCTTTATTTAAGCAATAATATAATTTTAACAAAACTGTAAGTACTTTTCAGTTTTAATTGAAAGTCATCATGTGAAATATTAATTAATTGCACATATTTGCAAGCTCCATAAAAAGGAATTTTCAACAACAGGCATGAGTTCTTTTTTTTCGTAATACTTTGTAACACGCAATCATTCAAATATTCTATTCCTATATTAAACCAGTATTTTAAACGAATATTTAGTACTTCAACGCTCGAAAGTCCCAAATACACATTCAAGAACATTTTATGCCAATATTGCATACATTGTATCTGCCGTAATATTACTTTCTCCGCATGAAAACCGAATGCACTGTGACTCTTGTTCCATTTAAAGATAAAAAAACATTTTTACTCAAATGAGAATTATCACTGCATCTGGAGAAAGAGAAACCTGAAAAATCATGCTGATCGGCCTATTTCGATCAGACTTTACTGTCAGACGTGGAACAGTAAGGCAATGAAATGAGCACTGATCATGAATCATCTCGAAATCTATGATTGCATATTGGAATGAAGAAGCTATTGCATACTCAGTAAAATAAAAAAGGAAAAGTAAAACATACGCTTTATTCGATTGTTATGTAAGAAACCATTTCTTCTCACAATAATTTGTAACAAGCGTTGACCAAGCTGTTGGAATGAAAACGATGTATATATATTTTTAATCCCTTAGGTGCACTTAATTCACCAGAACGCTATATCCTTCCTGAATTTATTATGTCAACGGTTTTGTAATTCTAGTTGCGATTTAATTATTTCGTTGATAACATACAGTAAATGAAGTCTTGCATAAAGTCGCCTGCTTTTACAAATATATTCCTCAATACATTTTAAAATAAGTGCGTAAATTTTAAAATAAGTATAAGGAAAGAAATATTGTTCTGTTTATACTGCTTGTATTGTGTGGTGATGTAGTTCATTAAAAATATATGTATTCTAAGAGAAAAATAAAATTTAATGAAGTCATTCTTCCAGCATTATAAGATAAGCCCAGATTGTCCTTTTAATTTACACAAACATAAACGGAAAATTATTTTTAGCAAACCATTATTTTAAACACATTTCAAAAAGTGGCTTAATAAGAAAACTTTGTGTAAAACTTAACTTTTTATTGTTATTTCCGTTTAAATATACATTAAAAATGCGAAGAGTTCATTTAAAGCATTCTTATTTCGGAAAAAGAAATTAATTAATTTTTTGAAATTTTTTAGTTTTCTTTAAAAAATGAGCGAACCGAAATATGCCTCTGTCTCCCCACGATATGGCCTTTTCCATCTTGTGCACTTAAGCAAACAATCTATGTGCGTAAATTAGGGAGCACTGCTTTTTATACATTTATTTATATAAACTGCCCAAAAGGAGTGCACATCATAATAGAGCAATGTTTCCCCCAGATAGTACGACTGAGTCAATGAAAGATGTTCTAAGTCTAGTTGCACCAAAAAGAACTGTTCCAGACATCGCGAGAGAAAAGGCACTTAATATTATTCCGCCGACCACAAAGCAAGTATGCTGCGATTCAGAGATAATATTGTCAGAGTTAGTTCGTAAATCCCTGGTTTAAATTTTCGGTCTTTCGAAATTATGATCACGATTTGTATAACAGGGCAAATGTAATAATTGGAATATGAATTTAAACTCAATTTTTAATCTTATTTATTTCAATAAAGATATAAGTTATCAGTTCCTTTTTCCACGCATTAAAAATGAATAAAAAGTACAATATTTGTATTTTTAAACATACTATATTTATTTGGCGAAAATAGTGACAGTATAATATGGTATCAAAAAAGCATCTTCAGAAAATTTCACTCGCGGTAAGAATAAGATCATATTTTCTAATAGAACACACGTTTCGAAACCAGAACACCAAATTAATATATTCTATTTTATCATATCATCATCTGGAAACGATAAGTCAACTCCAATTGAATATGAATGATTCCTAAATTTTATTTCTATCCAAAATGACAGATTTTTCGAAAACAGAAGGAAAGCATCCATTCTTTCTACAGCAACAGAAGAACGGGACAAAGATAAAAATTATTAATGTCAGCAGTAATTTCTGATAAAATGTCACCAAGTTTTAAGCAAAATCAGAGATACAAATGAAAGCGAAAACTGTCCACGCAAATATTCACATCATAGGATTTAATGATGATCTTCAATGTCTTCCGCAGCAACTTGAATTGGAAACCATGTAGTCAATTTCCTCCTTCTCTTTAGAAATCGTAATCCATTTGAAAAAATAATTTGTCTAAGTTATAGAGGGATAATTAACAAACAAAATTTAGGAGACAAGTTTTAATTTATTTTCAAAAGCATCACAAAAACAAAAATATACATTTGAAATGAAAAGTAGCCTGAAAAGCCTATATATATTTATGAGATTAATATCTGTAATATTCAGAATTTTTCCATTCAAACAATCAATTAATTCGAAAACTGACGTCTCCAAAATCAAAACATTTATTCAAAAGAGGACATAAGAAGCCAAACTAATCATGATATAACTCCAATAATATAATAATTATTTACAATATGGTGTAAGCAGAATATTGTAGTTATAATCATTCTTTGCACACACGAAGTGATTCTCAGAATTGTTCTTCTTTATCAATACTAACCTCTTTTCCTTTAAATTGCGGTGAAGGAAGGAACGATCAGATCTTATTTTAAGGTGTTTTCACAAATCCAACTGGAAAACAAAAAAGAGATCACTCTAATCTCCTAGAATTTCATTCGGGAGCAAATTCAGTGCAAATCTGTTCTCATTGTGGTGGCAACAACTGAATTTATAAAATGAATTCGAACACTGAAAAGAATTATTCCCATGACGAAAATCATTCAGAAGGTCTCAATGTACAAGTATTTTAATGCAAACTTTATTAAGAATTTTTTATAATTGAACCTTGTGATATCAATACAAGCTGATGCTTCCGAGAGCCATTGATACTCCTTTCTATAAATAATTTTTTAAAGCATACTTGTTCTATTTCCCTTTAGGCATAGTTAAATGAATAAAAATCGTTCCAACGAAGTTTTTCTCTGACGCGTTGCACAAGCACTTCCCGCATAACAACCGAAACACAGGGTTGCCTAGCCATGTACAAACTGACAAGTTGTCCGCTGCATTCGCCTACGCCGAGACAATGAAACAGGAAAATTTTGACGGTGCAATCTTTTTCGAAGCAACATTATTTTTTTCTCATTTTTATGGGTATTAATTCACCTTAACTAGCAAGACGGAACTAAATAAGTGAGAAGGAGATAAAAAAGTTATTTTAGCGAACCTAAATCGCTTCAAGCTCAGAAATTATTTTAATTGGAGACTAATTTACGAAGTTTTTTAATAATTTATTCTCAGAATTTTTCCCTGAAGATACTAATTTCCCCTGGTTTTATTCTGAGATAATACCCGCAAATATTATCACAGCAATTATTATATTTAAAAAGGCTACTTTTATCCAATTTTTTTTATCTTTATTTATTTATTTTTTTATGTTGCTACCTTTTTTATTTTCTTAAGGAAAAATAATTTTCTTAATATTTCATAGGCAACTATTCTATATCTTTCCCTTTCCTCTCTTAATTATCTCCAACATGATTTATTTTCCACGACAATGTCAAAATAAAAGACTAATATAACATTCTTTATAACTTTAAAAATCAAACTGCAATAGAAGAAAAATGTTACGTATGTTTTCAATTTCAAGATTTTTTTGAAATGATATTCTTACAAAAAGGCTTGCATATTTCTCTGGACTATTTGTGGTAATTAAATGAGACGATTTTTGATTTCAAACAAAAGATTGAATAGAATATTTTTTAAATGACCACTGATCGCTCAGATATCCAGAATCTTATTTTGGAGGGTATTATTAGAATCTAAGATTTTTATATGTAATTGCTTTTTAAAACAAAACAAATATTTTCCTATTAAAAAATTAACTTTTAAAAATGCCCGTGGAACATAAAGTGTTGAATGCGTGTTACAGATTTCCCATCCAATATACTATATTTTGTTCTATATATGGAAAGAGAAGTGTGATATTTTTGAGCGAAAAACATCTTTCGAAAAACATCAAACGAAAAACATCATCGAAAAACAACTAAAAAATGGCAATTCAAACGAGAATAACTGATCAATTTTTTTGTCTATGGCTTTATTTAATTAACTTCATTATTTGCCTTGAATTGAAAGGTAGTAATTTAAACAAGGATAGGAAATTCTAGTTTTGTCTACGGCTCCACTTAAAAATAATTGATTTCACTTACTTTTTTTCCCCACAAGGTGTTTGTTACTTTCAAGATGTTTAATAGTGATAGCGAATATAATATTATGAACAAGTAATAAGCGTTTGAGACATTTTGATGAAACAGAATAAAATGACACGCGTTGATTTAAAAAAATCAAACCGAAATCGTCTTAAGGCTTTTCACTGTAATAAAATAAAAATTAAGTATGAGTTTCCAAATATTATAATTGGATGATAAATAGGAAACGCACAAGCAAAGCGAAGGACAATGAATAATCGATGATCTCACTATGAAGGCCAAATGGGGAAAAGTTAATAAATATCTTGCTTGAATTCCCTATTTTATAGGAAAAGGAAAACTAAATGTACAGAGCTACAAGCGCCCATAAACATCATTTACCGTCGCAACTCAAAAGTGAAACCAATGAAAATTCTCTGAACAACTCAAATTAGTATGAAGGAGGCCTCACTTAGACATTAAGCTTTTATTTTCTTCTATAAAGCGAATTTTTCTTGTCTTTACTCCCTTTCACCATTTTCAAAATAATTTTAAAAAATGTCAAGTTTTGACAGTAAATTTCGATGACTGATGTCCTTTGGCACCACAAAAAATGTTTATTTTAAAAAGAGAATTTGGGAGCACTTTTTTTAAGATTATGCATTGAACAAAATAGGTGCTGCTAGCAGCATCAGGGATGGTCACCTGAGAGGTCAGACGGTCGTTACAATGTAGGGGAGGATGAGAGAGGACAGAGACGAGCGACGGTCGCGCAAAGACTGCTCACTGTTTCGTGATCTTGTTCAACAAAGAGCACCGCCGCCCCTCCCCGCAAATTTCCGTTCTCCGAACATCCTGACAGAATGACAAGCGTTGTTTCGTCAGGTTGGGAAATTCCCGTAGGTGTGTTGGCCGAACACATGACGCAACCCCTTCGTGCAGATCCCAGACGAAAAAAGAAAAAGAAAAAACAAATAAGCGGAGATGACGTCACTTTCATCGTGATGTAATGTTGTGACGCAATAACATGGCAGGAAACTTCTACCGTGCTCAGACACTGCACAGACAATCGGCCGCATTCGCTGTTCGGACAAATTCCTGCAGATGAGCAAATAAATAGCGATGAATTCCCTTTTAAGAATAAGGAATTCTTAATAAGCAGAAATAATTCTGATAAATATATGGAACAAGAAGGCACACCACACTGAATTATTATTTTACAAAATATATTATTCAAGATAGCAGAATTTCGTTTAAACTAAGAAAGTTATATTTTATAAACGCACTCATAAATTATGGAAAAAATCGAATACAATTTCATAAATCGAAACTAACAGATTTACTTATTTTCATATACAAAATATTTCGTATACGTTCTACGCAATAAATATTCTGAACAGCCACAAATTAGTGGAAAATTTTACAATTGATATAATATTACCAGTATAAGGAGAGGGTTACTTACAACAGAGCATTGAGAGATGTTGCTTACTGAAACATTACCGGTTCGCACAGTGACAGCTGATCAGAAGAGATACCTGCGAAATGAGTCCGGCGTAGGAATCCACATAGGTTCACTGTCCCTTCCACAACGCAGACGACTTGTGTCTGGCCAGCCATTCATCGGAACTGCAAGATCTCGCCGTTTCTCAGAATTCTGGCGGCCGCCTATTGGCTGAACATTTTTGTCTGAAACCTATCGCAACGATCAATACAAGAGTCTCGCCGCGCAGCCAATCAGAGCTCTCGTCTGACAACTACGACTACTTACGTAGATAAAATGTGGTACATATAAAAAAATATCACTGTATAAAAAAATGTATATATATATAAAATGTAAAGCGCGTTGTTAGTCTGATTCTTACATTTTTCTCGTATAAATAAAAGAACACTCGTAAAGAGGCAACTCATTTTCCACATTTGAAACAATTATTCTCTTTCCCAATTAACATTAGAAATGACGTCTTGATAAAATCCGTTTCGACTCGAGTTTCGTTTTAAATCGCGTGAATGAAAATGGTGTTGCGTCATTCGGACCCCAGTTCGCGATTTCGGAAGTTCCCGCTCTCCATTTGCTTAAGTTTCAAAATATACTGAGTGAGTGGACGTTGACAGGCCCGACTTAACCTAATTCGGATCCAGCGCAAAAATTGTTTTGAGAGCCCACCCCCTATGCTTCACAACCACAAACTTTCAATTCGATTTGAACACCCCTTTAATATGGGTGTCCGGGGATAACTGCTCCGTATGCCCCCTACCTTAGTCAGACTCTGAACGTTGCCAGGTAGTTATCAATAATTGGATTCTTCATCATTATCTCGCATTGATTCTCTACTGCACAACGTTGAGTTCGAATCTCAAGACGCGAAAGCAAATGTCGATAGGGATATTCTATTGAGATTTAAACATTTTGCTTCGATTTTCTTTAAACAATAAAACGTATTCACAAAAAACGCATTCCGTATTATTAAAAATCTTATGGGTCAATTCAAGAATTTTTTCTTTTTAAAAACTAATTCTGAATTTTTTTTATGACTTCGTTTAATGATGAATCTAATAAAAAGGAATATCATACAAAAATTGATATTTCACAAAAATATTCTTCAATTTCAAATATTTTTTTTTATTTTAATTCATTAGCTGTGTGTAGTAGTTATATTCATTTAAAAAATTCTTACTTTTTCAAGGTAAAATGTGAGAAAATAAAAATAAATGAATATATGTTGGAAAAAGAATATAAATCTCCTAGAAATATTTTTTGAAATTTTCCCGCTGTATTAAAAATAAAATGTTAGTTTAAGAATTATTTTTCTAAAACTAACTGACATGTTAAGTGAATATCATATATAACAGATATTTCTTAATAATTAGAAAGAACCTGTGAGTAAACTACAATAGCAAAACATTACATGAAACAAAAATGAGTGTCTCGCATCACTTTAGTTTTGAGCCCTTATAAAATAAAATAATATAAAATTGTGGAATATATAAAATTTTATATGGAATATTCATTCGAATCTTTTGATTCCTCGGACTTGACTCAGCTCCTTGAAGGGTAAAAGTCTCCTCGGAACAAACGAATGTTTCGAATGGAAATGAGAGTGCTCACAGAATGTAAGAGGGGGAGGGACATTAGTTCAAATTTTGCACTTCTGTAAAATCCCTTTGACTAGGCGTAAATTCCTTTAAACAGACACCAAATCGTTTTCCCCAGTAGATATTCAAAGAGAGTGAAAACAAAAAATTAATTTAAAAAAATACAAATATTGTGAAATTAATATTTTAGAATATACGATGAAAATACTTGAGTTATTTGTAAAAATTACTAAACAGAAAAATAAAGAAAATTTTCTATTTTTCAGCATTAACAAATAAAGATATTGAAATGAAAAAGTTAAAATGAATATTTTGAAAGCTAATTATTTTCTTAGTGCTGGTGTATTATTTGGCGCCAATTTATTTTCCTGGACGACGACACACGTAACTTAAATTTCAATAATTACAAATTACGTTTCCAAAGAAAATTGTGAAAGTTTTGTTTGTGTGTGTTTAGTTCTGTTCTGTTTTTAAAAGTTTGAAAGTTCAGTTCAGTAATACATTCGAATGCTTTTTGATTGGATCACATTTTTCCGAGTTTAAATGCATCTGTATTGCAACAGCGGAGCTGGAAGTCGGACGGGCAGCTCGCCGTCCAACAAACGCGGGTTCAATTCCTCCCTTCTAATTTTCCAGAACTCACTTTAAATTGTCTGCAAAAAATGTTCTTCAATAAAATGTATACAGTTCAAAATTGATGCAATAATGAAAATAGCTAATATATAGTCGGCTTTTCTAAAACTATTTTATAATTGAACCTGCTTAAACCCCAGTTGAATCTTAATGCAACGTGTGAGACGAAAGGTCGACAAATGCATTTTCTATGGGAAACTGGAATCAGGTAAAAAGTAGGTATTCAACACATTTTAATAATATTTTAAAACATTCTTGTAATAAAGATACAAAGCACCGTATCGAAACAGCTTACAATGAGAACAAGAGGAAATATTCAGAATAAAACAAATTGAAGGAAAATTAAAAAGTGTAAAATTTATTTAAATTAAAATTGGATTGAACAGCAGAAGAATTTAAAAAATTCAGAGAGTAAGAATTTTTTAAAAAATGTGTCCCGTCTCCGAAAGGAGCAAGGGGCTGCATCATCTGATATCATAATATGAGAAGCGATATTCTGTTCTTTTTAAAACTTACACAAAATTATTTTCGGTGATTAAAAAATGAATTTAATATGAAATTTAATTAAATGGAAACAAAATACAAAGTAACACAAAATATTAAAAAGTATTAATTTTAGAAATGTAAAACAGTGTCTTTTAAATAGGTTTGTTAGAGAAAAATAAAGTTTTATATCTGCTTTTGAAAATTCAAACTAAGAAAGGCTGAACAGGTTCCGAAGCTTCTTTACAGGAGACTCAATCGCGCATATAAACACTTAAAGTATGTTTAAGGCTTTTTTTTTTATCGCTTACAGTATATTATTGCCTTCTAGGACATATCTTGAATAGTGCCTGTTTATGGGACACTAATGAATGAATATGGAAAATTCCCAAGTATATCTACGATAGTGGCTGGTATAAAACCAGAGACCTTCCATTCCAAAAATTATTGTTCTATTCTATAGAGATTCTATGCCTTTTATCGTTTTGACTCTTTATTTGTACTCAGATATGCGTGATTGCTTTCTCAGATTTTCCATTTTTACTGTTAATATACGAACGATGTCTGACTACTACATTACTGTCCGATAACGTCATTATTTAACATTCCTATTAAATAATGGAGTAGACACTGTCTGCATCTTTGTGTCGACAACAAGAGAAAAAATAAGGATTAAGATCTTTACAGTACTTTGCACCAACTTTCAGAATGAACTTTTAAAACAAAAAAATAATGGTGAGAAAAATATTTTAATCATTTATATTAGCACAAAAATGTCTTCCCGTTGCAAACACTGCAAAGGAAATATCTTGCTTTGATAGTATTCTGTCATGTGCTGTGAATGCAAAAGGAATTTTCTAATAAAATTGTAATCGTTAGTCATGCTTGTATGACCAGACCATATATTGGCTCCTGGAAATGATGACAGCTTATCAGATGCTTGATTGACAGACCACCTAGTTTCGCTCTCTCTTGACCACACAGGAATCCCCCTGTCGGACGCTCAGGAGGATCGACATCGGGGTAGATAGAAGAGATTACATTTTGACATATAGTCCTGGACTCTATAAAATTATAGAAAAACGCATTGGCGCTCTTGAAAGGAAAATTCACCTGTGACATAACCATTGGATAAGGAGATATAATTTTGAGCTATACAATGTTAATAAACACAGCCATGACAAAACAAAATATGAAATGAATTAGATATTAAAATAAAATGAATGGGATAGCCCATTTGGTGAGCATGTAAGATGGTAATGTTAGTAAAAAAGTACTGCAATATATATATACTGGGCAAACAGTTTATTAAGAACACCTCATTAATATTTCATATGTGTCCCAATTGATACGCAACACTTGCTATGCCAGCACATGTGCGTAAATGTTTTCAATAAACTGGCCATTCAGAGTAAGGTTACTTGAAAGCGCGGAAGGCTGAAATGGACTTCTTGACAATATAGGAAAAAGAAAAAAAACTGCATATGAACCAAAGGTCATTATGAGATCTCCAAAGAAAACCATTGGCTCATAAAAGAAGGTCCAAACAAAATGAACATATTTATGAATTAAGGCAGCTTGCAACGAAATCTTGGATATCGTCTCTTTTAAGACGATAATCAGTTTTGAAAAATGTTGAAATAATGAACAGTTTTGCAGCAATTGAAAATTCTTTTTGCTTCTTTTTCTTCTACTTTGAGTTTGTCTGATATAGGGTACCTCTGCTTAAAAGCATTTTGTACCATGTTCACCAAACTCAATAGTTCCTAGTTCCACTTTTTAGGGTCACCCATTTTATTTATAAAGTCCGATAATCCATCAATGGAGCTCAGGAGTAACTCTTTAGAACAAGGACTGCCTAATGCAGTGAATCGAATAAGGGTAAGAGAAACACACTCATGTATAATATAGTGTGCTGATTCCACATCCTTACTACATTTCCTGCATTTGGGTCCTTGATGAAAGAATCCTATTTTATGAAGGTGTTACCTGAAAAAATAGTTCCCAGTGATGAAACCAACATCTTCATTCTTGAGAACCTCAGAATTTCAGAAGCAGATTTTATAGAAGGATTTTTAACCATGCTTTTGGCATGTTTTTGTCCAGGAGTACTGCACCAAGTTTTGTTCATTTCCTGTTTTTTTCCATTTGAGGATGGCCTCTTTTGCAGTCTTCAAATTGATACTACAAAAGGGTTCCGTTCCTATTGGTTTGAAAGAGGAACCCTGTTTTGCGAGTTCATCAGCTCATTTATTTCCTAGAAACTGCTTTAATAGCTGATCACAGAAAAAATATATTTCTGCTGTACGATATCCAGCTGAGTTATTTCATCTAGAGGTTACTTTATCTCAGGAGGTTACTTATCTATTTATGGGTTACTTTATCTCAGGAGCTACTTATTCTGAGAGGAAGAAGATAGAATCGAAATGAATTTAAGACGCAGAGTTCCCAGGTGTTTTTGTAAATTTTCTTCTATCGAAATCGGCTTAAAGCTTTTGGAAATCCTAGAAAAGTTATCATCCTAAACTTACCTATAAACCTAGAAAGAAATTATTTCAAGAAGTCCATCTGCAAATGGGGGATTTTTGAGTCAAAAATTCACTTAAAAGGATCCAATAAAAAGAACCTTTTTTTATAAGCACTTTCATTATGGAGACTAATAAATATGAAAAAAGAAATTTCTGAAATTGAAATTAACTTTGATAATTTGAATACAGAAAAAAGTCAAATATAGTACAAAAATTCTGTGAAAGTGGGACCCAATTCAAAAATGAACATAGCTACAAATCATTTTCTAACGACTTATGCGTTCTGGAGCGAAATGCTTACATGGGAACCATTGGAAATGTAATTTACATTTCAAGGAAATCCAAAGCTTGCTGACAATGTCAGCTGGTGAAGAGTTCAAATTCCCTTAACATGAATGTGAATTATCAATCTTCAGCATAGAGGGAATAACATTAAAAAACTATAATTGCAATCAGACCCAGAAAAGAAAATATTTATTAGTCATCTATAAAAGCATTCGATATCCTGTGACTTTTCCAAAATTCAAACATATAGAATTTTTCAGCAAGAAAATAAATCAAGAAAAAATTGGACTCAAAATTTTATCAAGATAGTTAGCACCGAAGCAAGTGTGATCGGGTAAAATCAAGAGCCTGATAGAGAATGCTCATCAACTGGGAACATCATCCTCATTAAAATGTGTATAAACTTTTATTCCCCTACTAAAAATATATTTCTTATTCATAATAAATGCATCCCTTGCTATTAATTTCATTGCTATTTCTAAAGTTCCTTATCACAACAGAAAAAAAGGTTTTACATTCTAACGAGGATTCGGTGTCCGATTTCGGCTGAATCAAGTATCGAACGCACTGCTTTCGTTCCTAAGAATATCCCATGTCGCCCCATTTAGTCCCGTAGGATTCAATAATTTAAAGATTTCGTTTTCTGTTCTGTGATTAAAGCATCTGCGTTTGAATATTTAAAACGTATGCCAACTTTTTAGGATGAAGCATCTTTTCCCCAAAATAAATAAAAAAATAAATTGTACACAATAAATTTTGTTGATACGAAAATAATTTAATCAAGAATAAAAGTTTCACTAAAAATTAAAACCTGTAACTTTCCGATCAAGACAATTTTTTTCTATTTTGCTGACATTTTATAATTAATGTGTTCTTCAGGGGGATATATATATATATACAACGAAACACTGTTCTGTTCTTGATCGTAGTGCACACATTTTGCATTTCTGTGAAGTTAAAATGGCACATACAAAGCTTTTTTAGGAATTTATTTCACTCTCTCTTAACATTTGTTTCAAAAAATCATAATTTTTTTTCTTATTTTTAAAAAATCCCCAAATTGAATCTGATTTCACTATTTATTTTGCCAGCATTTTCCAACATTGTTACATAAAGGCTCAAATGAAATATCGAATTCGCCAAGAAATTTCTTTATATTAATAATTTTTGTGCATTTTACATGATATCAATTTTATAAAATAAACTTACAGTAAAAAGTGGAAATAATCATTTAAAGAGATTACTTGTAAAATCTGTATTTCGCAATTTTAAAAAATCGTAAAAGAAGTGAATGTGCACCACATCAATTTTAGAAATAAATTATTCATAATGACAGTTGTGGTACATTGATCACTAAAGCAAAATGAAAATAGTATTATACAAAACTAAACTAATCTTAACTCGGTGGCACGTCAATCTCAAGGAGTTAAGGCAACAATGCTCATATCTGTTTTCTGCATCGCGGGGGTCACTAAACGCGAAACCTCTAGTGTTTAGTTTTAAAACATGTTTTATCGACCCACTGAAAGGATGAAAGGCTGAGTCAACCTTACCCAGCTCGAGAATCGAACCTCGGCCTTGGAAGCGCTTCAGTATAAGAGAAAAGGCAGCAAGAAATTGTGGGACCTTTGATGCGAAGTCCACGAAGTTAGCTATTTGGTTGAACATAAATTTAAAAAATGTAGAACTTCTCACGCAATAAGAGTGTCCACTAAGCAACCGTAAAACATGGTAAGTATTTATGAGTGTTGGGTAAATCTGTATTTCAAGAAATGCAATCTTGGCTAATAAATGATTTTCTAACAATGTACCCTCTTCACCGAGATCCATTGAATTGAGACCAAAAGTCATGATGTCCAGTCTCTTCTAGTTTCAGCACTTTCTCAGAAAGTCAAGTTGCATGATGTCCATCAATTATAAGAAAAGAATCTCCAATGTTTGCAGCATGAGAAACCTCCTATGGATACATTCATCGTTATTTCGAAGGATATTTAGATACGCTAATTATAATCAATCCTATCGATCCATTTTGTCTGTATAATGTGAGGTTATTATCAAAGCCCTTTTCACTCCTTTTAATACCACGCCTTCACAATGAATTGGTTCTTTTCAATAAGCTGCACTCCAAGCATTTTGAATCCAAAATAATTTTAATTTCAGCAGACGGTTCTTTATTGAGCTCAGCGGAATAAAACCATTTTCTTTAAAATAATTATTGCCTTGTTGAGTTACTAACAGGAGACACTGGTAGTAGAGACATTCGCCGGAGAGACATGAAGATAATTTTGACATGGTCAAAATCTCTCTTTAACAATGGCTAGTGGATAGGAGGGCTTTTTAGAGATATAGACTGCATTCATGTGTCGCAAAAGAGGAAACCGGGAAAATCCCAAGCACCCATCCCGCAGAAGAGCAACATCTATTACGACTGTTCAACAGTTATTGGTATTGAACCCAGGTCTTCTACACATCCAGATTCAGATCTCCCACTAATGCACAAAGACGGAAAATAATTTTGTTGTATAACATTTTTATAGCATCTCTTCTAAAGAAAACATCTCAACTCTTGTGCTAATGAGAGAATGTGAGGGTGAAACGAGGAGAATCTGCGCGATTTCCGCATTTAATTTCAGTTAGCATGAACATATAAAGTCGCGGTGGTGTCGTTCTCATTGTCGGGAGGTAGCGAGTTCGAATTCCAACAAAGATCTGTCGTGTTCTCCAAAGGGATGCGGCACATTTAATAGGTCGTAATTGCTCCAAGTTAAAAGCTTTGGGTTTCTCGTTCGGTCCCTGCTTTAAAATCATAAACATGCTCACCCTAACATACGCCCCAAAGTTGTACGGGGAAGTGCACACACACATGAATTTGTATTTGAAACCTTCTTTTGCTGAATATGCACGACAATTCATTGGTTTTCCATCAGTAGTAATGGTTTTGCTGAGGCAATATCATACTCGAACTAAATTTTAAGGAATATTAGTTTTATACAATAACTTCCATTTCTAAAGCATATTAGACTGGGTTATAATAAATTAGTTAAAGAACTTGGCTTTCATTTGGTGCAACATCATAGTCGAACCAAATTTTAAGGAATATTAGTTTTATGCAATAACTTTCATTTGTAAAGCATATTAGACTGGATTGTAATGAATTATTTAAGGAATTCGGTTTTATTTTCTGCATTTTTCATATATTTTGGCACTATAAAAATTTTTTTCAGTATAGGAAACAAAGATTACAATTGAAATATTTTTATAATTTAAATTCCTTGGCTGATAAAAAGTATAATATGTTTAATTCAGTCCGTTATTTTTATGTTTATGCTGTTAATTATAATTTTCTTTACTTAGAAATGCCCAGTTAGCTGCCCTTTTGTATTCATAGCCGAATAAGGGCTTAATCCTTTCAGAGATATATTCAATCGTTCTAAAAAAGAGAGTTGCTATAGAAAATGTTGGCAACAACATCTACAATGATGTCTTCAGTGCAATAATGCGGTTACAAACAAGGCTTCCAGGTTGGCGACGCCATCTACTTCAACAAAACCGAAAATTGAAAAACATACTGTCTCTAATACGTCTAATATGCCTTACTTGCAAAATTATTATGTGTACAATATTTTTAAAAAAATGTGGAATATGAGTTTTTCTAAAGTTTATATATATATATATATATATATATATATATATATATATATATATATATATATATATATATATATATATATATATATATATATATATAGAACAATGAATGCTCCAGAAAAGTTTATTAGCTGTATAAAGTAAACAAATTTTAAACTAGATATTATTGCCTCTCACAAAACCTTTAATTTTTATTAGAAATAAGAAAGCTTTTTTATAATTTTTATCTTTCTTTTTAAGCGAAAATATTTGAGACATTTTGATTCATAAGGATACGATTAGAAAAATGTATTCGCACACGTCATTCCTTATAAATGGCATTCACATATTTCTTTCGGAAACAAATTTTATTCTAGAAATGGATTTCAGAACTTTAATTTATATGCAATTCTTTTAGGCATAAAAAATTAAAAAAAAAGATTTTGTCCAAAGGCTTAGGACGAGTAAAATTTACAAGAACTGATTTATAATTTGAAATGAATTTCACATATACATATTACCTTTACTTTTATAAAGTTTCCCACATACCAATTCCATTAAAATATATTTTCTTGATAGATTTTCAAATACGCTTTTCCAAAGAAATGACTTACAATCATTTTTCCTTTGAATTAAATGATAGTTTTGGAACATTACTCTTCCTACATGACGCAATTTTTTCGAGTGACAAAATCTCACAGCAATCGAATTTTTTACATAACATTTGAAAAATCTCAGGATTCAGTGATTCAGTGGATTTCAATGAAAATATGATGAAATCATTAAAAAGTTAATGTATTCAATGTAACATAAATTAGTAGCTCATTCTTACAAATTGGTTATTTGTTTTAACATTAATTTTCTTAATATATATATATATATATATATATATACATATATATACATATATATATATATATATATATATATATATATATATATATATATATATATATATATATATATATAGATCAGCATCACAACTCAAACATTGTTGCTTCACAATAGCGGTACATTGAAAAGTTAATATTTTCATACATACACAGTCTCTTCTATATAAAACCATGAATTGTTTTGCATAATTCGGAAGCTCACTCTTATTTCAAAAAGCCATTTTAGGATCCTTTATCGATTCTTAGCAAATACCACTTTGACATAGTATAACCTGAATACAAAAAAGCTGTTGGTAAGGTATTTGAATCTCTGCTCGTCTATCGGGAAAAATTTTTATAGGCTGTACTGAAAATGGGATAAACAGAGAAAATTTCTAAGCATTCACTCCGACAGCTACAGTATTATATCTGCAAAATGATGGAAGGTCCTAGTTAGGTCAAAAGTTATGTCACCACGTAAAATCACTTTTGGGGTAGAAATTTTCATGAGAACTTATTCTCATGTCGCAAGGAATGGAATCCAGAAGACTCCAAAGCACCTGACAAGACAGACGTGAATGCAGAAAAGCAACATCCATCATCCGCTATTCAACAGTGGCGGAATTGAACTCGAGACCTTTTGTTCAGAAGAACTGTGTCCTATTACTATGACATGGTGAGTTCTTTGACAGACAGGACGTAAAAAGACACGAGCGTCTTATCTCAACCGAAAGCTCTTATATCTGTTTTATAGCATCCCCAAGAATTTTGTCTTCCGGAATGAGTTACAGTATGTAGTGGGTGAAAAGAGAGGAAATATGTGAAGGCCCCACTCCCACGCACCCCACTTACTCCAGCTATGATCAAACATTTCAGCCTAAAGAATGTGGTTTGGCTTTGTATGTTTGTCGCTCAATGGTCGCTTTTAAGACATGATGTCTAACTGGACCGGTATCTACGATTTAAAAAGAATTCTGAACTTCTATATAAATAGCCAAGTCCTAGGTGAGAATCGAACCAACGACCTGCTGAATCGTAGGTCACTCGGTAGATTGGTGGGTCTGAAAAATGTGGTCCGACCACTCGGCTAAGATACACCTAAAAAAACTTAGATTAAAAAAATCCGAATATTTTTCAATAATTTTTTTAGCGAGTCTTTCAACAGAGAAGACACGGTGACACAGTTCGCTACATGCCGATGATTACTGCGCGGTACTTGGGACGCTCCTCACGCCTCGGCCGCCTCCTCGCTCGCGGCGTTATCTGCGCGAATAAACCGAGAAAAGTCCGACTTCTCCGACGGCTGCGAAAGACACGCGGGCTGAAAGTCACGACACGTGTTGCGTCAAGAGGAGCGATCACAGGCTACAGTCACTGGACGGAGCAGAACAGAGGAAGAAACTTTGTCAACGCATATGGTAATCTCATTTTTTTAAGTGAGATAGCGATATTAAATGAAGATTAAAGGATAAAGATATCAGTGACCATGGTATTTTTATCTTTAGTATGGTACATGGTTTTCCGTTTATATAAAATCATATACTTAGAGGAAAAGTAATTATGATTTAATAAAAATGGAAAACCACTGAAGCAATAAAAAAGAAAAAGTCTGAAGTGGAAAGTAAGATGATTCGAAGTGGTTAAAAAACTGTATAGTACGGATAACAATTTCGGAAAACTCCCGAGCACCTATTGCGATATGAAGATAGCGGCTATTGAATAGTGGGTGGGATTGAACCTCAGGCTTCTCCCGCTTTTCAAAACGTCATTCCATCACTAGCCCATTTTTATCCCATGAAACACAGTTTTATGAAAGTAGTGTTATTACTGTGGTGGGAGTAAGTTTGATTAATCTTAAGAAAAGAAAGGAAGCGCTTCATCGAAATTTTAATCGTAATCAAATGTTTCTAACGAATGTTTTGTTGTATCACGTTGAATTTTAAATTTATGATCATATTTTGTGTTTGGCATAAACTTTTATAAATGATGTGTGATGTATTTACTGTGAAAACCATTTTTTTACTTAAAAAACAACATAAAAATTAAATAAATGTTTTTAATAAACCAATTGTTTACTAAAAAGTATTTAAAAAATAAGATAAATGTGTGTATGATTAGGACTTTTTTAAGAATTTAAATTTTTAGACAGACCAATAAAATGACAAGCTGAATAGTATGAAAATTACTCATATTG
Source organism: Latrodectus hesperus (assembly GCA_037975125.1). Classification (NCBI taxonomy): domain Eukaryota; kingdom Metazoa; phylum Arthropoda; class Arachnida; order Araneae; family Theridiidae; genus Latrodectus; species Latrodectus hesperus. Next base: position 98,100,897 of record CM075850.1, on the reverse strand, counting down.
AAGAGAGAAAAAAAAGATTTATTGCAATCCTATTAATTAATGCTGAAGCCTTTTCATATAGTAGAATATATTGAAGGGCAAGTGAGTCAAAGAATGCCTGGCATTCAGTTAATATATCACATTTTCTCGTTTTTCAATGCCTAATTGAGTTCTGGTCCATTGGGAGGTCCACAGGGAAAGGCTTTGCTATGGTACCTGACCCAAACACTAAGAGGGGACGTCCCTCCGCCGTGTGGGGGACCAATCAGATGCTCATCTCATTAACAGTTCAAAACAACGAAATAGTTAAATGAAGGTAGACACAGTAACTCAATGTCATATAAAAAATTGTATCAGAAGGAAAATTTTCTTCACCCCATATTTACAATTTTAACCAGAAATATATTGTTTATTTTTTTTTAACATTTCAAAATTAAGTTCTTATTGGGTTTTTAATTTTTTTATTTACGTGGCAAGTTAAAAAATGATTAAAAAGTATTTTTACTACCCATTATTTGTAATAAAGTATAAAATTCAGTATTTAATAATTTAATATTATATAATTTGAAATTAACTTCTATATTGATAGTAATAATTTTGCATTTTAAATATATTTTTTTAGTGTGCTCATATATTTTGATACTAAAGTTTACATGTATTAATATTTAATTCTACACAGTTTTATTTACTTGTCACAATATTATGGGTTAATAACCGTAAATTGTTCTTTTTGATGGAAATAAATAGAGGCGAAACATGATGAATAAAAAAATTGAGATTTGATTGAGTTGCGTTGCTTAATAATAATTTTTCATTGAAAATGTTTATACGGAGAAACCAAATATAATACAAATACATTTAAAAGTAAAATAAAACATTCACAACGTTACACCTGGTATTTCCCTTAAAGGTAATTTAAATAAGAATTCAACATTTTGTGATGATCGATGTGGAACCACCTTAAGACGCAGCGCACGATCCATGTACCGAGTACCAATTGGTGGACACGTTTTAAGAAGGGTCACTGGCATTTAATTTCAAAATTTCTCGCGAATGGGTAAGAATAGTCTCTGAAATTGAACACAATTTAAAATTAGCTTTTTAATTGTATGTTTGTCAAATCATCTCTAATATTCAAGCATTAGAAAGTCAAATGTTTTGAAATTTTACGTCATAAACCATTTGAATTAGGCGATGACACCAATACATATTAAATTACAATTAAGAAAATATATTCCATTATTCTATCTGGTTTAAAACATTTCAATAAAACTATTTTTTTAGAAACCATCGTTTTTCCGTTTTATGCCTCCAGCATATGTAGGTAGAAATGTATATAACGTACACAAAATTTTCAACTGCGTAATATATATTATTATTACCAATATATATATATATATATATATATATATATATATATATATATATATACATATATATATATATATATATATATATATATATATATATATATATATATATATATATATATATATATATATATATATATATTAATAAGAAATAAAATGTTAGACATTTTTTGCATAATTAAGTAAAAAATAAAATATACTTGAATTGCTGAATTTAGAAAATATTTTTATGAAATTAGTTAAGATTTTCCATTTAGATAATGAAACACTTAGAAAACAAAACAAAAAATAAACGAACAAGGGACAAGGTGTTTTCAATATTTACCTGAATAATCATTCTAAAGAACAGACAAAATACACAAATGAACAACTGTTCACGACGCCTTCAAAAAAAAAAAATTAATATCAATTAAAAATAATAAAAATTGAAGTAAAAGATTTTACACACATGAGACTATATATATATATATATATATATATATATATATATATATATATATATATATATATATATATATATATATATATATATATATATATATATATATATATATATATATATATATATATATATATATATATATATATATATATATATATATATATATATATATATATATATATATATATATATATATATAAGTAGTCAGTTATAAAAATAAAAAGAACCGTGAAAAATTGAGTATTAATTTATTAGTAGACGATGAGATGGCTAAATAAGTTGTCCTCGTAAAGGGATAAACAGAATTAATAAAACAAAAAGAAGGAAGATAATAGGCTGTTGCCAAAAAATAGAAATATTTTATGAGTGAAGTTGCGGTTAAAAGTGAAAAAGTTTAAATTCATAAAATTGTTAACATAGATTGTTAGGATTGTTAGATTATAGAATATGAAATAATAGAAAAGGAGAATTTTAGTCGCAAAAATTCAAAATATTCATAAAAATGATACGAATATTCCATTGCAACAATGATAAATTTTTTTAAAATTAGTTAGTATATGTGCGAAAAAGAAAAAAAATATTAATTAGGGAAAAAATGAAACCTACAAAAAAATCTAACAGAAAACACTTTATTTTTAAATCCGTAATACTTCCATAATAATTAAGGTTTGTAAAAATGGCCAAATGAACCGTCCGTGAAATAGTTTTAGGATTAAAATTACATAGGGGGTTTTCTGCCGCAAAAATATTCAATTATTTAACATAAAAATATGGAAATTAATTAGCAGAATATAGTAAATATGACGATAAAATTCAATACTTAGTTTAAAAAATATTTTGTAATGAATATTTATATAAAATTAATTGGAATTATATTGTTAAATCAATCTGATTTAAGGGCTTGAGTATTCTTAACAAACTCGCTGAAATCGGGATTCAGTAGATAATATTTGATAATTTGACTAATAATGATGTTAGCAAAAATCCACTTAGAATTCCAATTAACAAATTTAGTTATTCTGAAATTAAAATCTTTCCTTTTATCATAAATTCTAAAGATATTGTATTATGATTTATGTAAACTTATGTTGACATCTAAGCATATAACATTAGAAATATCAGAATTACTCTTGTTAATTCTTAGAGTAGGAGATTACGATAATTTACTTTCCCTAATTTTTTTCAGAATAAAATATAGACATTTTATTTTGTAAAAAATTAGGGAAAGTTAATGATTTATTAGGATAAATATAAATAAATACACAGAAGAAGTCAATTAATTAAAATTTATAACACTGTTATTTTGAAAGGGAAAAAAATGCATTTCATGGATTTGCAATGAATTTTATTCACGCTGCAGACGTTTCTATATCATAAGATGCTCATCTCTGAAAAATCACCCATTTGAACGTCTCACCAAACTATGCGAAGAGTATCGTTGCATTTTCATGTCTAAGGTGACTCAACATGAAATCGATCGTTCTGCAAAACTTTGAGAAGTCAACCCATATTTAGCCAAAAGACGAATTTGGCGGGTTTTGAAATGATATGGGCACTTTGATATAGGGCCGCTCTTTGACAGATTTTTAGCACTTATTTCTATGGTATTGTGTCAAATTTCATGGGCCTCAAGGTTAACGCGAATTCTACCAAACTGATACCAAATCATTTTATATTTCTTTAATTACTTCGTAATATAACATAAAGGTATTTCAAATTCAAGATTTTAATGATAAAAACAAAAATGGTAAATCTTAAAAGAATAGCATTTTATTGGTTACCGAAACAATCGATTTCTATTTCGCAGTAAATAAGTCCCAAACGTTTATCATTATCCAAAAATATTTGTAGTTATTTTCATTTTAAATAGTATCATAAAAATTTTTTTAAAGAAAATTGCAGAAATATTTGTAAAAAATGTAAATGAAGAGAACTATTTATTAGAAATGAACTTTAAAAAAAAAAATTTTTTTTATGAGCAACAATTATGTATTTGGTACATAGTTTTCGACTTTTGGCGAGGATGCGATTTTACCCATATTCTTTTTCTGTTTTTTCTTTTAAATGCCAAAGTTCAAAACAAAACAAAAAATATTTAATTAACAACTAATTAAACGAAATATGAAACGTGTACATACTTAGTGTATTTAACTTTTACGTAAAAGAAATAAAATTTTAAACGAAATTGTTATGAAATATATATATCAATAAATAATGCCAACCTTTTTTAATATATTTCGCAAAATTCGTTATTAAAAAATACTACTTATATTCGTTAGAAAAAATTAGAAATAAAACGATTTCTAGAAAGTCATCCTCCACTGAGAAAACGATTTGTTTTTGGTCAGTAGCTAATTTTAAAGCTTCGGGGAAGCGTCCGCTGCTGAAGGAGAGAGTGTGTGTCTTACCTTGGCGCGAAAGATGGCGGCGTTGGAGCTGCGGCATCGATCGCCGGGGCGGGAGAGGGGTGGCGGCGAGATACGAGTACAATGGCCGTCTAGACTGGCGTCTAGACTGCTGCCGGGATACCGCGAGAGATCGATTCAACTCTTTCTCTGCCGTTTTCTGCAAGATTTCGAGAGGAGGTGGATGAGGTCAGTGAACGCTCTGCACACGTCTCGCTCCTTTTTTTTTTTTAAATTCCGTCCTTCCAGTGTTTTTCCGTCAGGCATGAGTGCACGCTCTCACTGGACTGCAGAGATTTTGTTTTCGCCTGTTCTCCGGCAGACAAAAAATGTTAATCTCGTCTCGACCTCTCGAGGAATAACGAAGCAGCGCTTTTCCTTTTCCCCCCTTCTCTTAACGATCCTGGCTTTTTTTTTATCTTTCCTTCCACGGGCATTTTAGAGCAGACAGTCTCACACAATCTTCTGCTGCTCTCTCGGAGTCCAGTAGAGGGCGCTGAGGCATCTCCGAGATGAAACATGTGAGTCCACTACCGACCGAAATGGAAAAAATACTGTTGAATGATACGAAAGAGTTCGGGTAGCCTGAAAAAAAAATGTTTTTATCTTATTTCGTCGCAAATATTCGTTCATAAAATTCCTCTCTTTAAATCTCACTGGAAATTTAATTATTCTATTTAGAATTTGAAAAATATTTTTCGTGTATTATAGATATTCCATCGCTATGCACCCTTGAATCATGATCAGTAATGATGATATTCCTGGCTGACTATATTCACTATATCTATCCTAAGGCTACCATTTCGAATATATCATAGAAAAAGATCCATTTGTCGGTGAGAATAGTAATATAATTTGAGATATGCCATGTAGTCCAAATGTGAATCAATAGTTATGGATACGATTGGATGAACAGTCAGAGAGAGAACGGTAACACCAATAGATTTTAGATAACTCACTATGATACAGTTTAATAAGAACACACTATTAAAACTACACGTACCTTCTCGAATGCTGGCTCTGTTGCATCATCGGATCAATGCGCTGCCCCTGACTGACGACGGTCTGAGTGATCGTTGGTGGTTTTTATACGCGTTTCACCGCCCGTTAGTCACAGGAGTGGAATACCCCAGACCACTCTAAACACTTCCCAAAGTGACAAATCATTTTTCATAAAAATCCACATTGATTCTTGGTTCTCTTTTGCTGACAATGTCTGCGAAAATGGGCGATAATTTTCTTTAATAATTGATTTCAGTTGAAAAATATAGATCATGATTCCTTTATTGTCCTTTTTTTCGGTACGGAAAAACCAAATTGGCAGCCGACAAACAGTTATCGATGTAGCTTTTGCTTCAACAGTTTGAGGGTTCAAATTCGACCTCTGATAGGGAGAAGTGTGCAGTGGCTGGAAATTCTCTTCAAACTCTAGTCCTCATTTACAAAATATAACAGTTGAGCGATTGTATGAAATTTGTGATACAGTTGTGAGATTGTATGAGTAGTGTAAAAGACTACTATTATTTACAAATATTATCGTAGTTACTGTAGTCTGCTTGGGAAAGTTATCATATCCTAAAGGAAGTAATTTCTATACCGAAATCAGTCTTCGCTAATGGGGAGCAGAGATTGGGACACATAAAATAGGTCGTGGTCGCAATATCCTCAAAGTGAAATGATACTTGGGATGGAAGGTAATAGTGCCTAAATGGGAAAAATCTTAAATGGCTTGCCATTATAGATAAACTATTTAACAAAATATCTACTTTAAGTTTACTACATGATTTCTATTTAAATTCTATTATTTGGCTTCTTCCTCTGTGCATCCATATCAATGCATAGTTCTCTGGTGGAGGAAAGTTTATTTCTACGAAAGAGAAAATGTGGTTCCCTTCTGAGAGATGATTTTTATCAATAATTCTTAATTTTTTGTTCGAAAACGAAGAACTCAGTAGATTTCTCATGCATATCTCTAATGAGCTTAATCAGAATTCTGATTCTCGGAAAGTTCGATATTTACTCAACTTTATTTAAGACTTCCGCTTTATCCTTGGAGCAAATTGTTCAAAAGGACAAAAATTTCACTGCATATCACATATTTCTATTGCCTTTCAAAATTTCATTACATCACAGATGGCATAATCTAAAACTTTTTTCTCTCTCAAAAGTCAAAAGCAAAATTAAAAATTCTGTGCCATCATTTTCCTTTGTTTACTGGTATCCGAAACTCTTTAGTTTTACACATTCAGATATTGTTTCTGTTTATTAGTTATTAACATGTGATTCATTTTATATACGATTTTAGCCTTATCTGATTGTAATACTGCGAGTTTGCATTGTCGGGGGAAGTACGTGAGGGGAATTTTGTGGGATTTCCCTTTCAGTTCATAAAAATGACATAAATACATCATGGATTGAAGAGGAAAAATCCTCTCAGAAAGCTCTTACATGCATTAAACTGTCTGGTTTGATTTATTTACTGCTTTACAACTATATTCTGCACACAATTTCATTAAAATTTCAAGTGGACATCCATCCCTGAGGTAGAATCGAACTGTTGAACTGTTGAGTACTTGCCACTCAGCTATCAACTCTGCAGGACATCACATATATTATATCTCTATAAACATAGTATAAAATTACAACCATTCATTTATGTATGGCTGCTAATGGACTATGGACATGAGATTGAGATTCATATTTCGTATCTAATTTCTGCATACTCACTTGTGTTGCAATAAGCACCTGGTACTTTTAAAAATTTTCTCCCGGAAGACACCAAATACATCAGAATGTGATCCTTTATGTTTAAAATATGATCTTCTGTTTTTTATAAATATGATCTTCGAAAATACAAGCTTCTATTTTTGAAAAATCCCTCTAATAAGTAATATTTTGAACACATTAAAAATATAAAGTAGCCTTAAGTATCTGAATAAACCAAATTATTACATACTGAGTTCATCATGGTGTATATCAAGCATCGATATACAACTTCAGATGTTTTTTGAAAGTTGGCGTTTCCAGCAAGCAGCTTAGTATACGAACAGTTATCAAAATTTTTTTACCTGAAAAGCTTTTTCGATAATAATGGCTTAATAGGTAAAAAAAACATCGGTCTTGTAACTCGAAGTTTCTATACCTTATTCAGCAAAATATCCGTCCTATTTAATAAAGGAGAGTGGGGATCGTGGTAATAATTTTCTCCAAGTGGAATGATACTTCTGCAGACTAAATCTGGAAGTCTTCTGCATGGTCCTCCAAATGTCCGGCAGAAATCTGCCTTAAAGTGCTTTATATCACGTGAAGGCTCTGTTCCCTTTATCCATGAAAATTAAGGCATCTGGTCCAGCTCATTGATTCTTTAATGGTAAATAAATTAAAAAATTTTTTATGTGAACAGAAAAATGTAATATGATATATATAAAGGAGGATTTTTGTTCACAATTAAATATGGCTGTCATTTAGAATAAGAAAAATTTATTTTTATATTGAGGCCTTGTGGCTTAGTGGCAGCGTTTCACGCTCCTAGGCACAGATCCGAGGCTTGATCCTCGGACAGGGCAAGGTCGACTCAGCCTTTTATCCCTTCAATGGGTTCAGAACTGAGTACCAAGCATGCTTGGGAACTAAACGCTGGGAATCTTACGTTAGGCTGACCACCTAACTGGGACATATGCTTCGCATCCTAGGGACTCTCGGATCATGAAAACAGTTATGGGCACTGTAGGCCTTGGCCCACATGGGCTGTCGTGCCATGGAGTTTAGTTTAGTTTAGTTTACCTTTATTATGCTAACATCTCGAAACATCGCATATTACGTTCACTAAGAAAATGTCTTACGTAAATATTTCTCATTCTGAAAAGGAACGCATTTCAATGTTTACTTCTTACATTCTGTTTTCAATTAAATTGTCTACGAAGAGAATTGCAATTAAGTTATTGAGTTCTGACAATTGTTATTAAAAGGATCTCTGCATCTATGCAAATGTGCAGATAGTATATTTTAAGGAGACCTGTTGAAAGTAATTGCTAGTAAAATAATATCAGACAGAAAGAGAGGACTCAAAATTTATTCTATAAACAGCAATATGTGAATACTTTTCAATTACACTTTACTTCATTTGTAGTTTTTCACAAATTAAAGAACTGAAACCCTTAAAGAGCATTTTAATTATGTAAATGAGAATTGTTCTCCCCCAAAAAAAAAACAGGCAGCTGTGAATCGAAGAATCAAAAAAGCAAAAGAGGATTTTCACCATGAATCTCATAAAATAGGTTCTCATTCTTAGCTATATTCATAATTTTTATTTATTTATTACTTATCACATAAATTATTTCTCCATTTACAGACAGTATTCATTGAAAAATGTATTTAAATAGTATTTTCGTTTAAAATGATGATATTTTCATAAAATGTTATTATTAAATATTAAACGCGTGCAATTTCCCCTGTCATTAGAAATACTTTTCTCACGTAGATCATCTTCTTGTGTATCCCAAATTAGATAGAGATTCTCAAAAACGGAATGAGTATGGTCAACCATAATTTTCATAGAGATTCTTTTAAAGACTGCACCTCTTGTGTTCTTCCTATTTTTTAATTTTTTTAAATTTTCATTTCTATTCTCATCTTATTTTGTTCTGATTATTAAATGTTTGTTCTTTATATTCGTTCTTGTATTTTGGATTGATTTTTCCAATAGAGCCATATGTAAAAACAACGAAATGACTTTCACTACACTGAAGAAAATAAAATGCCCCCGATTGTGAATCAAAACATTTGATGAAATGCATAGATTTATTTGCAATTAAATATTTAAAATTTTAAATACCTCGCAATTCATAAGGAATTTCTTTTGAAGAAAGGTAATCATAAAAAGAACACACATGACTTGGAAATAATATTTTTTTAACTTTTGCAACAAAATCTATATAAATAAGCTCCTTTTCTTCAATGTTGGAATGTATGGTTGCACGCAATGCTATTTTTACATCAGCTTAATTTCAACTTGAGTATTGATTACTCTGTAGGTTATTAAACGACCCTGATAGTATCTCACTTATTCCAACAATCTTCAGGAACAGAGACATGTGTTTTTAAAATTGTCATCTATGCCTACAATATTTGAATATCCCTATCTTTTACTTACCGATAAAGTCATTTTTTAGGAAAAAAGCAATATTTATTACTTTTTCCAAATTCTTTAAAAATTATTCTTTTTATTTTTAGCTTATGACAACAAATGCGTTTTTGGTTTTCCCAATACGTCACCTATTAGAAAAGGATTAGAACACTGATGAAAGGAGAGTTTCAATTTCGCTATTTATTAAGTTCATACATGAAGGTTATTTTCCAAGATTCCATACGTCACCCGTTTTTAACCGATCTATGCGCATTTCGTGATGGAAAATAGCGTTAAGCAAAGCTAAATAAGTATTGGCGATTATCATTATTTTTCCAAACAGCAATTTTTCTCGGAAAGCTAGATTTCTTCTGACAGCTCGGTAATTATATAAGTTTCAGTCTTGCATATAATGTACGTTATATATAAAATCTTTTAATTGTATATACGTTACATAAGCACTTAAGCAGCATACATTTTGAGCTATCTTTTTTGCGTGAATTTTTTCGTGCGATATATAGAAATTTCAAACGAATTAGAACATTATTGGCGAAATTATCAATAAAAAATGAAATAATTTAATCAATTATTTAAATTTTTACAATTTTTCATTTGTATTTTTTCACATTACAAATGTACTGTTACCCCAGAGCAATTACACATACACATCTAGTTCTTTCAAGTCCCTTACTTATAATACTGGTAAAGATTATTTTGCTCTGATCTATGTTTTCCCATCAAAACACTTGCGTTCTTTTTAAGTTGGCTTTCCTCCTTTACCTTTACCATCCTGAATTTATTCACCTTGTGTTTTGATATCGTTTAAAAAAGCAACTCCTAGTTATTTCGTAAGATTTTCAGTTATTTTCTAGTTGAGAATTTTTTTTATGCAATCCCTATCCACCACACAAAAACAGATTTCAGTTTTTTTTATTTTGTGTGTAAAATAATATTTAAACAAATATTTAACAAACGCTGAAAAGGAGCATAGGTCGCAATATGTATTGCATCCCTATCAACTTTACAAACTCATGGATATATGGATTTTGTTTAAATTATTCAGTATTTATTTATTTAAAAAAATTGACACAAGATTTTGATACTAAGTAAAAAATAATTCAGAGAAAATATACTTTAAGATATCGAATTTTTGTAGTATTATACTTGCAAAAAATTTGCATGCTGAAAGAGAAATTCAGACTGATAGTTCTGGCCCTTTGGGGTTTCTAATATTTACATTTTTGAACTAGAGGAGACAGATGAAAATTTTGTTTTCTATAAAAATTTATCTAAAGTCAATAGAAAATGAATGGAATGAAAATATTGTTTTCATTCTTTTAACAAACATTTCTATTCACTACATCTTCAATATTTTTTGGATAAAATTTTGAAGCAATTTCTTTATGCATCCGTAAGTGCATTTTCTTCATATCCACACTTTATATAAAAGTGAAATGTGTCTGTGAAAGTATCATTTACTGCTGTCGTTTTGAGTGCAAATTTAAGGGCCAACAAAATAAAGACATGTAAAAATTACTTTTTATGCTAAGAATTAGTGGTAACAATTAGTTTTTCTGTCAAAAAGATTAATTAACATAATGAAGCAGCTTACCGTAGCTTAGATGCAGAATTGTATTTTGCGGATTGGAAGCTCTCAAGTTCGATTCTAGTGACAGTAAGCGAACGATGGATTTTTGATTTCTGCATGCACATTTATCATGGTAGGTCCTCCCGGCAACACGATTTAACATAATATGAATACACGCCAATGAAAATACTTCCAAAAAGCTAAACATAATGCATATTGAAGAAAAAAACAAACAAAAAACAAGAGTTTTCATCAGTGTGGTTATTTTCAATATGGTACCGTGGTTCGAAATCCACTTTAAGCTCTAGGTTCAAATCCAGTTACATCTAATGTGCCAAAAGTGGCTGTCGAGTGAAACCCAACCAAACTTCTACAAATCACATAGTTGAGAAACATATTAGAGAATTTTTTTAATTTTCATAATGGCGTTTCTGGCTGAAAGTTAACTTTGCTTACACAGATATTCCTATTTTTCTCCCGGAAAATTCGAAAAGTCTATAGCCAAGAGTTTGAAAGCTAAGATGTGTCAGAGAAACTTTTTTCCCACTGTGAATTAATAGCGTCCATTTGATATTACAGTAGTCAAAACCAATTCTCTCTACTCAGAATTTTTGAGTGCTTGTTTAATTTATTCTCTATGAAGATAAAAGTTTTGTGATTTATATATTTATAGGACGCATTTAGAGGTAATCTTTGTGTCAAATTGGACAAGAAAATTTTTTAGGAAGTAATTGTTGCCAGTTGCGTTTCCAAATAACTCATAATCAAATAATATAACATTTGGACATGACTCAAAATGTCATTGTAAGGGGCAGAGTCAACTACTTTCCTGAAGTACTTTTCATAGGGAGTGAGCCGTATTCACGTGTCACAAAGGAGGAAACTGGGAAAACTCCCAAGTACCCACCCGATAAATGTGAATGCAGAAGAGTAACATTCAACTCCCTTTTGTTCAACCGCAGCAGGGATCAAACCCAGGACCCAATGTTATGAAGAACGCTGTCCTAATTTGTTAATTTATTTCAATATATTTCGTATTTCTATAAACTGAAAACGCTAAACCCAGCCAACCGTTTTCTAATATTTGTTGGAAGTTGAGTAAAACTTTGGTCATATTGATATCAGCGCCATATGTAATTTTTTAGCAATAAATAAGGAATTTAATTGCAACCAGAGACCGGGTAAAATCGTAATATATAAGTTGCACTTACCAGAATATCTTAGAATGTGTGTGTGGCAGTTAAACAGCCAAGTTGGTCACTCTTATTGTCTTATTTTATCTATTTTTATATAAATTTAAAAATATTTTTAGTAAATTTTATTTTCCTGCATAAAGTGTGAATATATTTAAGAAGAATTATTTCTGCATACATCTACCTAATTCTATGCATTTATACTCTGCACGTCTTCACACAAACAATCTTGAACTACGATCAAGTTGATCTTGAATTTATCCTTTTCTTTTCCATCCCCACTGCACCAGCGCAAGACCTTAGATCCTACGAAAGTTTCAACCAGCATAGGCCTCTTCAGCCACAACAATCTTCGACTCTCTCTCTCTGCGTCAGGTATAAAACTCACTACCACATGATCACGAAAACGACATCTTTTCTCCATAGACCACCAAACCCTTAATAAAATTTTCTTTCAATAATAGCAAAAATCAAAAAGAAATCTGGCAAAACATGTGATCATGATGAATGTGAATGAAATTCATTTTTGTAAAATATTATGCGTAAATAAAGTGCTTTATAACAATAGCACCTGATTGCCAAATATCACTACTCTATCCATAACGTTCACTTTTACCACGCAGCATTTCGCCGGGGTGAAGGGCTCGGGTAAAATGGATAGTTTAAACATAACAGAAAAGTCTCTGTTCAAAGTGCCGTCAGTGTGAATCGGATGCGAGCTTAACCTTGTATCCGATGGTATTTCAACTAAATCAAATACTCTCTGGCAAAGTTTTTCTTGCCAGATGCCGCCTCGTGATACTGAAAATAGACCCGGGACCTCATGTCCATTCTTATTCCAGATTTGTTAGTGATAGCACTTTTGAAGGCACCCCTGTCTGTGATGTAGTGATGTTGTTGCACCAACATACTTCCATGCACATAACTCGAAATTGGGATCAAATGGGTGGGAATCTTCATACTTTAGAGACAGAGAAGAGACAAAAGATCCCTTATTACTTAACCTGCCATTCATAAAGGTATCATTCCCATCGGAGGACATTGCTACCACGACCTATTGAACATGCTCCAGCTGCCTTTACTGAGCATGATGGATCTTCAGTTAAGTCGGGCTTCGAATTCACTAGTAATATATTGTTCATAGTAATGAGAATGTCGCTCTAAGCAACCAAGCCACTGTGATGTAGCGTCAAAGATAGCTGAAGGCATGGATGACGAGCCAACATGGCATCAGCAAACGTCGTAAAACTCTTCGTGCATGCATTTATTGTTTCCCATCTATGGCCCCATGCTCGTGATGTGGCTGTTCAATTCGTTAAAGCACTTGAATAGCGTGTCTATTTTCTCCCCTGTGGAAGATAATGGGCCGTCGAGATCTACCTCGGAGTTCTGTTAGGTTCACCTCAAACCTTCAGTAAAATTTTCATCAATGCAATAAGTTATAGTCTAGTGCTAGGATAGCGGCCTTCGAAACATAAAAGTCTTGACTTTAATCCCAGTCACTGCTGATCAACGGATGTCCGTCGAGATGGGTGCTTTGGAGTTTTCCGGGTTTTCCCCTAGCGGCACACGAATATGACCCATTATCTAAAGGGACCCCGGAATCAAATTTACATCGAGGATATTAACATGGCTTATACTTGTCTTAGGCCATGTTCATTACGTGGTGTTAATTAATACTGCGACATGATAAAGCACAACCCCACACAGTCGATTACAATTCGACCACCATCAAAATGAAAAATACACTGGTAAATATTTCTCCTTCTTTCACAAAGCATCACAACACCAAGCAACATCACTTACATGCAGTTAGAGTGCCACACAAATTCTTCATATAAGATAAACCGCTAATATTTTACGTGGCTGCCTAGTACATCTACTCAGTAGCAAATTACAGTATTTTCCTATTGCAGAGTAATAAATATATTAAGACGGAAACAATTTTAATAATTTCCAATTTAGCTTTAAAAATTATTCATACAATTAAAATAACGTTAAAGATGATATCATACTATGGAACTGATGGTTACAAGTTCTATATCCGGAAGTGAGCAAACAGTAAACTTTAATTCAATTGGATAAATGTCTATGTTTTTTATTTTTTATATCTGTTAAAACATTTTATTAATAATGAACTGCAATAATCATTCCAATATCGAAAACAAAACGAATCTTGCTCGCGTTACAAATAAATTGACTCATTAAACTCTCTGGCAGAAAATTGTTTGTTATTTCCGTTCTTCTTGATCAACATTGCAATCCGTGCTGGTAAAGAAAGAACATATAATTCTTATTCGTGAGCATACATTCCGTATTAAAACGTTTTTCTTACATATCATCTCTATCAAAATAGAAAAAAAGTGGTAGATTATCTAAGCAGTTCTTTTTTTCCATTTTGTAGATTGTTTTCAATATTTCAAGGTTTCATTATCATAAGCTATTTATCAACTCCAATCTGTTAAGACTTCCTTGATGCACTTGGTTACAGAGCTTAATTGCATTTGTTGCATTTAATTTTTTTGTGAAATGTTTATTAATTTTTTTACATTAATTTTTATGTCTGCTTAATAATTAAATGTTTGATGAAAGTAGGGCATTTTCTTCATGAAAATATTTGATTATAGGCTGACGCAGTGATTCACCTATATTTTTAATCTGCACTCGATTCCGCGAATAACGTTTACAAACTATGTTCATTGCAAAACAAACATTTACTAGTGACAAATATATGTTGTTGTTGTTACTTATGACACTTGGACAAGCCAAGCTCGTTATGCCTTGGCAATGCGCATTTAAGTCAATAGGGAGCCTCTTTTAACTCAATAGGGGTCAATAGGGAGCGTTTTAATCAGCGCACCACAAAGGTGAACATACATCTTTGCTCCTCTCTAAATCCTCCGATAGATGACATCACCAGAGGACCCACTCCCTTAATTTTGACATTGATCTGACCATTTTCTTCAGACCATTGCACCCATGGTAACTGCTCAAAGACCGACCACAGGACTTTCGATTCCACAGATTTAACGAGCACGTATATCGCATGTTTTCGGTGGGTCTTTGGCGGCATTAGGAATCGAACCATACCCTTCCGGATGGAAGGCCGATACACTAACTACTAAGTTACTACGGCCCTAGTGACAAATATAGTTCACAGTCATATGAACATTTATCGCTCTTTGCTCATTTTTTCATAGATAGTGAACTATATTCACGTGAAAAACCCTGAAAACTTCCACTTCGACATACCCTCATGCTGAAAGCAACGTATACTTCTTGTCGAGCAACTGGTGTGGTTGATCGAAGCCGAAACTTTCTACTCCGAAGACAGAGATATTCAGCATATGATGTGTTCAACATATGATGTAAAGTATCCTAAGAGAGAAAACTAATTTTATTTCCGAAATTTAGTAGGAGTCCCCATGGAGAATGCTTGGCCTACCATCTTCTAAAGTATGATTTTACTTGGAGGACATTGAAAACGTAACCATTTCATTCCTTACTATGAATAGTAAACATGATGTACCATCCACTGTTTGAAAGCCTCAGTGGCCTGGTTAGTTTGACCATCGTTCCAGTTGTCGGAAGAGAGTGAGTTTGAATCTTTGTTTAACCAAAGACTCATAGTGTTGGCTAAGAAGGCATGTTGAATAAGTCTTGATTGCAATGTCTTCTAAGCGGAATGATACTTCTGGGTGTAGATGGTCAAATAGTGGGGTATTTTCTGCTTGGTCCCTGCTTCTAAAGTATGAAGACTTCCGCCTTATGGCAAAGCCCAACTCTGGAATAGGTACTTGGAGGTATGCTGATGCACCAACAACAATCATTGACTGGGTCAGGTATGGAATCTCTTATGTAACAAAAACAACGACCTTTCCCAACCAGGGTACGATGGCCCTATTTTGATAATATTATAATACTTCATCAGTCAAACTAAATGAGTGTGCGGATAATTATATTAAGTTTAACTTGATGGATGATTGGTTTGTTTATCCCTAGGTAATGATTTTTGGATATCCTGCAGTTTAAGGTGGACCTTCATTTTAAAGTTGGAACTGACTCTAGGAACTATTATACTGAAGGCTAATAATTTAGCAGCCCTTTAACAGATGATGTTTGTTTTGTAAAGATGATTAAGAATGAAGACATTTATCTATGTAAAGTATTAACCGTGATAAAAACACAGCAAAAATTAGTAATGGAATGAAATAAATAGTATATATATATATATATATATATATATATATATATATATATATATATATATATATATATATATATATATATATATATATATATATATATATATATATATATATATATATATATATATATATATATATATATATATATATATATATATATATATATATATATATAGGACTGGACATCATGCAAATTGAATTGAAAAGGTGTAATTTGTTAAACCATTGCCTCTTCCGTCAGCCCCAAATGGGGTCTTCCCAAGATTTCCATCCCAATCTATTCTGAGTGAAGCCATAATTTTTCATTTGATGAATTTCATGATGTTCTCAAGTGAGTGAACTGCATGAAAATCTGAAAATTGAAACAGCTGTATTGTATGGAACACTTGTTAGCTTAGTCGTGAAAATTCTTAATTTTTTTTAAAGCTTATGTTTTCGACCCTATTTTGTTTCGAATATACTCGAAAATGGTTAGAAAATTTAGTTTACTTTGAAAATGTGAGAAATCGAGCTTTTTGGTGATAAATACAATTATTTTCACTTAAAATCTTATTTTTACATTTTAAAGCATTTGTAAAATATGTATGATTGTTTTACTTGTGATTCATGACATTGTGTTTCTTCAAACATGCAAGAAAACACGTTGGCGAAAAAAGTACTCTGACTTTAGAAACTTTTGATGTGAGTCTTAAAATCAATTATATATAACACCATTAATATATGAAAATACTTTTCTGACTGATTAAACAATTCGATTTTCAATTCTTTGGCAAATCTTATGATATTAGACTGAATTTTTTTTTTTTTTTTTTGAATTTTATGTAAATAACACTTAAAATAAATTTTTATAATGAATACAAAGTTATATTTGATGCCTTTTAAATCACTGTAAAATTCTACAATAGTCAAATTCATTTTTAAAACTCGTACTACTTCAATTAACTAAACTTTTTATAATTCATTGAATAATGGTTATGTATACAAATAGGTGGGATTTATTTTTCAAGGCATATTTTTTTTACACAGGAAATCTGTTTGATATAAAATTATATTGAGTTTTTTTTTCCAAAATTTTTATATTAAGGGTACAATATTGCATTTGTCATAGTTTAATATGTTTGCAGTTTACGGCACATTTTAAAATATAATCACATTTTTAAAATAATAATAGAAAATTATTGTATAGTAATTTTTTTAATACTGAGCTATATTTGTGAACCAAAATAGGTAGTACAGTCTCATAACGTAGCAACATGCAAAATACTAGCAATATGCTATAATATATATATATATATATATATATATATATATATATATATATATATATATATATATATATATATATATATATATATATATATATACATACATATATATATATATATATATATATATATATATATATATATATATATATATATATATATATATATATATATATATATATATATATATATATATATATATATATATATATATATATATATATATATATATATATATATAATTTTGATAAGATGTATCAGAATATATTTGTTTGGATTTCATCGCAAATTTTATTTAGGAATTATGTTAGTTTCTTACGATATCAAATGAGATATTAGAGAATTAAATATCAAAGATTTGAATAACTTTGACATTTGTCACAATATTTTGTGCAAAGAAATAATATATCATTTATATTACATAAATAATTATTCTCCTTTTGAAAAACTGAAAAATTAATTTAAAACTTCATTAATTTGAATGAAAATTAAAAAATAATTGTAATAAAGACAAAAAAATTAAAAATAATAAAGTATGTAAATAAATAAGTACTTAAAGAAATCATTTATTTCATTCTATATTAAAAAGTTTTATGATATTGTTATAAAATGAATAATTTATATAGAGCTTTAATTACGAAAGAAATTAAATTCCTGCAATACACATGTATAAAAACTTTTTTTCAGAGTTTTTTTTTCATTGGTTTAAAAAAATTTTCCAAGAGAAGATATATAAAGCAAACTAATTTTGATAGTTCCCTTCTTGACGAACAAGAAATGCATATTTATATTATACACATGTGATTAATTTCTCTGTGTCTCCCACAATTTATATAAAATTTTAAAAGTCGTTATATATGAAATCAATAATATTAATATTAGATAATCATTATGAATTTAGTAATAACACATCAATAAAGGTATTCTCATACAGTTGCATTTAATAATTTAACTAATTTCTATTGTTAATATACGTACGTTATTAATTTACATAGTGTAGCATAAAACAATTCTTTTAATTTGAAGTAACAGCAACAAAAATAACTTTTAAAAATTTGATAATAATGAAACTAATATACATATTAGAATTATAAATACAATTAAACATTAGAATAAATAGCATGTGGTTCCATTTGAAACCACTTCACAGGAAACAATCGACATTCAGAAGGTTCACATTTTTTTTTATCTCTGGCTATAAATATGTTTTGAAATCAGATGGCACACAATTCTTGCTTTTTTCTTTTCAGTAATGGTTACCCCAATCACAAGGTAAGAAAATAGAAAATTTTCCAAAGCTCTTATCCTAACATCTGTGCAGGCAGAAAAAATATTTGCTATCGGTTTGTCTCACCATTACTACATTGTTGTGCCCTAAATCCCTGTCCAATTTCTGGAGGATAGTAGAAAGAATGAGGTAGTACAACTGTAACCAAATGATAAATGGAATATGGAATTTTTTTTTAACTGGAGTAGGAATGAAATACATTTTTATACTGGTTATGGTATATATGTCCATAAGTTTCCTATGAAAAAGAATGCATTTCCCGCTCCTTAACATCATCTTGGTATTTAGCCATCCTGAGGGAAAGCTGGAAAATTATCTGGAGGAAGAGACTTTTGAGACATCATATATCGAGAGCTAAATTAAATAAAATAGAATTTTGGATTACAGTCATAAACATCTAGTTTGTTGGATTGAGAATTCAACTTAAACAAGGGCTAACCTTCTCTTTTTGTCTTATAATGTTTATAAGTAAGATTTTATTTTGTAAAAACCAAAAAATTTCTTTAGTCAGTATAGCAAATAAATTCTCAATTTTAGTTGTAATCAAGAATTTTGTAAAACAATAAAATAATTACCCATATGTTAATTGTTCATGATTTAATCCCATAATCATTACATTATAATCTTTATCATTAACTGGAAACATATTAATCAGAAATGTTGTAAAATAATTATGCTTAACACTGTGATATTATTATTTTAAAATAAAAATCCCAGCAACTCCCAGCAAATTGCACAATGACTGATGTCATCTGAGTCACTGTGAGCTTCAATTAATAGGTTTATGAAAAAGATCTCTTTCGAGTAATATTTATCTTTTCAAGACACACCCTGAAAGTTGAAGGCAACTTTTCGGAATATCTTTTGAAAAGGAGGGAATAAAATAATCAAGTACAGGCGATTGCTGTAGTTTTTCTTACTAACGAGAACTAGCGCCTTTTTCAGATCTCTACAAACCTTGATTTATCTCGAATGCAGGAATTTATAAAAACTCAAAAGTTATGTATCAAAAGCGTCTGTTCAGACTCCACTTTCAACGGATCAAATTAGAAGGCGTACAAAAAGAGATATCAGAATGACAAAAACGAACCAAATCGTATCAGGAGAAATTACTTGCATTGAGAATCGGTCCAAGAATTATTATCATTAGAATTCATTGGATTTTAATCGAATCAATGCGCTTTATTGAATTTTTCTGAAACTACACACTGCTTGAGAAAAACAATTTATCCCTCAAGAATGTAAAAACCCTTTCGGTATTTCTCTAAAATAAAATTGCATTAATTTATGTAGTGGTCAGTACATAGTCTTGTAAGTATTTGAGCGATAGTAAGTTTCATGATTGATATTTTAGTGCCAAAAAATTTTTAAACACTGCATATTAGACATTACATTAATAATAATTCTTTCGAAGAAAACTGAAAAATTTTTTATGAATATGCTAATTTGTTCTTTTTATATGACAAAGGTTTCTTCTCACCATAATAGTCATTGAAGTTTTCACACACACGATGTAATAAGAAAAATAATTTATGAAATTTACTTTAAGTGAAGCTCATTTCTTTCGGAGCAATAATAATGCATTGCTATTAGACGTGACTAAGAACAAAACTGGAAAAAAACATTAAAGGATGAATTAAAAAATGATACATTTTTATTTAACAAATGAACGTATAACCCGTTGTTATTCCACACACAGACATTTGTAAAATAATTTTATCTGATTTTCAAAAAAGTATCTGTAATTCTCTTATCTGAATTTGGGAAGGAATTAAAAAAATTTTGGGTAGCAAACGCCGGTTAATATTTTCATTCCTACAAATTCATTCACCAGTGCCAAATATTTGAATATCCTAGTTACACAAAGAGGTCACAAAACAAAGGCTAAAGTCATTATTTTAATCATAAATGAAAGAATAGCTTGCAGGTGACTAAAATGTAGTTAAATAGACGAATAGTTTATTATTATTATTATTCATCTATTTTATCTATGCTGCTTCTCAAAAAAGATTACTGATTTCTGTTGCATAACATTAATAAAAAAAGTCATCCAAAAAATACAAAATTTGAAAAATACAATTTTTATTAGGTATGAAAATTTTGTTACATGTATAAAACTTTCTTCAATTCCTTACATGATAGCCACCCACATTTATAATATCAGGTTAACATGCAGCAAAAAAATTCCCATATAATATTCTTCTGTCTACTGAGCTTTATGCTAAAACGCGTGTGATCGAGATAAATCTATGGCCTGATATTTGGGTACACAGCTACAAAATCAATATTTTTAGTAACAAAATCTAAGGAGAGACATCCGAAACAAGAGACGAGGAATGTTTCCTAATGGAATTGGGCTTTTTTTCTCCTTTACATCCACTATCTCACTTAACTCAAGAATTGTTCAACTCATTTGGATGGGGAAATTTTTGATATTTCGATACCTTTTCAGAATTTGCTTAGAAATTTTTGACAAATACTTTTTTTAGAATTTTTTTCCAAGTTCTTCAGCAATTTCTGTCTCATACATAAAGTGAATGAATTTCCAGGCTCAAAAACATTTTTGAAAAATAAATGAATAGTTGAACGATGTAAATGATTTCTTGATGTTAGGAGCTGTGGTGCCAGAAAAATATAAACATGAAATTTCAGAAATTTGTGATCAGATCGAAAACTGATCGAACTAAAGAGATAATTATGTAGAGAAATGAAGAAAGTTTCATGTATACATAGCAGTGCAGCGTACCTGCGGGAGTATACCTTAAAGTTAACGCGTTCGGAATCCTATCACCAAACTCCACCTAACATGACTAGGTGACACCTGCACTGGTACTCTCCACACTAGCGGAAAAACTTTGGATATCACACACTAATATGGACACGTCCCCAAACTAGGGAGCAACTCAGAAGAAAATGCGGTCACACACCTTATCACTCCCCACGGTAAATGATGCTTCACTTGGCTGATCTTAACGGGAAGCGGCATGAAGCACTGGAACCCACACCTTCAAGGATAGAGCAGAATACTGTTTTTTTTACAGCTAAAAGTCTCTTCTTTCTGGATGACATTTGTATTAATTTAATCTGCTCGCACAAGGCATGTTGACTCAATAACTCTCACATATTGCAAGTAAAAAATATTGCAATATCATTCAGTTCAAGCATTTGTTTTGAGAAAATTTTCCTAGGTTTTCTCTCAATTTTACAACAAATTCTTAGTTTAAAAAGTTGTAAGATTGTACTGTTGGACCTCGAAATTGAATGAACGATTGTGGAACAGGTTAATAAAATTATGAACTTTTTGGCAGATTCAAACACGAAGTTAAATAATCAGAATTAATTATTTATAATTTCATTCTTCAAACTGACCATGTATCTGCAACAGAAAACTTATTTTTATACCAAGAACCTATTCTGTGATTTTTTTCAAAGTGAATCTTACTAGCATTTAGTGGTATATTAACATAAAAAATGTCTCATTTTTGCATTTCATTCCCCCGATAAATAATAAAATTTGATTTAAGTTTTACTCTTCATGAAATTATTTATTTATGAAAAATTGACGTTTAACAATGCAACCATTTTAAGATTTATTTTATATTAAAATCACACTTCTTTATTTTTATTTTGAATGATTGTTTCCAAGATAATTACACTCTATAAAAATAAACTATTTCCTTTGCATTCTTATTTAAGAATTTAGAGTTTCGCATATGCGAGAGACATTTCTCGAAAGGTGAAGATAATTTTTGAAGTTAGGAAAAATTATTTTTGTACTATATTTGGATTATACGCTCCACATATTTTGGTCGTAATACTTCAGAAAATCGCTGGATACAAGGTATTATTTTTGCATACAAAATATCCAATGTATATTTCATGAAAGTATGATCTAGATGAATAAAAAATCTCTCATCTTTATCAGCTCAAAAAACTATCAATGAGAACTTGGTTATTTTGATTTACAATGACAGCAGATAGCTTGGAAAGAAAAAAATCGACGAATGATATAATCGCGTGACCACCAGACATCAAAAATGATGACTGATTTTGAATGTTTTGGTCAGTCATACCAAAAATCCAATGAAATATTCTAAATTGATTGATTTTGATCGAATTTTCAAATCCAGCAACTAAAACTATTCAAACATTTACTCTAAATTTTACTTAAATAATTGATTATTCCTCAAAGTCATTTAAAATATTTCTTGACATATCAATTTCGAGATATAATTTTTTAATTTAAAAACTTCAATAATGCATATAGCTTGTTCTCATTTCCTTTAAACTGAAATTGCTATATTTCATGACATGTGATGTCATGTTGATCAGAGGAGATGAATCACGTGTATCGTTATCACTCCTTTCAGATAGTCTTCCTTTGACATAAACACATTTCAGTCTTCCGCCATTTCTTCTGTACCTAAGAACAAAATGAGATAGTTTTGAATGAAGCTGTGATTGGTGTAAAATTTGTGGTACTAAGTATTAGTAATATTCTGGCGAAATAAGGAAAGAATTTCTTTTGGAATAAAATTTACTTAAAACTCAATTAAATGTGAAAATTCTTCAAAAATTTTAATTGACAATTCTCTTTGCTTGTCGAATGGGCTTGCCAGAAAGCTTCATATAACTAGGGAGATTTGATCAAAAAATAACTTCAGTACCAATTAAACAAAAGCCCAGTTTACTGAATTTTTCAAATTTAGTAGATCTTTTCATTGATTGAATTTCTGAATATTAGCAATGACATCCATTTCCCAAATAAAAAAGCAGATCTTTCATTGAATACATTTTTCTGATTCGCTTGTGTAGGTTTGTAGTCACATTTATGATGTCTCGACGTAAAGGTAAATGATATCGATACAATGTAATCATTTTGTAAATATCTAATTGTGAAAATAGTCTCATGTTATCAACTTTTCCTGTGGTTGTACCATTTTTTAGTTTTCTTATAAACCTGAATTTGACTGAGATCCATAGTAGATATAGAACGTTAGGCATTGGCTGATACACATTGTATAGAGGTTTTAGAACTATTGCGCATTCAGAAAGCAAAAGTACAAATAAAAATTGTCACTCTGTGAAATGATTTGATTCTCCTTTTACACTCCCTATGTACACATATTGATGAGTGCTGCAAAAATGTGTTTCAAAGTGTTAAAAATATTCATCTCTTTCTTCACCATTGTTTGAATGTGACACCCGTATCAAATCTAACTTATTTTTACAGTTTTAAATGATTGATACGTCCATGTTAAGTATTAATATTCGTCAAAATGCTGAATAATTACTCCTTTAACTCCCAAGCATTTTGATTTTATATCAGCTGTGCAAACACGAAAAAATTTGTGGGACAAAATGTCCTTCTGTTTGAATTGAGCAGTGTGAAACTGAAGTGGTCAAATCAAGTGGAAAGTCCAAGATTCGATACCTGCTGTTGCTAAAGAAATGAATGTTGCTAGTCTGTTTCATACATGTAGGCTTGTTGATATGTGTGTAGAGGCTTCTTCTTTGAAAAAGCAAGAAGAGGTCCGTTACTGGGAAAAGCACCCCCGAATATAATTTGCGTTAAACAAGCAATATCTTTCAGAAACTCATAACACGAATTAAAAATATCTGCATAAACATTAAGGAAATATAAGGCAGTTTCTCTCAATTATGTTTCGTTCTTACACTCTTTTCTTAATTGCCACAATGTATCCATAGGGCCACGGTGTCCTGGTTGGTTAGGGTGTCGTTCTCATTATCATAAGGTAGTGAATTCAAATCCCGTCTTAACCGAAGATCCGTCGTGAGGCTGGTATTATAAAACAGGGCGTGGTCGCAATGTCTTCCAAGTTAAATGATACCTCTGGGGTTGGCAGGGCAAGTATTGGATATCTGCTTGATCTCTGCTTCAAAATCCTGAAGACTCCACCCGGTTGCTTCTTTCTAACTGGTAGAACCCAACCAGGGTTAGGTACAGGGAAGCATGCTTATGCAACAACAACAACAGAGTGTCCATAGACTAAAAGGAAATATGTGCACCATTTTTTTCTTCGAAACTGAAAAGATAATTTTTAATCATTCTATTATCGATGCTATAAACTTGGAAAGCGAGGAATTGTTTTGACTTAAATTTTTCCCACCGCGAAAAGAAAAACTAATAATTATACTAATTTCTGAGAAAAATAGGAAAACTTTGTTACCTATGAAAAGTGTCTCTGGATTAGTATTTGCCGCAATTGTATGTATGTAATCGCAAGAAGAAACAAAATCTGTTTTTCCGTTTGTGACGTCAGTAATTTTATACCAATCATTTGCAATTCTGCCTTCTGATTGGTGGTTGTATCATCCAAAACCTATAAATATATGTTCTCTCTCTCTCTCAGTTCTTTTAGCCAGTTAACACATAATTCCTCTTACATGCAAATTGCCTGTTAAATTCTTATTTTCGATTCATATTTCACAAATTTCAACAATCGCCTGAGTTATAATGCACTCTTATGGAAATTGCTCTCTATTTTCCTGAGCAATTTCTTAAAAAAGAATTACATGTTTTTCTTCCAAATTGCGATTCATGAAAAATTTCTTTAAAAGTGGGAAAAAATCGAATTTATTCCCCAGAATAAACTTGGTCTTTTTAAGGAAAAATTTTGATATTATTTGTAATTTTGGAATATATTTTAGAACTTTGGAAAACTTTATTTTTAGAGTTGTGAATTTTTATGTATTTATTTTTTTGTGTTACTGGTAAGTTAATTTGTTACTTTTAAAAAAGATTATTAAATTTGTATAAAAACGAGTTCAAAATTTGTTTTTATACAAATTTTTAAAATATCTACATATAATTTCTGTATGATTTGTTCATTGTTTTCTTAACTTTATATTTCATTCAAAACTTTATTTTGTATTAATTTTGAAAAGATTTTGATTTTCCATCAATATTTTTTTAATGATAGAAAAATATTTTTCACTGGTTCACGAGTTTGTGCTTGTATTTTAATGTTGTAAATCTGACCATTGTTGATTCTGGCAACATCTCAGTTATACGATATAAGTGGTGGGGTTTTTTATATTATTAATTATTCCCGAGTAAGAAAATAGCTGGTTATTACAATAACCAATTTTAGATTATATTTATCACTAAAAACTTTTGCTTAAACTAAAAAGCAGAATTTTGAGAGAGGCTTTTTAGATTTATAAGCATTCTATGTGATTTTAACTGAATGATGTACATAATGACTTAAATTACAGCAGATGGATTGCTTAATCAACGCACCTTGGAATGCAATCACAAATCTTTTCTGTAATTGTAACGAGTTCACTGGAATTTAGATTTAGTTAGCAACTCTTCGTGTTGTCTTCATTTGATCCACTATTGATGTAATTATTTTAAATTTTACCTTAGCAATCACATTTCCCTAGTAAATTTATGAGAAGCAAACTGATCCAATTTGATGAACCATTCAGATTTATTATAATCCTGAGTGAAATGTTTGATTACTAACGTTAACTAGATAAATTTCATTTTTTTGTGCATTACATTAAATAGTAAGTGTGTGCATACCTCTAAATACAGTTAATGATAAAGCACCAGAATTAAGTTCCTTCAGAATGATAACCAATTTGACTTTGAATAATTTGCATGAGATTATAAAGTGCAATTACAAATTTGGTTAAAGGTAAAGGAATGAATTTATGTGTAAGAACTTACATAGAGATTACATGTATTATATATATATATAGACTGATTCAAATTTGTTTTTACAAATTATGTACCATTCAGAAGACCAATGATTACCATCGAACACAGTCTTATTCTACTCTAAACGGAAAGAAGAGGAAACGTATCAAGTTCAAAACAATACAGAATTTGATGATCTAGGAAGATTAAGAGTTCTCTCCGCTTGCTTGAGGCTTACAAGGTAATGGGTTCGATTCCTATCTATCCTTCTGAATTATTATTTTTTGCTCTTTGTGGTTATCAATGTCTTACTGTGTTGTCCGGGATTACATGATCAAGCACACACAATACACAAGCCAACGTTTCTATTTTCATTTTGTACCTACTTATATATGCGTAGCATACCTTCTAAAACTAACAAGAGTTTACAATGTGTGTATATCTCCACAGAAAAGAAACATATTTATGATCTTAGTTGGTGCCAGAGAAAGCCAATCAGAACAAACATTGTCTTTTGTGAACAGTACATAACATCATTTTTAAAATATCGTTTTCGTAAATGCTATGAAGGAATATGCGGGTACGAGGAGTTTCCTGAGATACAACTTATATACAGTGGAGCAAAAGAGAATGGACTCGAATCACGAGAATTGTACGAACAGCGGTATTCAACTTGTGGTATTCCATGTCATCCTATCTTTTTCCAGTTTTGATCTACGAATGTAAGAAATCATCACCTTTGTGATATCATAGAGCAATGCAGGAGTTCGTAAAATGCGCAACTTTGTCCACAAATACTAGAGTAAAAAAATAAATAAGAAATGAAAAAATAAATAAAAATGAATAAGAAATGAATAATTGTCAACCACAGTAGTATAGCCGATTTTACGCAAAAAGCTCACGTACCCTTATAATTTTCAGTACAATCTTGTACACAAACGATTATCCTTGCCGATCAGACATTGTGCAAGGGATGCTGGGGGTGCAAGAGAATAACGATCCACAATTTCTTCAATAGTATTATTTAGTGGTGAGACAACATTCAACAGTTTCTCTATTGAATGCTTAACATGCGAAATCAACAAGTTAGGTCTGACAGCAATACCCATTGAAATACTAGCAAAAATTTCTGTGGACATCTGGACAGGTATCCTTGATATAATATACAAACCTGGTAGGCCTGAACATTATTCCAGGCCCTTTGAACGCCGCGACATGCAGTATCTTCTTGGAGCAAGTGTATCGGAATTTATTGTTGACCTTCAGCTTCCCACCCAGAGACACATGTGGTTTATAGAGCATGGAGCTCCAACACATTTTTCATCACAATTCGTAACTTTTTCACTACCTCATATACAGCATAATAGATTAGACGTGGCAGAACTGTGACTTGGTTTTCTTGCTCACTGGACGTCAATCTAATGAAATTTTTCTTCCTGAGCCACGTGAAATCTTTAGGGCACGAGACACCTGTGGACTCAGCTGAAGATCTCGAGGGAGAATCATTGTTGCCGTGAACAAATTTAACACAATACCAGGAATTTCAGAGAGGTTGCCCAGGTCTTTCCTTATTCGGTGTCAACAGCGCCACAATATGCGTGGCTGGCAATTCGAGCATTTGTTGCTAGTTTTATATTAAACAATAAATCTGATTTTGTGACTTTTAGTATCGTTCTGAATGCTGCAGTAAGTAGTCTGCTTTCACAACTCTGTAGTAAGGTCAACATTGTTGTATATTCCTCTTTCCTGTCAATCAAAGAGGATTGCGACTCTCTGTTCCAGTGTAGTTCTTGCTCGTCTGGATGTGTACTATTACCCCTGCTAACCTGTAAAATAATTTAGAATATATATATATATATGTTTAAAAGTTCAAAATTCGCCAAAAGTTCGTTAAAACTGTAAAAATGCATAAAAACGGGAACAATGCTAATTAATGTTATCAGCTTATGAAAAAGAGGACATAAAAATCAGGTTTTATTCACAAATATCTAACAAACTCACCTCAGATTTCGTTGCTAAACTTTGAAAACATTTGGCTTGAAATAGGGCATAGTGACTGGAGCATTATCTCATTATTTTGAGTTATAAAGTAGTTCCAATCAGAGAAGCTTATTTTCTGTAATCAATTTTATAGAAAAGGGCGCACCACTACACTGTATCAATCTTTGATTTCTGTTGACAATCTTTGGTGAGAGAAAACAAGTGATTAGTCGAGATCTTAAGGTACATGACTTCAAAATAACTGTTTCAATACGACTTCAATTACCTGACTTCAATACGGATTACCAGGATTACCTGACTTCAATACGACTATCTTCAGGGTAGGGCGATTTGAAAACACTTCTGCACCATTCATGCCCTTCAGCATTGACTGAACTGAAACATTCTATTATTCTTGAAATTCTTGGAATTCATTCCGACATGTCATCCGCTCTCTTCTTTATCATTATTCTTTACTTTTTTTACGTATTTTTAAAGTGTTATTTTTTTGGCTTGGTGTACAGTCATAAATGTGTACTTGTCTGTCAGAACTTATTAATTAATTACCAAGGAGACTTGTAAATCAAAAATTTCCTCATTTGTCTTAAGGCATTCGATACAATTACCACTGGATGTGCCGCCCAACTTGTCTAGTGGTCAGCGTGTCTGACTGCGGATAGGAAGGTCCTGGGTTCGAATCCCGGTTCTGGCATGGATGTACTTTTTCTCTCTCTATCTATCCTGTCTTTATCCTTTCCTTGTATGAATGAGGTGTGAATGGTTGCCTACCCTATAAACGGGTTCCTATGGCATGTGTGTAGAGCAAAGTCGTACTTTCACCTTCATGGTGCTCTGATAAAAAACGAAAGACGCTCCCAACTGATTTAAATTCGGATAGCCAAGGCATAGCGAGCTTGGCTTGTCCAAGTGTCATTAGTAACAACAACACAACAACACCACTGGATGTTAAAAAAATATTTTTAAGATTAGCTGCGCTTACAAAAAAAGAAAAGCTATTTTCTTTTTACCTTTATGTATAGCTTGCAATTACATTGCTGTGTTATTGTTGATATAAAGTTATATTTTTAAATGTTTCTTATTAACATTTAATTGCGTCTTATTTCTCTGATTTTTGAGAAGTGAGTTACAATAGAACTCTTCGATAAATAACTTTATGAAAATACTTGTCATTATTCATTGATATTTATTTATTAAAAAAAGAATCATGTTTATAAATTCTCACTATTTAAGTGATGCTTATTGGCTGTATGATTTGTACCGCAATATGTATAATATGTATACAATTTTCATTAAAAATAGTAAGCAAGTAGTCTGATGCTTAATAAAAAATGTATCACAACTTTAATTAAAATATTTTTTGTTTTTTATAATCCACTATATATTGAAATATTTTGCTCGTGTATTTCATTTTTTTATATTAAACTACAATGTTTGTCAAAACATCACGATATCTATAAGACAAAATATATGCATCTTAATACATATATATTTTACTGTAATATAAAACTAAGTTTTATTTTTCTTTAGAGTTGGTGTAAGCGTTTTTAGATATGATTTTTAAGTGAAGAGATTTTAAAATGCTTCCGTATTCCTTATTTGGAAAAAATTTCACTTGTACTGACAGACTGACTTTTATAAGAAAATCCTTTCTGAGAGTAATTTCCATATTATTTTAAGCATCTACCATTACAGCCCTGTAAATAAGGAGTTGATTACCAATAGAGCGACAGATCAATTGGTAATCAACTCCTATTGGTAAATGATCTATTTGTATAAAGATCCCAGAGCCTATGTTAAAAGAATTCTGGTTGGGGCTTCATAAACAGCAAACAACTTTTGCGTTTATCTTCTTTTTATTAGTATGCATAAAAAGTCTGAAACTTGCTAAGAAATAAAAATAACCAATAAAATAAATTCCTGAATCAATAAATGAGGAAGAAAATTGAAAGAAGTACAGAGAAATATCATGACAGAAATTCGCATTAGTGATGAAACTATTAAATTGCAATTAAAGTTCAAAAAGTTTCATAAATTTTATATTTTTACCTCTGTAAATTTAACCGGAAAAAATGAGGCTGGACCATGAATTACCAATTGTTCCAAATATTTCGTATTTAGTACAAGTTTTAGTATTCTGAGTCTGATAATAAACATTTAAATCTTAAAAGTAAAAACTGCTATCAGAAATATATATATATATAGGAAAGCAATTTGAATTCTGCATCAATATTGTATAACAATATTATGTTAAACACATTAAGGATTTCTTTTATTTGTTAAATTCACTGGAATGAAAAATTTTTTTAAGTATTGTTTTTTTGTCAAAATCACACTTTCGTTTATTATTTATCGAAAGCAATTTTTTAAACAACTTTTTAATTTTTATATTGTTCTTATATTATATTATTATAACTATTGTTTCCATAATAAAAACCAAACATTAAAATAATTTCATTGCTTTGACTCTTATCATACTATGATTCTTAAATGAACGGGATGGCATGAGAAATGTAAGGGGATTATTTAAATTGGAATTCCGATAATTATATGAATGCAGAATAAGCTCTTAGAAAAAGATTATATTATTGAAAAATAATTCTCATTGAACACACAAAATTAACTCATTCAAATATGGAAATTACAACGAACTTGCATAAGTTTTAAGCATCAAATAAAATGTTGCTGCCCTAATATACTTAAAGCAGAACTATGACACAGATTTCGATTTTTCAACGTAAATCTTGTATGATATTGTATTAAATGTTGTTTCAGATATATTTAATATGAAAAAAATTAATTATTTAAAAAATTTTGGTCAAGAAAAATTTTGATATTTTTTTAAGACAACATTAAAAATTATGAAATTACTTATTTCTCTTTCTGTGCTGAATTCTGAATAATTTATTTCAATCCGTTTCACCTATACATCACCAAATAATTTTCAGAATAAAATATATTTGTTTAATTCTTTCGCAGAAAATTCTGTTCATTCCCAAAATTTTGGTGTTTCGAAATTTTGGATTTGCATTTTGTGTTACAAAACCCGACAGAATACTGAAGCAGGATATTTATCTCCCGCTATTTCACAGTAACTGTGACTAATTACTTCGAAGAATTCAGTTCTATCAACAGAATACCTATATTTACTTATTAGGTTGCCAAGGTATTGAAAAGAGCTAGATAAAATTTAAATACATATATCCATGTATGGATGCTGCAATCTTGTGATCTATAAACAGAAAGGCAATTCAAAATGTGTTCCTGTTGGCTACGACTTAAAAGTTCTTAAGTACGAATGTCTTTTGAAACTTGCCCCTATACAAGTCCTGGTGATTGTATTGTATTGGCAAGAAATTAATTTTGGGATTTTTGTATGAAATAATCTCAATTTTTTCTATATGAAAAATGAACTTTAATCAGTCAAATATCTCTCATTTTGTTCAATGACCTTTTGCCATCTTTCTGGTAACTTCAGGATCCTACGCTCATAGTATTTCTAATCCTTAATAGCAAAAAATTCCACCAAGTGCGATTTGAGGTAATTGTTATTATTGAATTTTTTACCAATTAAGAAGTTTTGTAAACTTTGAAATAAATGATAATCTGAAGGTGCAAGATCGGAGCTGTATGGAGGATATGACATCAGTTTCCAGCCAAGCTCCAATAGTTTCGTTCGTGTTGCTAAAGATATGTGAGGACTCACATTGTTTGAGTGGAACACGATTCCTTTGCAATTAGCCAATTCTGGTCTTTTTGATTGCTTCCTCCAATTTTACAAGTTGTTGGCAAAAAACATTTGAGTTAATCGTTCGGTTGTTTGGAAGTAGGTATTAATTATAACGAAGTACAGAACATCTTTATAATCCAAGCAAATTGACAGTATGGTTCTTTTTTGATGCACCTCAGCTTTTGATATGATTTGTACTGGTTCATCATGCCTGGACCATGATCTTTTCAATTAATGTTATTATTCATGATCCATTTTTAAATGCCAATGATACTTCGTTTAAATAAAGGGTCGACGCATTACGTTTGCAATGCGTATCATAAATATTGATTCTTTGTGATAGGTGAATCTCTATCAATTCGTGCGAAACCCAACATCGAGCTTCTTAACAAGTGTAAGACGTCTTTTATGATTTTTTAATTGCTGTGTGCGATTTAACTTTTGCAATCTTTCGCACAGTTATATGACGAATCGATTCAATTATGGCTTTCATTTTGTCAGCATCAACTTTAGAAGGTCGACTAGAACGTTGATCATTTTTCAGGGAAAAATCTCCAGAATGAAATTTTTTAAACCAGTTCTGACGCGTGCATTCTTTTAAACAATCAACAGTATAAACTTTATATATCTTTTTGTGAGCCTGAGCCGCTTTCTTGAAATTATAAAAATAAAAAGCAAAATGTGTCGAAAAGGCTTATTTTATAACTGGTTGTAAACTAATAGTTGTAAATAAAATTACACGGAATTTGTTTCTTCGGCAACCTAAATGTATAGACTACTAAATCTCAAAGGAAAAAATTCTAACATTGATATTAGAATAACGAACCAAACATAACGCCATGTGCTGGTGCAAACCGAAATTACTTTCTTACCAACCCAATTATAAGTGCGGACTAGGGCAACTCCCAGTCTTTAACTCGTGTACCAATGATGAGTGAGATTCTTAATTTTGGAATAGTACAAGTGATGAGAGGCAACATTCCTTTGCAACTGATGGCTGTTAGAGGCACAGTTTAAAAGCATCTGTAAATGAGTTTTTGATGGCGATGTGCTGCGAATAATCAAAATGAACATTCCTTTCAGCTTACAAACCATTTAAAATGATCCAAATATAGTTTTTAAATTTCCCTAAACAAGCAGAATTTGTAAAATTTGCGATAGAGAGTACAGCCACAAAGCAGTATTATATAAGTTAAGACCAATTTAAAAAATTCATAAAATGCAACACAATTTTTTATCCTATTTCTAAACTGAATAACTCTTCAAAATTTATAGAAATAAACAAAAAACTATTCAAAATCAGTTGAAAATTATATAAGCACTCCGAAAATGAAAAGAATATTTTGATGAAAATTAAAGTGATCTCAACTTCTGAATTTTCATTTCCAAAAATATGTATCTAGAACAACAAAATATAAAAAAAACACAAACATGTAATTTTCTATCTAAATTTATGGGGTAAATTTTTTCCAAGATACGAAAGAGGTAAAATTATATGTTTTAGACCAGCAATATTCAATTCAGACGATCCTAATGCTTCTTATGCACATCATTGCAAAACATTTATATGACTTTTCTGTTTATTGAGGTTTAGAAACACTTATAGGAAGAGCAAGGTGTCTTTGACCTTAATGATAGAAACTGGATTCTGTAAGTTCTTTCAAATCCTATCACATGCAAATAAACAAACATTTAAGTTTCTGATTAAAGAAAAAATTGAAATCCAAGTAAATTTTTTGTGTAATACAAGTAATATACAGTGAGTGTAAAAAGTATTCGTACAGTACGACAATTGATTTAAAAGAGATTCGTACATAAAAATTATTAACATAAATTCCATTTTAATTAATTAGAAATGTATAATAGAACATAATTTCATTAGTTTCATGTGAAATTTACACAAAAATAATTTTATACATGAATAAATATTTACAAAACTGAAACAATCCAACATCTTGTGGTGTAAAAAGTATTCGTACATCAGGCATATATTGGCCAACACAATCATAATATTACAGCTAATACTTTGTAGGATATCCTTTAGTTTGAATAACTGCCTTGAGTATTTTTGTCATCGATTCCACCAATTTTGCTGTTATTGAGCTAGATATGGCATCCCATTCTTGATTAAGAGCCCATTCCAAATCATTTTTATTAGAAATATGTCTGGATCTAATATTTTTATCAAGAACGTCCCATAAATTCTCGATAGGGTTGAGGTCCGGCGACTGAGGAGGAAATTTCATGAACTTTGGGGTATTATATAATATGCTGAGCCTTGTGTTTAGGGCTGTGTGCTTGGGGTCGTTATCATGCATGAAAGCATAATAACCATTCAAGCCCATTTCTGTTGCACTAGGTTCTAAATTATTGTTCAAAATATCAATATAAAGTTGATGATTCATAATGCCTTTAATAAAGACTAATTTGCCTACCCCAGAAGCACTCATACACCACCAAACAAGTAGACTTCCACTCCCATGTTTCACTGTTGGCACTAAATTCTTAGGATGCATTTCTGTATTGCGCTTTCTCCATATCTTTCGTCTCCCGTCCGATCCAAATATGTTGTATTTACTTTCGTCTGTAAAGATAATCTTTTTCCAGAAATCTGGACTTTCATAACGTATTGCTTGGCGAAAGACAATCGCAGCTTCCGATTTTTCTCACTGACAAAGAATTTTCGTCTCGCAACACGGTCATGGAAACCTTCATTTCTGCATGCATTTCGAACAGTACTTACAGAGACTGCTGTTCCCATGTTCTTCAGTTCTGATGTTAATGTAGGAGCACTTATTTTGGGATTCTTCTTTAATGAATGTACCAGAAACCGTCTGTCGGATGATGTCAATAGACATGGTCGCCCAGTACGAGAACTGTTTTGAACCGTTCCAGTGGCAGCAAACTTTTTTATGATTGATAGCACAGTTGAACGGGGTCTACCAACCAGATCAGAAATTTTTTGTACGATTTACCATTTTTACGGATTTTTAAAATCAGTTCTCTTTCGGAAACACTTGTCTCTTTACTTTTACGACCCATTACAGAATTTTTAGTTTCTCACTACATTAAAATTTCCACTGAAGAACCTTTTAAGTAACTTACAAGATGACGGCAATTAACTACATCTTAATGGCTAAACCAATCACAATATATAACTAAAAAATTTGCATTTCTTTTAGTGTACGAATACATTTTACACCACAAGATGTTGGATTGTTACAGTTTTGTAAATATTTATTCATGTATAAAATTATTTTTGTGTAAATTTCACATGAAACTAGTGAAATTATGTCCTATTATACATTTCTAATTAATTAAAATGGAATTTATGTTAATAATTTTTATGAACGAATCTCTTTTAAATCAATTGTCGTACTGTACGAATACTTTTTACACTCACTGAACAAAACTATGATAAATATTGCATTTTATGTTGGGAGTTTGCAATTCACAGATTCCTTTCACTTTCAGAAAAGTTAGCTGAATTTTAAAGAGAATAAATATCCTGTATCATTGAAAACCTACACAACCATGTTGAACAGCAACTTAAGAACATACACGGCAACTTAACATCGATATATTATTTTTGTATGATTCAACAGAACATCAAGGTGAAGTGGCTCAAAATGTTTGGAAGGAAGTATGGGAGATCACTTCTCACAAGTACTCATTTCAGCCTATATTTTCTTTGAGAAAAATGAGTTTCAAATATGTGAATTGAGAATAAACCTACCTACCACTTGTATGCACACCAAAAACTGCATGAATAAATTAAGATTGATAAAATTTGGTGAAGCAAATTAAAAATATTTACCTAATTGTCAATGAATTCGAATGATGACAAGTTACATGAACAAGCCAATGTTATTCATCTACAAATCGTAATTTTAAATTATAAAAATTCCAGTTGTCATTGGAATATTGAAAACCATTTCACGTTGATGAATAACCTTTGGCCTCAAGAAAAGGGTTTATCAAATCAAATGAAATTCTGTACTTCAAAATATAAAATAAAGGTAGAGAATATATTTCTTACATAAATTTTATAAAACACATTCTTAATCTCACTAAAATCATACCATAAGAATAATTATGCTATAGAAATCGGCTTGAAATGGCAAATTCATTGAAAAGTGCGGATTGTTTTAATCGTTATTGTCCAATCCAATATCCAATATTGATCTAATATTGAATCCAATATTGAAATCAGAAAAACCAGCTCAACTTCCTTTCGAAAAAGTTTACTAAGCAGTAATATGTATGCATTCACAAAAGAGATAAAGTATAGAGTTTTATTAAAATAACGATACAATAAAAGAAACAGCCGCCATTATTGTATTCTTTTCGATTTCTTAATAAAGAATTCATAGGAAAAGAAGTTGATATGTTACAATAGAAATGATTTATCCGATGATCATGTGTAATAATCATTCATAATCCTCACTAAACTCGATAAATGACTTTATTTATTGAATAATTATTATTTTTATCTCGATAAATGTGTATAATCTCCTACTTGCAATGGGGAGTGTGATTAATTCTGATTATTTTGTAAGGAAATGATGTTTTAATTCGAAAAAATAAATATTTTCATGCCATATTAAACATTTCTTACTTAAGAGTTCGAAGAACATCAAATGGTTCAGGATATAAAACTTACAATTATATCTTTCAATTTAAAAATTTAAATAATAGTGCGTCTTTTGTAGATTCACCTCTGTAGATATTTTAAGACAGATATATTGAATAAGTTATACAATAATAGCATAAGTTATACATCTGGTGTAATTGAAAATTAGAAAATTATCAAAATTACTAAAAGTAAAATAAAGCCTAGTTTGTTATTTCAATATATACTTTATTTATATACCTAATCAAAACAGGATTTTAAATTAAATGTTAACTAGTACATTTAGATGATTTTTATGTCTTGTTAACAAAAAGATCTGGAAAAAGTTAGATTACTGTAATTTATAAAAAAGAGCACCATGTCAATGCAAACTAAACTTATATTCTAGAAAGAATTTATACTTACTTGCAAGTTTACCTTTTTAGATGCACTAGACTGTTATGACATTTAGAACTGAACAATTTTTCAGATTTCATATATTTGGATTCTGTCTTCCAAACAAATCCTTAATATCACTGAATTTCAAAAAAATGATTTTCTACGAAATCTTGAAATTCTGGAAAATTTTCAAGCAAAATAAATTTTTCTTCACAAATTGTGAACTGATTTCTGGTATACCACAAAGAAAGTTTTCATTGTTCTGTTCCTAAAATATATATATGTCTCAGTTCGGAACGTCTAATATCATCGCTAATAAATTTCGTGAGTCACTTCTTGCTCTGTCTACATCTGGTATCTGTAGTTTCACTGTGTCAAAAATATTACCAGAAGAAAATATAAAATTTGAAACATTTATTGCATTGCCTGTAATTCTAAATTCTTTCTTTAGCACTTTTTCTCTATTTACTTACTTGTTCTCTGGTTAAAATGGATCACTTCATCATTCTCATTCTGAATCACAAAACCAATTGCAGGTCAGCAGTCATTTAGTAATGGATAATTAGTTTCCACATTAGAATCATCTTCTCTTTCACTGTCTGTTTAACCATAAGCGTTTATTATATCATTAATTTATTCTTCAGTTCTAACATATTTGATAGAATCATTTAGGAAAGGAAGTGTTTTCATATCTAATTTAAAAAGGTATCCGAAACATTGCTTCATGAGTACACTTGATATCTTCATGAAATTACGTGTTTATCATAAGTTGAACAAAACATCATTTAATAGTTTTGTTGCTTTCCATTCAGGAACTCAGCAGCTTTTCAACATCCTAATTTTTCACACAAAACCAAACTTGGAATCTGACTGAGAATAGATTTTCCATGAATAATTTTCAAATATAGCTACATTGCGCAATTTTTTGTCATGATTAACTTCTTGAAATACGAGTTTTCTTCGGTAAAACTAGTAAAAAATGATCGAATTTGCCCTTTATGTTAAAAAAAAAGTTTAATTACAATCTAGCCTATCTGTTTTTACTGAAATGGATCTCGAAATAAAATAATGTGAGATGGAAAAGCGCCAGTGTGAAAACACGGGCATGTACAAATTTTTCGGTAACTTTCACCTATATCAGTCACGGGCAAAGGTTAAGGTGTTAATGGACTCGAGATCATTGTCACTTTGAAGTACATTGGGAACTCCAAGTATATATAAAAAATGTCCTTTAAATGGTATACAATTTTTGCATGTTTCTGTTTTAGAAAGTTCTCTGCATGAATTTCGTCAAATAATATTGATATTTAAATATAAATTTGAAATAATTATCTAGTTGAAATTCCATGTCAGTTAAATCGAATTGCAATTTGAATTCATCCTTTTGAAGACCATTGGTCTTACAAGTTATTGCTTGGGTACCTTGGACTTCTTTTATTATTTTTCACACAAATTTAGCAAAATCATTACAGTCTCATTAGTAGATTTTTTAATATTTTTTGAATTATTTTAACATTCTGTTTTTGCCACCAGGCCTAATTGATAAATGCGCCTTATGAACACTTTATGAATGGTAACCGTTTCTCTGATAATATTAGAAAAAATACTAAAATCACGTGGATCTGACATAAAAAAGACTCTCAATAACACGCTAAGAAACTATGATGTTTACCAATGGCGTACGTTATCATAATATCCATACAACAAAACAATCTGAAAGAACTTTCAAAAATTAATGAACTTTTTTATTGCATTCACCGTTAGGAATTGGGGATTTTATAAACTAAACACGAAAAGGAATAAATATTTAATAATTTATCGTATTTACCAAATTTAGTGATGATTATGAATAATCCTAGGTGACTGACATAATTTTACCGATAATTATACATAATAAAAAATCTAAAACATGTTCTTTATGAAACAATGGTTGGGATGCCTTTCAAAGTAGGTTCGAAAAAAACTTCTTTCCTGTATGACTGTATCTTAGAACAGAAGAAGAAATCCAGGTTTTAATAGAAATAGTTCGATAACGCTTCTCATAAAATCAATAGCGAAATAAAAGATTATTCAAGTGTGAAAATTAATGATCCATTGCTAAATGACTGTTGACTTGCAATTGATTTTGTGATTTAGAATGAGAATGATGAAATTATCCATTTTAACTAAACAGATACTTTAACTAGGCAAAAGCATGTGAGAAAATATACAAAAAGTGTTAAACAAAGTTTAGATTTACAAGCAATGCAATGAATGTTCCAAATCTTAAATTTTTTTTTCTGGTAATATTATTGACACAGTGAAACCACGACTACCAGATGTAGGCAGAACAAGAAATGACCCACGAATTAATTAGCGATGATATTAGACGTTCCAAACTGAGACATTTATATTTTAGGGACAAAACAATGAAGGTTTTCATTATGATACACCAAAAATTAGTTAAAAATTCGTGAAAAAATATTAGAAGATTTTTCAGATCAAGCAATATCCCTTCATGATTATGCTAGAAAATCAATTTTCTGAGAATCAGTGATATTAATGATTTTTTTGTTTGCAAGACAGTTGCATTTTTTACATCTGATAAGTGCAATAATAAAAAATCCGGAAAACTGTAATTCTAAATGTCATAATAATCTAATGTATCTAAATAAATAAATTTACAAGTAAATATAATTAAATAAATTTTTAGAATATAGGTTTAGTTTGTTTTTTAACATTGAATTATTTTTTATAAACTCTTTTTTATAAACTGAATTATTTTTTATAAAAATAATAAATATATATATGAATTATTTTTTATAATAAAAATTTAAACTATTATAAAACTAAAAATTTTATAATAGTTTAAAATTTTTCCATGCTTTTTAATTAAGAAGACATTAAAAACATCTATAAATACTAGTTAACTTAAAGTTCTGATTATTTTGATGTGCTTAAAAATAAAGTATAAATTCTTAAAGAACAAATTAGAGGCTTTTTACTTTTAGTAATTTTGATCATTTTGTAATTTGTAATACCTTTTACTCCAGAATATTAAATTATGCAGTTATCTAATACAAGTATCTTAAAATATCTGCTGGGATGAATGTACAAAACAGCCACTGTTACTTAAAATTTTAAATTGAAAAAGATAATTATAAATTTTATATTCTAAAGCATCTAATGTTCTTCAAATTCTTAAGAACGTAATATTTAACATTGGCTAAAAATATTAACTTTTCGAATTACGGTATCATTTCTCCACAAAAAAACCGGAATTAATCACATTTTCCATTACAAGCAGAAGATTAACCGGTAAAAGGGATAAATATACAATAATTTACCATATTTACTGAGTTTAGTAGGGATTATGAATAATCACCGATTAAAATAACTTTCATCTTAATACACACACGCATATATATATATATATATATATATATATATATATATATATATATATATATATATATATATACGCACACACACTGATGGCCCCGCCACCCAAATTGCAACACCAAGAAAGACAAGAGGTATCACATAAAAATTTATTTTGTTGACAGCATGTTGACCAAGTATCAATGATTAAATTTATAGACTTCTGTGAAGTGTGATTCCTGCGAAAATCAGCAGCCTGAATAGCCTCCATTGTTGGAAAACACCGCTGCCACACGCCTCAGCAATGATTCAAAAAGACTTTGGATGTGTTCTTGGAGTACAGCAGACCAAGCAGCTTCCACATATTGCCAAAGTTGATCTGGTGGGGCAGCTGGGGATGTAATCTGGGTCAATGTTTGAGCAACCATAGTCCAAATGTTTCTTATCGGCGAAAGATCCAGAGAGCGAGCCGGCTAGGGAAAGTAATTCAATCTGGCAATTGACGGACAATGCGGGCCACGTGTTGCATTATCCTGTTGAAATATGGCTGTGTGCCAGCTCTGAAGATAAGGAAGGACAACTGACTCCAACACCTCGTATATATAGCGCTGGCTGCTCCCTCGTATATATAATGCGAATATTGTGATAAGTGACCTCGGATATATAGTGCGAGAGTGATATCTAGTACCGCCCCATACTATAATACCCTATGCAGGACCAGTATAGCTGTGTATAACGTAGCTGTTCAGTATCCTTTCTCCTCGGTGTCTCCAGAATCGATGGCGAACATCGTGGTATTGTAGACAGAAGCATGACTCGTTAGTAAAGACAATTTCATTCCATTCTGCCGTTCACATCCTTCTTTTATCGTGCCATTGGTGCCATTGGTCTGTGGCTCTGTGTAAAGGGAAGACGAGGCAATATGGCTTGTAAACAGACCACTCTGCTGTAAACGGCGTTGAATGCTACGCGCAAACAATGGATGGTGCGTTACAACCTGAATGTGCTGTGCTGTGGTTCGTGGTGTGGCTGAACGATCCGTCACTGCCATGTGCACAATTCGCCTAGAAGACACAACACTTTAGAAAAAGTCACGATAAAATATTGCATGAAGTAATGTTTGAACAAATAAATGAAAAAACAGTAAAATAAAATGCTAGAATAAAAAACCATCCTTTGCAACATCAATTATTTTATGTAAAATTGCAGGAATTTCTTGGCTTGCTCCAGTAAAAAATTTACTTAAAAAATAAGTTCCAGGAAAAAATTTCATTAAAAAAAGAATGTGTGTGTGGGAGAATGAAAAATTCTGAAAGAAGCAGCTATGGAATAGAGAAATTTTAAGTTTCCATACTCTTCAAAATAAATTTCACGAAAAGAAACTTGACTCTACATATTTCTTAACCAAAAATAGTAACTATCTGTAAATCAAGACGATTTTCGATTACTTAGTGTGATAAATATTATTTGTTTACCTGTGACTGTGTGCTGGGATACGTAAAATAGGTCTAGATCGAAATGTCTATCAAGTAAAAGGATAATCTTCTGCTTGGTTCTAAATTGTAAAGGCCTATCCACTTCTAGCGAAACATCAACTTTATATGGTGCCATCAAATTCACTCTTAATGACGTCATAGCCAATTGTCCGGATATTCAAAATTCATTTTATTGAATAAATACTTTGAAATTAATCAATAAATATGCTATTAAAGCTCTTTATACTGGACTTCATACGTGGAATCGTAATTAAAAGTCATGACAGCTATAGTATGAATTCGTGCATGAATAAAGATGTAAAAATTCCTGGAGAATTTTCCAAGCAAAAGAACTTATTCAAGAATTTTGGGAAAATAGAGAGTTTCTGGGAATATCAATAATTTTGAAGAAGTAAAATTCAACCAGGAGTGATTCGGAGAAACTTTTTATTGCTTTTTTGATTCGAGATTTTCCTCTTGGAACAGATTTTCCAGGAGGTTCAAGTGGCTTAAGGTCGTCACATCAAAGGCGTCCTCCTTAGCTGAAAGTTCTTTAGTTTTATTTCCAAAAAATTTCAGTATGTGAAGTGAATCATTAAAAGCAGATTGCTCGCTGTCTGCTGAGAAAGTCGTTTAAGAGTATTGAAACACTTGTTTTGTTACTAGCTGTATTCCACTTACAAATGTACTGGATGGTACAATTGTCAGATACGACCCAGATATTTGCGGTTGATGTTACAGATTCAATACCATTGAATGTTGCATCTGTAGCTATTAGTTCAGATCTAAAAACCGAGCAAAAACTTTGGATTGTTAATCTTAATTTTAAGCGAAAAATCAAAGGCTCTGAGGAAATTCCCACCATCATAATGGCTGTTGTCTTTACAGACATCAATGTAAATTTAAATATCAGTTGTTGAGAGTTGGTCATTGACCATCAAAGCAAGTTGGTGCAGATTCTTAAGACAAATTAGGACTTTTCCTAGTTTTGAGTTCAGTTTGGAAGTGTACACCAAGCAAGTACACTTCTATTCTCTCGACATCCTTATTTAACAACTAAATACAAAATGTTCTAAATTTATCTTTCCCTCTCTCTCTATCTCTCAATGATGTATAAACTAGAATTTCTAACTCAACACTTTTACCGATCTTTAAAAAAAAAGTAGCCTGTTTTGTTTCTCATCTTTTCCCTTCTGATGTCATTTTCAATAGAAAAATTTATTTAATTTGGAGTTTGGTAGGAAGAGCAATAACCCTCCATTCAATGACACCAGGAGTTGGCAGACACCAGGAGCATTTTTCATAATTTTTAATAGTTATGTCCAGTTTGTAGTGTAAATAACTCATAATTTTTCATTTAACGTATGAAGTTTTTCATGATATTTCATAAACTTTTGATCATATTTTCTATAGGTAATTTATTTCCATTATATAAGCAATATATTAAATAATAAAATGTTTTCATATTAAATAAAATTAATTAAATCTAGTTCTGAGTAATCGTATTATGTTATCAAATACGCAGAAATAATCAAAATATTAAGTTTTCATAATTGCTAAATGTTGTGGTGTTTGTGTTTATGAAATATAAAAAAAAAATTTACGATCGCATTTTTATTACTATTTTAATAAATTATGTTTATTTCAATCTTTTTTCTATGAAGTTCAATTCATTTCAATCGATTTCCGTCAACAAACTTTTAAGAGATTGCATTTCGTGTAAAATATATTTAAATACTTATTTTATTTTTCAGTTGATAATTTATAAAATTGTCAACTGAAAAACGCGTCCTACTTTATCTACTTTTGTTATTAATAAGATAGTTATTGGTATCAATGGGAAGAGATGTTTGCTTCATTTTCAGTATTCTCTGATCCTAAGGATAATATTCACAGCATCTCAAAAATGAAAAAAAATGTGGTTTTTTTTCAAAAGTGAAAAATATCAAAAATTAAAAAAATTTTTATTTCAAATTTATGTGGGAAAGCTTATTATAGATTTTTTTATGAATTATTTCCTATATAGCTGCAAAAATAATTTTGGCTTTTAAATTTTTCTTTGTGGAAGCATATAAAAAATAGATTTTTTATAGAGAAGCTTTTCATAAAAAATAAATTACTATTACTTGCAAATATGAAAAGAAATTAAAACCATTTACAGTCAAAATTACTATCAGAAAATCTTTTTTTTATGAAATTTAATTCTTATAATTTCTAGTAAGTTAAAATTAATTTGGCATGATATTGTTTTATGTTCATTGGAATTGTGAGTTATATTAATTAAAATTATTTTAATAATAACTAAAATTTTGAAATGAATTATACTTTTTAGATTACAATTTTTTATTACTTGGAAAAAATTACTTAAAAAATTAAAACTTAAATAACAATGTGAATGAATTTTTAGGAATATATTTATTATTATGCATTAATTGTTCAAAACTACATCTAATTAAGTCTCTTGATAATTGTTTAACTAATTAAGATGAAAAATAATGAAAAAAAGCTTTAAAATATTACAAATTTGTTCTCAGCATATTTAATGCATTCCAATCATATTTTCAATGACTGCTAAACAGTAAATATTTTAATGTGTCTAATATATTTGATTCAGTTTAATTTTATCGTTTTGAAAATGTTAAATAATAATTGTTGTAG
The DNA here is from genome assembly GCA_037975125.1 of Latrodectus hesperus. NCBI lineage: Eukaryota > Metazoa > Arthropoda > Arachnida > Araneae > Theridiidae > Latrodectus > Latrodectus hesperus. Next base: position 98,056,133 of record CM075850.1, on the reverse strand, counting down.
AAATTTTATAACAAAAGTAATTAAAAAAAGACTTTTTTTTTTGCTTCTTAATAAAAAATTTGAATTTTTTGGGATACCATTCTTGCTAGATTCACATCTTGATCATTATTCTTCACTCTTTTTATATACATTTTTAAAATTGGAAGGACTTTTAATTTATCTGGTATATTTAAATCTCCAATTTTAATTGGCATACTTATCAATCATAGCATTCATAGTAACAACCTATACTTTAGAATTATGTCAAGCAAAACACAAAGTTTTGGTAAAAATAATGATAATTTATGTGACTGTATGATAAATAATATGGATTATCAATACAAATGCATACAAACATAAAAACTCTATGATTAGCGTTTCAAATCATATAATAATTTACACCCAGAGCTTAAACTCTGTAATGAGTCGCAAATAGAGAACTTTAAAGTAAAACTCGTAAAATTAAAACTATCTCCACCATAAACTCAAGCTCTTTGGGGCACACATGTACTCAGTTTAAATTCCTTAGCAAGCTTAAAAAAACTATTGTAATCCAGCAGTTATAAAGATACAAGTATAATATAATGCCGTTATATAATACAGAAAAAACAAATAACTGATCACATCAGGGATCGCACGAAAGAGGGATCACAATTATGGCCATACTTAGGTGCAGGAATCTTGAGTTAAAGTTAAATAAATAAAATAAAATAAAATTGAAAAAATTAGAAGGTGACAGTTTTAGTCAAAGAATAGCTAATGAAATCGTAGTATAACAGTGAGATTCTTAATTTCACCCCTACAATTAGCAATGTGATTCTTAATTTGGGAACTATTTTGATGTCATCATTGATTGCCTTAAAGTTATGCGTTTCTTTGACATCTGTTTTCACTTCAGATCATTAGAAAGAAATATTTTATGTACTTTTTTTTTTAAAAAAAAAGGAAAATATCTAGAGGTTATTAAGTAAATCCGCTTTTATAATTTTGCAACAGGGCCAATAACAATGTTTTGCATTGATTCTATAGTATTTATTTTAATAATAATTAATATTTTTAATGTTTATAAATACGTTAGAATTAAATAGTTTCTGTACAAAATCACTTTTTAAATTACTTAAAAATTAGCAATTAATTTGTGATTAATTAGCTGTCGACAGAAACTCATTTTTTATCAAATTTCTAATTTAATTGCTTTTTCTTTTAACCCATTTATATATACTATATATATATATATATATATATATATATATATATATATATATATATATATATATATATATATATATATATATATAACTGTTAAGTTTCCATAAACATTTTAGCATACTCAAAGGCTTCTCAGTTTATTGACTTTCCCTCTTGATTACGAAACCTGATATAAGCACCTGAAATTCAAGCGACTATTCCCGAGGTGAATGCGTGATACAGAGTTTCATAAAATCATTTTTTTCGGTGTGGGGAAATTGCTGGGAAAAATCCGGATTCATCATTGAAATATTTTATTGTTTACATATTTGTGTAAGTACACATGAATAGAAATTTCACATGACGCCCTTTTGTTGCACAACCTCAATCAGAAAAAAATCTGTTCGCAAAATATTTAATTTTAAATTTCTTAACTTGTATAAATGTTTATGGCTTGTATTATATTTGTTATAAGAAAGTTCGGTTAAAATTTTAATGTATATTAAACATAAAAATTTTTGCTTGGGAATCAAAAGTTTCCTTTCATACACTTTACTTTCATACGATGTTATTCATATGTGATTATGAATCTTTTTTCTAAGAGCTTTTTGTGAACATTTTTAACTATATTTGATTTTAAAATGTTTTTTTTTCAGAACATGCGAAAAAATGAATATTCACTGTTATTATGTAAACCACTTTAGCGCTGTTATTTTTTTACATAAATAGAAATAAGCCTTGATAGAGACGTCTGTTCATTTTTCTCATTAGAACTGTTATCGAGAAAGCAACCCTAATAACACAAGTATTAATATAAAGTAAAACATTTCCGAGAAGCAACGACAGGTGCGCCAGAAACCACAATGATGACAGCCATCAGGAATGTCCGGCATGGAACTGTGGGAAAACCGTTAATGCCTAAAGAAGTTTCTGGAATCTTCATTTACCAAGTACAATTTATTATCCTGCTATTATCGGATTCCGGAATTTTGATAACCAAGTACAATTTATTATCTTGTTGCTGCCAGATTCTGGAATCATGATAACCAAGTGCACCTTATTATCCTGCTGTTGCCGGATTCTGGAATCTTTAGATCCAGCCTTTATGGCTGCATCGTTTCGACATTTGGTTTTATTTTCAAATGTTGTGACTAAGAAAATAAGGAAGTATATTTCCACATAAATTTTCTAAAAACTTATTCACATAATCACTGTTATGAAGTGTTAATGAAAAACATTAAAGCGCCAATATGTATATGATTTATTTTACTTCAGATCTAATAAATTTCTTAAAAAATCAATTTTTACAATATTTTTCGAGATTAAAATTAAACTATATTGATAAAACTGAAAAACGTAGTATTTGAAATCACATATAAGAACAATGGAATACATTTGTTAACTATCTGTCCTTGCAAATATTGAACATATTTTTGTACAAATATACATTTGTATCTATCGATAAGAAAGAGTTTAATTTTAAATAAAAAGGAAAAAAATTTTCAAGTGCTTTTTTTTTACATTTAAGTAATTTTTAGTGATGAAGTAATTCTTTTTGGATGTGAACGCGTTTGTCGTTCTCAGATAATTTTGTGCACGCTTTAGGTGATTAGACAGGAACCTACAGCTTTAAGAGGATTTCAAATTTATACAAACATCCCAGATTGGCCCCATGGCACTTAGCGTTTCCAACATTTGGGTTTGAAGTTAGATCCTCGGGCTGGACAAGGTTTTGAATCAGCCCTTCATCCCTTCAGTGAATCGATAAAACAGAGTACCAAACATACTGGGAACAAAATACTGTAGGTTTCACGTTAAGTTGACCGCCTAACCGAAACACATGCTTCGCACCCCAGGACTCTTAGTCAGGAAGACAGATATGTGCACTGAAGGTCTTAAGCCCACATATAGGCTGCCGTGTCCCAAAAAAAAACATACCAGCTCTAGATGCGGTTTAAGCCAGCGAAATGACGATTTGACGACCAAAGCGCTATCCATTCGCCTGCGAACCTAACACTGAATGTGTAATTAACTATAACAAATCCAAATGATACTATAAAAGCATGTTACACCTAGATATCGAGGCCTCCCACGGACATTTAAATGAAAAATACCACTTGTTGCACACAGAATAAAAAGTATTATATTAAGCAGTATTAAAAGTATTAAGTATTTATTAAAAGCTTATAATTAAGCAACAACGTGTATTCCTTCAAACATTCCATTTCCCAATCAATTTATTAATTCGAATTTCCCTTTTCAGTTAAATGAATATTTAATAAAGCAAGTACTAAATATAATTTGTCACACTATGTAACATTTGTTTCTCTTAATCTTAATATGATAAAATGATTCATATTTAAGCCATTTTCAAGAGGAAAATGTAAGAATGGTTTTGCGAAGAAATATTAATTTATGTTGAAAAAAATTTGAAGTGATTTTTTTATTGATTGAATTTGGCGATGTGAGTCATACTGATAAAGACAAATACTAATATTCGAAGTCGATTTGTATTTAATATTTCAAAATTTGTAGACAAATTAATTGTTCTTAATTGATTACAGACCAATTAATTTTTTGTAATCGATTTGTAATAGGTAGATCAATTAATAAAATGAAAAAATTGTATTTAGAAAGAAAATTTATTTTAACTCTAATTATAAAACATTCTTAAATTTTGCCTTACAATTACAAAATAAAGAAATAATATGTTTTTCTGATACAGAGCTAGAAATTTTATCGTAAAATACTGGAAAATAGAGTTAAATATTACAAAAATCAAAATAAATAAATGATTTTTGACAATCATAATAAAATTAAACAAATGCATTTTCTTACATTCAGATAATTTCCTCTAATTATAACATATTTAGCGATATTTTAAATTGGAAAAAATACATAAATTTATATGAATTAAAAATTTTAATTATATCATTGTGAAGATTTATACATAGTCTAATCATATTAATGAAACCACCTGTCAAAAGCACACCTTCTACAAAGTGAACTGCTGCGAGACGTTTTGGAAGAGAGTCAGTTAAGTTCCTGAAGGTGTGAGTTCACCGTGATGTTGAACCATGCCGATTCCAGTGTGGTGGCCAGCTGCGCTAGATTACGTGGATGAGGATCCATATCGCCAAAAACCCGATCGAAATGATCTCAAAGATTCACTATTGGGTTTAAGCAAGGTGAGTTTGTTGGGCGGTGGAAAATGGTAAATTCTATCTGGTGTTCTTCGAACTACGTATGCTGCCAGCTGTATGATACCTCGCATTCTCTTGCTGGCAGATGCCATCCTTCCGAGGAAAACAATGCGCATATAGAGATGGACATGGTCCGCTGGGGCAGATGCGTACTGTTATTGATCCATCGCGCATTCTACAAAGAATAATGAACCCAAAAAATGCTAAGAAATAATTCCTCAGACCATAATGCTCCCGTCTTCAACCTGGACCCTTCTGGCAATGGTTGCGAGGTATTTGTTTTCAGAGCTTTTCGTTATATATGCTAACTTCCTCCTGTGCAATAGAACATAAAACGTGATTCATTGGAAAAAGCTACCTGTCGCCACTCAGTGGACGTTCAGTTGCGGTATTCGTGAGCAATTCAAGCCTTTATCGCCAATGAACTGCAGTCACCCAAAGGGTATGAACAAAGCATCTGCTTCAGAGGCTTAGGCACAGGAACGTTAGCTGAACAGAAGTTTGGGAGATGCTATTCATAGCCCCTTGGTTCACATCTGGGTGCTTAGTGGCTCCACGGTAGCAGATGTATTCCTTCGAATGTTTATCCTCAGCCACAATTCACCTCTCTTATCTACGGCCGGTGGTGCACCACGTTTGCCACGTCGCTAATTTTGGATTATTTCATTTTGCCCTGCACCACTTACTTTCTCCACGATGGCAAGCAAACATTTCATAAACTTAGCCGTTTCAGAAATGTTTCCCCCTTGGTCCGAAAGTCAATCATCATGCCCTTTTCGACAGCAGATAAATCGCTTCGTTTCGGCATTATGTCAATGATTGCAATTCTTTCCGAAGCCCTCACGTACCCTTTATATGTGTTTAACTGGACTTTACTGCCACCTACCTTTTGCGATAGTTTATTTAACGTCGAAATAACGTCGTGGTTACATTAATGTGACTGGACTGCGTGAATCCCAAATATTTGTCATAACTTATTACCAATGTAATTTGAAGCTATATAAATTTTCAAAGTTTCCTTTATTTTAATAGAACATATTTTAACTACAAACCAAAATTTCTCAATTTTATCTTCTATGAAAACAATAGTTTTAGCTGATAGCAAAAATGACAGAAGTCAAAGAAAAATTCCACGAAACAAATTATTGTTGATAAATAATAATAATAAATGTCTAATACTTAATGAGATATCACTATTAATTTAATACCAATAAATATATTTCTTGTTTAATAAAATGTAGAAAAAGGTTTCGTTGAGTTAACCCGAGTATCTTGCCCACAATTATTCAAAACTTTTCGCCATCGAATTTTTTTAGAGTGTAAGCATTTCTCGTTTAAAAAAAATTGATTTTTTTTATCCAAAATTTCTCTGATATCCCTTCAGCGGAAAGGGTGAAAACTTTCTAATAAAGGTTATTTTTCTAACGCGTGTGAGAAGCGTATTTTCTATATAACTTCAAAAAAATTGATTCAATTTTCTTACAAGTAAGTAAAATTTATTTACAAAAAAAAAGGAATTTTATTTACTTGTAAAATTACTTAAGGCAAAAATCTAAGCAGTTATTAAAACAAAAAGTATTATTCAAGAGGTTGCAGCCGCTCGCCTTTTCAGGAATTGACTTAACCAGTTGTTGAAAAAAAGTTTAAAAGCAAGGAATTATTATGAATTTCAGTTTTCAAAAGTCATACTCTTGAGTAACTTGAAGTGAACTCGTGAGTAACACGTTAAAAATATTAGTTTTTCTCTAATTTATATTGTCCTAAATATTCATATAATCCATTAGACAGAAATCAAAAAAAATTGTTGAGATTTATTTATAACTTATGGATTTGAGGCTTTTTTCAATATTTTATAAGACTAATAAACACAAAAAAGCATCAATTACTGAAGCAAACAGAAGAAGAGGAATCTTAAATAAGGTTTTATTCATTTCACTTTTCTGAAAAATCCATATTTATTTTCCATTTGAGTAAACTGAGTCAAAATTCAGAAATATTCAGTAGAACTCCAATTATCCAAATCGCTCTCAGAATGCCAAAAAAAAAATTAGACTGAAGAAGAAACGGAAAATGAAACAAGGGAAAAAACTTAAGTAAAAGTGAGATAAGGGATTAGATGAGGATGAGACAAATGTCACTTGAGGCATCCAGAAACATTATTTTGAAAATTCCTGGATGTTCAGGTAGTGTCAAGATATAGTAGAACGGATTATGAGTGAAACCCTAGATTTCAAATTGCAAATGATGGTAAACTTATTTAAAACGTTGATTAAGAATATGACTTTAATGTCCAAATTAAAGCGGATACGGGATTTATCAGATAGTGAATATTTGCCGGCTTTGAAACTGCTTTGAAGTGGATGATGCATCAGCTTCAGTGTGACCACATACAAAATCAGACACTGTCAAGAGGATGCGCGACTTGACTGTCCGAAGATTGATGAAGTCAGTAAAATAGCTTACTCTGACAGAGATGTTCAGCAAGTAATGACTTTCATTTACAGCGCTGTACATACATATATAATGCATTAATGTACAGCACTTGTAAGTACCTTAACATGTAAAAGTTTTGCATTTTCATTTAATTTTGATTAAAAGCTCTTTTTCTTTAAAAATATGTAGTTTATCTCCCATTTTCAACGTACAATAATTAATTAAAATAGATCCTTTTTTTCGAAAAAAATCCAATTATCCGAACATTTGTTTATTCGAACGGTTTCCGTTCCTTATTGATTCATTATTGGTATTTGGAGTTTTACACAATAAATTGGACACACTAAATCAATGTTTTTATTGTTTATTATAAATTCATGCTTTTATTTATTTATTAAGATATTCCATTACCAAATGCAAACGTATTTTGCAAAACAATGTCAAGTGTATAAACATAGATTTACTGCAATATAAACATAGTTCCTCATAATATATAATGAGTTAACTGCAATGGAGTTTAATTTTTATCTATAAGAATATAATTGTTTCTATCAAGTCCTAAAATTTATAAAAATGTTATTTAGTTATTATATATATATTTTGCACTCTACATCATTAGTTTCTATTTTCAACTCATATTTATATTGTAAAATTTGAATACATATGTGCAGTTAGACACACACGCATGTATATATATATATATATATATATATATATATATATATATATATATATATATATATATATATATATATATATATATATATATATATATATATTTATATATATATGTATGTATATGTATATTTATATTTGTGTGTATTTATCTTATTGCATTTCAGTGTTAGATTTACATTGATTTTTTTACTTTTGACTTTTTAAGAGAAAAACAGAAGTATTTAATACTTTTCTATTTTTGCAAAAGAAAAAACCTATTTTAAATATCTTCTTATTAACAAGAAATGTCTTTTTCGAATGGGGTAGCAAATTGAAATCTCAATAAAATTCATTAGAAATAGTAAATTTGCAATCCTATGAAATATAACAACAACGAGAGTTCAATCTGCGATTTTGGAAGCCATTGGATAACATGAGAGATTTTTCGAAGCGTCATTCGTATAAGAGACCTTTTGGTAATTGACGTAATGTAAACAGAATATCCCTACCATCTGTTATTTTGATCAAGAAAGTTACACTTATTTATTTATTTTTATGGGGAAAACAATAATTCCCGAGTACTGGAGACACAAGGAAGAGAGTACCGTCATTTGATGGCTTGCATTTGTTAACATTGATCTTATGCTTTACATGACTTTTTCAGCAATTGCTTTCTATATGGCGTCTTCCACCGGTTCACCACTGGTATGCTGCCAACAATCCTGGTCTGTCCCTATCATCTAGTGAAAATGAGAAAAGCATTTCCTCTCCCTGATCCCTCTCTGCCAGTCCTGCTCATTTTCTTAATTGTCTTGGCACCTGCTGGAGGCAGCTGAGAGATGAGCAGGATCCGATGCCTTGAAAATGTATCTGATGCCAGGAAAAGCCTTCACCAGGCCTTTTGGGCCTGGTGAAGGTTTTTCCACTCCAGGTCCAAAAGGCCTTGTCCCACACCAGGGGAATCAATAACAACAACACATTACTATCTCAAACGGCCCACAAAAAATAAATGCTTTGTTTCTTTTAAAATCAGACAGTGATGCACCATTCGATGGCAAAGAAAGGTCAAAAGGATTACTAGCTATTAAAATTAATCTAGCGCTATTAAAATTATAATTAGTTGTGTAAAAAATTATAGTGTCTGTTGGATTTCAAAAAAACAACAGTTAAAACTTTTTGGCAGAGTACTAAACACTTTTCGAATGTCTAAAAAAACAACAGCTTTGCATACTTAATAAATTTGAGCAGAAAGAAATGAAATAATAATGAAAATTGCTTTAAATACATCCAAACCAAATACATATAAAATAACCATATGAAAACTAGTTTCATCACTGTAAAGGTATTTCTCATCGATATATATATATATATATATATATATATATATATATAAACTTTTCCGGTTAACATACAATTCAAATTTTCTCTTATTACAAATACAAGATTTCCTTATTGAAATTACAGTATTTTACTGTTAAAAATGCAATTTTGCCTTGTTAAATTCAACTTTCTGCAAAAAATTTAATCAGTTGAATCTTCTAGCACTTGAAAAAAGTCTTTAGTAGAGGACGAAAACAAACATCAAGTTTTACGCCAAAGTACCAAATATAACATTTTAACAAACCTGCTAAAGAAGTGAAAATCGTTTTCCAAATCAAATGTAATAATAGAGAATTTGGAGGGAGGAATAGTTGAATTACTTTACAAAATTTACACTTATGTAGAAAATTGTCTTCTGAAAATGATTAATTTTACATTAAACTTTTTCAACTATTCGTGTTTAAAGCTGCAGTGAATAATATAAAACTTATTTTTATAGCATTCACTGCAACACAAACATAGTGACTGTCTGTATTTTACTACGTAACAAATTAATGGAGAAAAAATTATAATTCTTCGAGCTTCACTGTATGTCTCTTTGAAATACTTTTATATAAGTCACAATTTTTTGTTATACTTGATGTGTCTAGACAACCATTTCTGAATTTCTCTACCATGAAATTGGTATGTGAAAATATTAAAAAAAAACTGATTTTTCAAAAATTTTGCATTTCCAAAAGTTTGATCTTTTTTCATTTACTTTTTCAGTTATTTCATTTTCAGGATTCAGCATGTTCCATTAATCTATCTGCAATAGCTTGTTTCCTTTATATGAAATTTCTCAGCTAGTTAAACCATAACTGCCCTTTTTTTTAACCGTCAAAAGTGTTTTGAATTGGCAACAGAACTATCTGAATAACTGAATTTATGCGACTGCTTTTTAAATTTGTTACTTTTTTTCAAATATTGTATGTATACTTTTAATAATTATGAAAATCTCCCAAGAAATTCTGTTACATACTTTAAGGGGGGATACTAGCTGCCAAAGATTATAAAGTGTCTGATTCCTGGATTTTTTTCTCTAGAATATTTTCAATATTTTGGTATTTTTATTACTATTAATTTGATTTTTTCAGTGCATAAAAAGTCAGATATTTTCCACAAGTTTTTCTCTGTCACATTTTACACATCATATTTTATCACATTCAAACCCTTTCTCTCAAAAAAATTTGTAGTTTACTTTTGGTAGGTATTCTTTATTTTTAAATACGAATTACTTTTAAAACATTCCTTTTCCAGAGTTTATTTTATACTAAATATAACAAATCATACATGAAACTGAAGGAACTATGAATCATACATGAACTATCCTAGTTTTTCCTATAAGTGCTTGATGTGTGCGCCTTTAGTGATACGGCACACATCCAAACGAAAATGCAATTCTTCCCATACTGTCTGCAGCAAGTCAAGAGTAATGGAAGCAACAGCTTGTGCAATTCTACCTTTCAAGGTTGGTAAATCGTGCGGTAGGAGTGGAACATAGACCCGATCTTTTACGAAACCCCAAAGGAAGAAATCACAAGGCGTGATGTCAGGTGAACGAGGCGGCCAGGGTAATAGAACTCTGTCGTTTGGACCGTGACGCCCAATCCAACGGTCAGGGACTCGACGTTTAACCAATCTCGCACAAAGAGACTCCAATGAGGAGGGGATTCGTCTTGTTACCAACTGCAGCTAAAGTTTGCAGGTTCACTTTCTACTAATTGGGGAAATAGCCATTGTTGTAGCATATCCAGATAAGAAACCCCTTTTACTGTAGCTTCCTGGAAAAAAATGGTCCGTACACTTGTCGTCGTGAAACAGCGCAGAAAACGTTTATTTTTGGAGAATCTCTTTCGTGTTGTACAAGTTGATGAGGATTTTCTGAGCCCCATATACGAACATTATGGGTATTTACCTTCCCTTATTGCATGAAACTCCGACTCATCACTGAACACAACATGATGCAGAAAGTCATTGTGCCGTTCAAGAACTTCACCTGCAAAACGAAATTGTACTGCACAATCATTTGGCTTTAATTGCTGTACCAACTGTAATCGGTATGGACGCAAGTGTAATTTTTTTTAATCGTCCAGACTGTCGTCTTTGGCAACTGCAGTTCACGACTTGCTTTTCGAACAGATTTCTGCGGACTACGACGGTAAGATTCTTCGACACGTTCCACATTCTCTATAGAAACTTTGGGTCTTCCCGGGTTTTTACCTTTACAAAGACATCCGGTCGTTTCGAATTGTCGATACCATCGGCGGATATTTCTGTCACATGGGGGATCACATTAAAACTTTAATCGGAGCGCACGTTGAACGGCAATCACCGAATCACTCTTAGCAAATTGTAGAACACAAAACGCTTTACGCTCAGAAATCACCATTTTGAATAGATGACGCTGCAACTGTGAAAATGATGTAGCAGTACACGTGCATGCGCTTATCTGAAACTGTTGGAGTTATTCTTTATTCGTCACCTTCAACCACAACTGTCGAACGATTACAGCTGATACGATTACAATTTGAAACTCGGACATTCTTTTACGGACACTCTGTGATTTGTTAAATAATCCCAAATATTATACATTTTCAAACTCTTACTCAATGTAAAATCCCGTCCATAAAGTTTACTTTGATTACTTTTTCACTTCGCTTAAATGAGGAAATTCATTTTTCTAAAGATTAGACTCTTAAAATAATTACTTACATAATCATTCTTTGAACTAAAAAAGTATTATATCAAATAAAGGAAACAACGGCGCATCTCTTTATGCACGAGGAACTCATAATTTAGTTTGACGAATACTTTTATAAATTTATTCATTATTTACACTATACACTATACATGAATAAAACTATACATTTAAAGCCCAACAAATACTGAGTTCTTTTTCCTACATTCGAGAAGTTAATTTATACATCCAGTATTTTAGGCAGTAATGAAATTCCTTGTCAAGAAGTCTAGATAACGTTCAGAGTTTATAGTCTGAAGCAGTTTTAAAAAACAATCATCACACTATTACACTATTTTGGGATAAAAACAGTGACAACATTTGGCTTTTCTCTGCTTCAAACTAATAATTTTAGTAAATGATTCAGCGCCATTTAAGCAACATCGGACCACAGTTAAACCCATTGATGCTCAACATGTTTTCTTTTCTTTTTTTTGGCTAATTACCGTCTTTTTTAATATCATCTTGACAGAGAGGTTTTCCTAACTGAATTTTGTGAAGTAAAATTCCAAAATCCTTGTGAAATATCTAGTGTAACTTCGATTCGTTGAGACAAGAGCTCACCGTCACAGTGGTCTTCAATATAAAGGACCCCAGATTCGATCCCAACCACTTCTAAACAATGAGAGCTTCTGGTTTCTATACGCTCGTAGATCAAAGAGGATGCTTAGAAGAGTTTCGGACTTCCTTCCTTGAGACACATACGGCCCACTACTGTCTAGAGTCCTCCCGAAAAACAATTACGTGATAGGCATTAAAATGCCTTACATCTGCCTTAGACCATTACGTAATCCACCACATGGTGACAAGTTTGTGGAGTGGTGTCGAATTGGTGTGTTCATGGTTCTTCTTCCATTATTGTTTTGGCAGCAGTAATGTTTTTAGATACTTTTTGCTGCCTTCTATTTGCTCTCTTCAAATATACTTATTCATCAAAAATTTTGTTTATTTGTTCTTGGCAATTAATGCTATTAACATGCTTAAGGATGATCTTGGCCTATATTCAATGACATTCCAGAATGTTTCTGGAGAGCTTGTATCATGAAGATAAAAAGTTTTGACTAAAAAAGCTCGATATTCGGTTGCGTATAGGTCTATTTAGGCGAAACTAAAATGTTTTTTTAAAACTTTTAAGCAAGTTTCGTTTAATTTCAAGTGAAATTTCATGTCTCAAACACTAAAGCATATGTGAAATACTAGCTTAAATTGTCACCAAAATTTAGTTTATTTAACTATCCTTTTCCAAACAAAAAATGTTGAAATCTACTTTAAACATGCTTAGTCAGAAAGACACTTCATGGAACAATATTGATAATTTAGTTCATGATTGGTTTTTTGTATTTTGATTTTAATACATTGACAACTCCATCAATTAATTCGATATTTGAATAATATACATCGAATGTAAACAATGATTATTGAGCGATTATGGGTGCATTATACGATTTAACATGCAAGTCTAAAAATAAATTTCAAATGGAACATTGGTAGATTTGTTGTAAGAACTCCCTCAACCATAAAAATATACTTTTGTACCAATTTTTTAACATCGGTGTTCATACTTCTTAAACCTTTACTAACATGCTACAATTAATTAATAAGTTGATTTTAGTTCATTGTACTTTTTTATTTGGATTTTGTAAATTGATTTTAACACTTCATAACTTTTTGTAACCCAAAAGATATTTATTTTTCAGTTTGAATCACTAATAATATGAAATGGCTATCTTTCTAATTTGAGAACGCTAATGCCTCAATTTACAAATGTGGAATACGTAGAAATGTATTTCATGTATGTTTTTCTGAGGTAGCTACCAAGAATCCAAGGTCTTCAGTATTTTTCTAAAACATTATGCATTCAGTAGTGTTATTCACTAAATACCTAAAGAGACTGCATCTGTAAAAGCAAGACTCCACTCTAGTTAAGAAGAACGTATTCGAACGATTGAAAGATATTCAAATCACATTTCAGACGTTCTTGTCATTAAAAATTAGAATTTCATAAAGCTAAGTGGTAAATATGTTGAAAAAAAATGTCTTTCTGTCATTTTATAGCAATACAAGAACTATGTAGTTCAGACTTCTAAATGCACGTTGTATTTTGTCATTGACTATTAAAGGGAGATACTGAGATACATTAATTATTGATGGTGCCCAGAAGACGTTCGTCTTACTCGAGATGGAATTTTAAATTGGCGTAAAAATGCCCCTTTATAGCGCGAAACTCGTTAGTCAATAAAATGCAGCTTAAATGTTTGGTTTGAAGTGGTTGGTGATTATTTGACAAGGTCTCGTGGGTTCCAGGAACAACTGACAAGCAAACCATATTTGGATTACTTGATATGGTTCCTCCTCCTCAGTGAAGGGAAATATTTTCTTAGACGATAGTGCACATTCTTGAAATGGATATTCTAACTTAAAAGTGGATATCGCACAGGACCAATTCCTTTACAACTTAGATAACCTGCTAATCCAAAGAACTTCTTTGTTTGAGGTTTCTTGAAACAAGAAACGTATTGCTCAGAAGTTTCAAAAGCGAAAGATTGAGAAAGGATTTGATGGCACGTTAGTAAAGGTGAAGGAAAATATTTTTTACGAGTTATGATAAATTCCTGAACGATCATGATTTTACATCAGATCTGATAGCACGCATTTCTTACATAATTCATAACCGTTTTGATCATAGATGCAAGAACTCCTTTTCTTTTTAACTTTGTGAAACTTGTAAGTAATATGCATATTTTTTCGTACTATTTTCATGTGCAAATTAGTATACTTTATCTATACTTGATTTTATATTTTATTTGTTTAATATTTTCATTCGGAACAAAAAGAATCACTAAAAATATAGACTTATAACAAGAAAAAAATAAAAGAGCCAAAATAAATCACGTTATAAATGAAATAAGCAAAATGAAAATTAATGGAAAATAACTTAGAAAAAAGTGTGGAATATATATAAAAACATGTCCTTTCTCATAAACCCTTTTTTTCAAGGAAGCCGTAAAATTCTGTACAATATATTTGCGTAAAGATTCTACAAAATAACCAATAGACAAACTGATCCCAACGTCTTTGAATAAATGAAAAAGAAATAAAAGTGTTAAAAAGTTAAAACATATAAAATCAAAATAATTTCAAATTATATTTAAATAAAAAAGTATTAAAAAAGAAAATAACTTGAATGATGGTAAACATTAAATTTCCGAAGAAAATAAGAAAAAAACTAGATTAAGTTAAAAGTCTGTAGACAAAATATTTCATGGTTACAAGTAAAAATTAATTGGTTCTTAAAATAATGATGTAAAATTAATGATTAACTGGAATGAACAATACTCAAATGCTCTTAACCTCTTAGAAAAAAATGGAAAAGTGAATCACAAATGTTGAAAAATTAAAGTAAATTAAAAAGAAATAAAATTAAAGGCGAACAAAATTTTGAGAAAGAAAATACCACATACTATAAATAATAGATAATGATGATGTACAGTTTCGAAATTAAGTGGAAATAAAAACTTCCAGGATCGGAAAAAAATAAATACTTGTTTCTTATCATCTTGAGTATAGGACAGAAGTGCTTGGAATTTATTTGCTTAAGAATTCTATAAAATAAACAACAGTTTAATAAATGTTCCTAACGCCTTCGAAAATATTGTAAAAAGAATTCAAAAATTAAAAAAATTTAAAGGAATTGAAAGTTGAAGAAATCAAAAGTTTAGCGCAAGAACCGCCACAAACTGTAGATAATCACTCATATTTGTGTAAATAAATTCTCGAATGATTTAAAAATATCTTAACGAAAGAAATTATTAATAGATAAAAATAATACCTAACGACTTCGAAAGAAATGTAAATAAGAATTTAAAAATGAAAAAGTTTAAAAAGGAAATGAAAGTTGAAGAAATCAAAAGTGTTTAGCAAAAGAACCGCCACAAACTGTAGATTATCACTTGGGTTAGTGTAAATAAACTCTCGAATGATTTAAAAATATCTTAACGAAAGAAATCATTAATAAATGAAAAAATAAAGTGACAACACAAAAATTACAAAACAAATTTAAGTATTTGATTAAGAATGAATTAAAAAATAATTTATTGAGAAACGATGCTAAACACATGGAAAATGAAAAAACTACGAAACGAAAAAATAGTTCAAAACAGAATGAAAACCACAAACGAAAGAAAGTTAGTAAGAAGCCAAACTTTTTTAAATAAACATTTTTAGAAGAAAAGTTGTAGTTAGAAATCAATCAGTTGGATTTTGTTATCACATTAAAGTAAAGTAAATAAATAAAAACGGAAAGAAATGATAATTAGTAATAATTAAAATGCAAAAATGGACAAAAATTAATGAAAATCAATATGAATATTTCATTGTAATAATTGAAAAATTAGATAATTATCAAAAATAGTGAGAAAAAAAACAATAATCAAGAAATAACTGAACAATAAAAAAATCCGATCATTTTTGAAAAAAATAATAATAACGTAACGTAATAATTTCTGTTTTTATTATTACTAAATGGGATAGAATACGATTAACTCAAGTTATTCAATCACGGGGGAAAAACAACTTTTACAACACCAGTAAAGTTAACGAAACAACAGTTCACTTATTTTTTGATAGTGATGCATTTCTAGATTTTCAATAGACTTATATCCAGATAAATTTTCAAAATGATTTACGTCTACTAAAATATACCACAGTTTTAAAAAAACTGAAAAATTATTCTTGGCGTTTTGCTTTATGAGCATTATTAATGAAGTTTTTTTAAAATTTCATTCACTTTTTTATCTGAAATAATAGATCCTGAGATCTCCTACAGCAGTTGGTTGCAGCAACAATGTTAAATGTCCCAATCTTTGGAAGCTACGATTTTGTTCATTTTCCATTCGTTCTATACAGCTGACCCCATGAGAGAAGTGTACCTATTTATTATTGTTTTACGAAGTTTCATTTATTGTGACGGCAAAACTCAGCAGGATTTGAAGAGGTAAATCTGATGGGGTAATTAGAATTTTGTAAACAAATACATATTTACATATGGCCTGTTGACTATACCGACACAGTGATTTCTATCACATTCTTCATCAATCCCTTTGCACGTAATTTTTTTCTATTATAAGGAAGGGGTATCCAAGTTTTCAGAAAGCAAATCTTAAACCTGAGGCGAAAATGACCATTCCATGAAACCTGGGAACTATCAAAATAAAAGAATAATTTACAACATTCTTTTTTGTCATTGTAAGAGTCATCATGAATACTCTCGTATCTTTTAACTCACTTTAATTTGAATTCTTGAGGGAAATGGAATTTTTAAGTGAACTTTGTAGCCTGCTTTGATCTTCATATTGTATTGTTCTTTATCACTATTTTTTAATTGAATTTATCTATTACTATATTTCTTTTGATTTTTGTAGCCATTTCATTGATTTTTGAAGTCTCCTTTTTTTATAGAATTTTTTACTGCAATAATATTTACTTAAATGTAATATAATATCTAATATAAGAATATCCTTTTTTATCAAATCAACAGTAAGAAATTTTATTTTACTGATCTGTATTTATTTGCATTTACTTGCTTTCATTTTTGCTCGTTCATTCTATTTTCAATTTCTACTTTTAAATATAAATATTTTAAAGTTGTATTATGTATTTTAAAAATTATCAGTTTGTGCTTTGAAATTTATCTAAACAGGTGCTCATTTTCATGGATGCATACAAGTTTGATTTTTCTATACTTTTTGTTCGCTGAAAAATCCTAATATTTAAATTTTAGTTTCATTATTAATCAGCAGTATTTTAGACATGCAGACAGGTTTAAAAAAACTGATGTATACTTATTACGTAATTTTCTTGAATTTTCGTTTGTCATCAACGGAATCGAGCCAAAAGAATTTTACCTTATGGCAACAGAGACTTTGAAACATTCAAGATTGTTTGAATGTTTTACGTATATAATCCATTCAATATTAAACATATGCCGCCCGCCCTATCTAGTGGTCAGAGTGCCTGACTACGTATAGAGAGGTCCTGGGTTCGAATCCCGGTTCGGGCGTGGATGTACTTTCTCTCTCTATCTATCCTGTCTTTGTCCTTTCCTTGTATGAATGAGGTGTGAAAGGTTGCCTATCCTATAAACGGGTCCCTATGGCATGTGTGTACTGAGGAAGTCGGACTCCACACCAAAATATGGTTCAGTTGAAAAAGTGGAGCAGCGCACCCAATATTATCAGCCTAGCTGGCACACGACAACAATTACAATACTAAACACATAAGAATCGCGTTTCATTTTATTATTTAAGAATTATCTGGACGCTGAGTTGCATCTGATTTCAATCTTCATCAGTTCCGTTATTCCACGTGTTGCCTCATCTGAACAAAATAATCTTCGACACAGAGTTTTAAAAAATAATAATAATAATTGTTAGAATTTAGTTTTTTGATTAAACTGGACGTTAACTATACACGGTGTAAACTAAAATCTTTAGCCGTTTTCTAAAAAAGATCTTATTTCTAAAACATTGATATTAGTTGATATGTTCTGTCTGCACATCTACAGTTCTTACGAATGAATCCATGGCAATGAAATGTTAAGAAACCATATTTATTTATAATCATTTCTCCCAAATTTATCTTAAAATTTTCGCAAGGTTTCAATGCTTGCACACATTAAGTTAAAACTATATTTGTCAAGAAATATTGATTCATATGCGATACATAGAGACACTTGGCTTTAACTATCTAACGTCCTTTGCTTTAACAATCTACTTAAAAAGATTAGTTAATGTAAAAAAGAAATGGCTTATTAGTAAAGCGGAATTAATATATTTATTTAAAATATATTTATTTACTCAAAATTTAATAAAAGTTTTTTTTAAATAAAGATTTATGAAATTAATAGGAAACTGAATGGTTTAAAAAGTCTTTAAAATTTGAACTGAGTGGAAGACATTTGATAATTTGATTAATAATGAAATTAGAAAAAATTGTTTAGATGTATAAGAGTTCAAATTAACAAATTTTCTGTGTTAGAAGTCTTTCTTTTTATTATATATTTTAAGTTAAAGCATTATAATACTTATGCCGACATTCTAATAACATTTATTTTTGTTAATTCTTTAGTAAATCAATGCTATGTATTAAGGATTGCTGGTTAAAATTAATGACTAAATGATTGTTGATGTATCTAATAAATTTAAAAAATTTTATGAGATAAGATATTATTTGGATGCAATTTAATAAATTTATGTTTATATTAAATAAATACAAATTACAAACACTTAAACGAAATTTAGTACACATTGGTATACCATAAATTATTTTTATAAATTCGTTTATTAAATCTATGAAATTTTTAATTAAAAGGAGTTATTAAAGGGAATAAATTTGACGAAATCCGTCCCTTTATTTTTATCAATTATTTAAAATACTTTATAAAAATCAATAATTTTATTAATAATATCATAAAGCAGTAAGGTGATGTACATGTTGTTCAAAATCAAATGTATCAAACTTTCTGTGGTTATTAACAATTTTTTATAATGTTAAAGATTTCAACATTTTTAACAAACTAGAATAATTGCGCGCGCGATTTATATTATTTTATTTGTATTTTAAAATTCTTATTAAGAAATTTTAAAATATAATACCTAGTTTTTTTTTCACTAGTGAGATAACTAGTCTGGTGTTTAATTTGATTCTAATGGAATTCAAATAAAATGCATAAGAAGGGGTAATTATTATAGTTATAGAAAATTTATAAATTTTAAAATCTTTTGTAAACAGTTTTAGTTTTCTATTCTATAGTTTTAAGGAGATTTTAATTTAAC
This sequence comes from Latrodectus hesperus, assembly GCA_037975125.1. Lineage (NCBI taxonomy): Eukaryota > Metazoa > Arthropoda > Arachnida > Araneae > Theridiidae > Latrodectus > Latrodectus hesperus. The sequence continues at coordinate 98,036,742 of CM075850.1, read as the reverse complement.
AAAAGTGATAGATAAAAGTAAAAGTAATAAAGAAATTCTTTATATACTTTGGAATCAATAGCATTGTTAAATAATGCCAGAATTAATAGAGGTTTAATCTAATGTAGTGATTACACTTTTAAACTTTTGACACACTTTAAAACTTTTTGATTTTTTTTTTTTTTGTATTAAGGTAAAAATGTTATTTGGTGCTTTAGAATAACTGATATAATTTACATTATAAATTCATTAGTAGTTAAAATAATATCAGTCAAATAAACTTTCAAAAAGATTGAATCTGAGACTTCTTAGGAGATTAAAATCCACTATATTTCTTTTAAACTATTAATTAGTAGTAAAAGGTTAGTTTTCTTTTAATATTTATAAAAATTGAAACGCTAAGAATTTTATTATGAAGTTTAATTACAATTAAAAGCAAATACAAATAAGTGAGTCATTTTCATTTTGGAGGTATTTATAATTACGAAAAATATTTTTAATACATTTATTATATCTAAATGTTGAAATATTAATCAGTTTATATTGGAAAAAGATAATGTGCTTATTTATTAATTATATTAATAATATTATTTTCATACATATTATCTCAAAACCGATAGCAAAAAGTTTTATTTTAAGGAATTATTAAGGAATTACGTATATATTCAATAATTTTGAAATTAATTTATTCCTTAATGTTAAAGCGCATTATGTTTTAATATAAAAACTTAGTATAAATTTTGAATTTTAAAGAAAGAATTTTGTTTTTGATTAGTATGAAAATATAATGAGGGAATTAAAATTATTGGAGTCCAATTCTATAATGTTAGAAAAATAAATAAAAGCTTTTTCAATTAATTTTCATTTCTACTAATAATATAGAAACAAAAACTGCAACTGCATTGAAATATTAAAGATGCAGTTATAGTAACAAGTTAAAAATATTATAGATACAGTTTTGCTCATTAAAGTATTTAAAACCGAAATTAAATAGGTAAGAAAAAACAGTTTTTTTTAATAATAATAATGCCGAAAATTTCAATTTTTATAATCTCAAAACCATGTTCAACGAATGTTTAATTCCTTGACTTCTTTTATATTGGTTAAAAATATTGTTCAACAAAACAGGTGACCTTGATCAATGTCAATTATTACAAAAATAAATTTAAAAATTATATTCAAATGCTTGTGAAGATTAATCGTTTATTAAAATTAATGTTAAATTTGATGAGATTGTATTAACTAATTCGTTATTAGTTATCATCAACTATGTTTGTTATTTTGAGTATTTGCAGTTTAAGAGAATTTCAGATTATATTGCAAGCTTTACTGAAAATAAGTAAATTAATTTAAAAACATGTTTCTAAACCACAAGCAAAATAAGGATAGTTCATGTAAGGAACGTAAAATAAACATTGAAGTAAAGAAATTTTTAAAATTATTTAATTTCAAGTCCTATGAACTGAAGCAACAATAATGTCAGAGTAGTGAAAAATGATCAACAGTCGAAAGCAGTTTGTGAATGAGTTATAATAAATTAAATTAATTAATATGCAAAGAAACAATTAGAAAACATAAAAATTTTATTTTTAAGTAAGGTAAAAATTGAGTAAATGATATGTTTCAACAATGTAAACATATTTTTAAAATCATTTTAACAAAATAAATAAATATAGCTAATAGTAAAACTCCAAAGCAAATATTTTAAACACAAAAGAAGTTGTCCTTCACAGGACAAGAATCCTTTTGAATACTAAAAACATTTGAATAAAATTAAATAAAGTTTAAAAATAAATTATAAGATTGAACTAAACAATAAAAATATTAAGTGGAAATAATTTTGTAAAGACAAATTTCTCCACAGAGAAGAAAATTTGAGATCTCGGATTTAAATTAATGAAATTATGGCCAGGGCGGCGGTCTTAAAATTTAAAGGTAAGAGTTGGAATTATATTTTCAAAGCAAAAAATATATTTATACTTTTTCAAAAAAGCGAGTGTTTTTCTTCACTTGATGAGCTGCCTAACTCGTTTACAATCTTAAATAAATCTTATTTGGTATTTAATTGGGAGATATAAAGATTCGACTCCAATAGACTAAATTTATTGTCATCTTTTTGAAGAATTAATTTTACTCCTTTAAAACTTATTGAATATTAAGAAGGAAAAAATGGAAATTCACTACATTTGATAATTTATTTAAATCCGTATTTTTATGAGTGTAGATTCAGATCATAGGACAAATTATGGAATAAAGTTTTGAAGATTTTATTCTTTGTTTTTTCCCTTCTATGTATCGATCAATATCCATAAATTATTGTTTTAAGACCAAAGATTTTATTTAGTATAATTTATCAAGAAAACTATGATTCGGTTTTCCGGCCTGTTGTAAATAAAATGTAATAATTTATGAATTCGTGCTATAGATATATACTATACTATACATATAAAAAATGCTAGTCAAAGTTAAATCTCGACTGGCAAAAATAATAAGGTGTTGTTTTGTCTCATAAGTATTTGGAGTGCCGTGTGGCAACGGAAACATTTTCAGCCTGTCCAATTCAAAAAATCATTTTTTCCACTACCGATAGTTTACAAGATAGATTGAAAACAATTTTTCGGAAACTTGTAGAAATAATTTTCCACAAAACTACTTTCCTCCATACACAAATAAATGTGTGTGTATAATAAAAAGAAAGCTTCAGAAATGCATTCCGACCAGTGACCCGGCTGCTGGCTAGACGTCTGGAGAAAGCGACGAATCGGGTTGCTCTCGGAAACAAAGAGCGGGTTGCATGACGTCACACCTGAAGTTAAGCGAATTTAGAATAATGTCTATATTTTTATTTTTTATTTTTTTAATAATCCATTAACATGGCAATGCGCAGACTTTCAAACGATTCAAGATCACTTTCATCATTTTTTATAGAGAATTTTAGTGATTAAATTTTTTGGTATGAATTTTTTAGTGGTAATTATCATTTTGAAAAATATAAGAATATTTTTTTTGATAAATTTCATAACACATCTTAAAAACTATATATTCACTCATGATGGACGAGGTTTTCGAACTTCTGAACAGAAGGAAAAGTGGGGGAAATCGTGCACACGTCGCGTTTTTTTAATTGTGTGTCTTGCATTTAGAATGCTGATAAAACTATCTAAAAAAAAGATGTTTTGAATCCACCAACATTGTTTATCTTATAGTAAGCAAAACGTTAAAATTGTATGGTAATCCGTTACTTTACAGAGAAAATGACAAACTCGATGTGAGGAATGCCACAATTGTCGCAATTTGAAAAAATTTAAATGAGTGAAACTATGTATAAGGCGAAGTTTCATTTTTTTTTTGTTTCTACACAATGAATGTTTCTTATTTCTCTTATTTGGACTGTGAAGCAGATATTTCTTGTTATTCACTTACTCGCAATAAACTTCTAACTCCTTAAATGGATAGAGTTAGATGACGCAATGACTTAAGGGAAAAAAACATAGCTCATTTAATTTGACCGATATAAATCTACCAGTTGTAACTAAGGTAAACACAGAAAGTTGTAATCACATCTTATGTTGCCAACTTCTGAAAACTAAAGCATACAGAAATTAAAAATAAAATAAAGAGGAAACAAAGGACGCTGCACACTCTTCCCTCAGTGAAAACGATTGAGAGACATGATACTTTAAATGAAGAGGAAACCTGACTGTCCTTCCTCTGTTTGTGATATGGTTGTGTTTGACTTGTGACTTTTATTTTCTCCCGAGATTCCCACTGGGTGGGTAGATCTAGGTAATTCATGCACCTACAAATTTTAAAAGGGTGTTTATCATTGTCTTTTGTGATAAAACAAGGTTTCTGTAAATCAATTGAAATTCTGTTGACAGTTCCATTTATTTCAATGCCAAAATAATTTGCTGCTCAGTTGCTGCACCAGCTGCACCTAGTTCTGAGTTGGGCTTTACCAGTTAGATAGAAGCAGCTGAGTGAAGTCTTTGTAATTTTGAAGCAGGAACCAAGCAGAAGAACTCCAATACTTGGCCTGCCAACTCCAGAGGTATTTTATTTTGGAGTATAATGCGACCACGCCCAGTTTTAACGTGCCCCAGCCGCCATTACCGAACACGACGAATTTTCGGTTAAGCTTTGATTCGGACTCAGTACCTTTCGATAATGAGAACGAAGCCCTAACCAACCAGGCCACCATGGCCATTTGGTGCTCAGTGTTTGAAAACATAAGGTTCAAGATTGCAAAGATGAAGTGGCAGCGTACGGATACAACACACTAGTAGACAAATACATGCGAGCAATTTCAGATGTGTTTTTGGAAACAAATGCCGTTGTATTGCCATCTGTAGTCATTTTAACAGGTTTCATGTTACAGATAATACTTTGCAGCCTTTGCACAAACTCTGAATGTGAGACATTAGCGATCGTGGCTACGAAATCTCCGGGTAAACAGAGGAGACCTCCATAAACAAGCTCGGCCAAAAAGTATCCAATATCTGCTTTCCGTGCAGAACACAATCCGTGAAAAACGAAAAGTAAAGTGTCTACCCAAGACTTGCTATGTTGTTGTTGTATCAGCATGCTTTCCTGTACCTAGTCCTGAGTTGGATCTCTACCAGTCAGAGAGAAGCAGCCGGATGGAGTCTTCGTGATTTTGAAGTAAGGACCAAGCAGAAGACCCCAAAGGCTAAGCCTTCCACTCCCAGAGGTATTTATAATATTGCATGAATTATTGTTTTAATAAATTAAGAGTAATTAGATTAACCTTCTATAATCAGATTATATTAAAAAAATTTTGAAAATTTCATAGCAAACATGTTACTTTATTTACATTTTTACTTTTTTGTGGCCTCTTGCAGAACACACATTTGCTAAAAATAAGTTTTCTTTTGCCGGTACAATTATATATAAATATATTCTACTCTAAACTAACCTTTATAGTTTTCTATGCAATTAATCAATTTCTAGTTTTAAAATACTTTTCTTTTATCCTGTATCCAAAACAGACCAATGGAGCATATATTTTTTGTCCGTATATAAATACAAAGAACCTAGTGTGTCAAAAACCTTTCTCTTTAGGAACAAATAAATGTTTTCAATCAATAGAACTATCCTCTCACAGATACCATGCAGCTGAAGCTAAAAACCAATTCTATTAAGAGATGCTATAATCATGGCTTACATACAAAGACAGTTTGTCTTCGAGGGTATATTTTGTCCTTGTCTTAAAAAAGAATCATTTTTTCATTACATCATTATACTGGAGTTTTTAGATGTGGTCTCAATCAATGATTTAACTTCGCGATCAACTTCGCGAGAGAGAAATAGGAAAGCAAAAATGCAACAGAATTAGGGCGACTTTAAGTGAATCAGTTTTTTCACTGACAATGAGTAATATACATGACATGAGTACTATAAATTATAATGACTTATAATGAGTACTTAAAATAACAATGAGTATTATAAATTGTTGAAATTTCGAAATATATTCCTGAAATTATATTAATCATTAAATTGAGTACTTTGTAAAAAATTAAAAAAAAACTTGTTATAATATTATCGTGTTAACAAATATAGCTTCTCTTTAATTCATTTAAAAGAATTTTTTTAATGAATAATAAAAAGAATACCCTGAAATCATTTATCAAACAACTGATATGTAAAGCACAAGCTTCGTAATGTTTTGTTTAGTTTTTGATATGCACTTACAGTAAGCCCTACAGTACAATGAAATTTATTTGTGAGATTCATTTTATTTTAAAAATCATAAAAATAAAATTATTTTTATAATGATTTAATGCAATTGTAAAATATTTAAAAGTAAAAAAATTAGGATGAATTAATTTGATTCATTTCATTTTCATATTTAAAAATTCATATACATTAAGTAGTACAATTTCGATGAAGAATATCTATTTTAATGTGAAGTTATGCCTGTATGTAGTCTCAATCGATGGCCGCACATCTAGCACAAATAAAAAATTTTCCCTAATTTTTCCATACCATTAGGAATTACAATCATATAATTTATATCCTCGTGTTACGAATTTTTTAATTATTTGTTAATAAATATAGCTAATATTTTTTTTAAGAATTTACTTTATAGCTTTATCTTTTGATGTCTACTGACTCATATTTTATTTTATATATTAGCTTTCAAATTCGTAGTGTTTCTGACATCTCTCCTTTCCGATTTAAATTGTATTTAGTAAAACTTGCTCAGAATCAATTATTTAATTCCTAAACTTAACATATTAACTTAATTAAACTTAAAATACTTTGGGTAAAATAAAAATTTTAAAGTTACTTTAAACTCTTCAATAATTTATAATTTTATTTTCATAAACTTTAAAGTATAATTTATGTAAATTACTTGTGAAATTTAAAAGGCAACAACCTGGAATGCATGTATTCGAAATTTCTAAATCTTTTTTTAATTAATTAACATAATATTTTTCCATAGATCTGAGAAACATCGCTTGTAAAAAAAACCTTAAACTCCAAATTCATGAATTTCAGCATATAAATTTTATTATATGAAGGATTCATGATTGTAATTTATTTTTAAAATTCAGGCATTCATTTTTTTAATTACTTTGAGTATGTAAAATTTACTTATCTGTAATCCTAGTTCATTTTTAAAAAATGATTTATCATTGATATATATTTTATTAACCATTTTTCTTGATTTTTTATTATTTTAGACTATGATTCTTTAGACTGTAAAATGCAAATTTCAAGTTATTACTTGATAACGTTCTTTTATAATAATCTTAAAAATGTAAGATTCAATTTAAAACATTATAGTGAATGTTTAAAATCTAGTGTTTAGAAATTCCTTTACGTAATTCAATTAAAATTGCTTTCGATTAACTACATTATTTGTCACTTATTTTTAATCCAACAATATCAAAAGGAATAAAGGTATAGTTTTCATATGCTACTTAGTGTTATTTACTATGTATATATATTGAAATATCAATATGAATATAATGTAACAATTTGTTACCATTCCCCCTTTTCCAAAGGGATAACATTTAAATTGAGTAAAAGCATTCCGTAGTAAAAAGTTTTCACAATATCAAAATTGTTCACTTTTTTTAATGAGTTAGTAATCCTGACTGAAATTCACACTATTATATGCATTCACACGGTGCGGAATCAAACCCTTGACTAATTGTTACGTTACTTTAAAAATTCAAGTGCTTAGCTTAGTTTAAATTAACTGTAAGTTTAATTAATGTTTTAAGCAAATAGTTTTGTTGAATTCTCCTTTTTCCAATCGAATATATTGTTAAATAATACCTTTATCTATCTATCTATCTATATATATATATATATATATATATATATATATATATATATATATATATATATATATATATATATATATATATATATATATATATATATATATATATATATATATATATATATATATATATATATATATATATATATATATATATATTACACAGTTTATCTTTTACTATCGTACTTTTCATTTCTTAATGATGGAATTTCTTAATAGTTTTAGTCTTCTAAATGTTAAATAACAGAGGTCCACATTTTTTAACTGCCATTTTTGTATAATGTTAAGGAAATATAGTCAAAATTCTCCAGCAAATATTGAGGAGCTCAAATAATAAAATATTTCTTATAACGTTCATTATTATAAGCATAAGAAACATCCATTATTATGAATTTTGTCTTTCCTTTCAATGATAAAAGATAACATACATAATAATGAAGCATTAATTAAGTTTATAGAGTAAAGCGTATAACAATAGTGTAGAATGGAAATTTCTTACATTTATTTCAAAATTAAATTTCTAATTTATTTCAGTAAAAATTGTATTTTCTTAAAAATTTTATACCAATGAGTATAAAAAACAAAAGAGATAATTTAGTCAAAAATAAAAAAAATAAAAAAGCTTTATGGATTATTATGTTTGTAATTAAAATTTTTCTGTTTTTAATATTTTTTCCTAAATATTGCAAGAAGTTATTTGAAATTATACATTTAATATTTATATTTTTATTTCATAGAGAGAAAAGTAAAAATTGTGTAAAGAAAAAAATCCCAGAACCAGAGGGAGGCATATTTTAGAAATTTAAGCCACATTCCAGATTTAAAAATTTGTAAATTTAAAAAAATGTTAAAGAAGTTATGTAAATTTATTTTCGAAATGTAAATATTATATATTTTGAGAACCATCATCAAAAAACATTACTTGCTTTAATATATCAATACTTGGATGTTTTACACTTTCTGAATTCTATTAAACTTGAATTCCAAAACTATAAGCATATTCAGAACAAATTTCATTTATAAGAATTAACAACATGTAAGTAATAAAAAAAATGTTAATATTAAAATGTATACTCTTTAGTAATTTTTCTCAGTTTCTTGTTTTATAAATTTAATTGATTCGGCAAATGAATCGTTAATTTAATGTAGAAAGGAAATATATGAGAGCGTTGTTTAAAATGATTGTATAAGAATAACTCTCTGAGAGCCTCAATTACCCTCCAGTGAGACGGTTCCAGTGCACTGAATCCTTATGAGAAGCTAATAGCAAGAGAGCGGCCATAGCTATGCAAGGGGAGTTCTGCTCCTCATACAAGGTAACCATAGACAGGAAGAAAAGAAATAGAAAGCAGAAGAGAAGATGGTGAGAAAAGAAAGAGAAGAAAAGATCATTGGGATGACTCTAGATTGTTGTTGCACCAGCATGCTTCCCTGTACCTAACCCTGAGTTGGACTCTACCAGCAGCAGGGTGGAGTCTTCGTGATTTTGAAACAGGGACCAAGCAGAAGACCCCCAATACTTGGCCTACCAGTCCTAGAGGTATCAATTCACTTGGAAGACATTGCGACCACGCCCAATTTTAAATGCCCCAGCCGCCTTTAGCGAATACGACGGATCTTCGGTCGGCTCGGGATTCAAACTCACTGTCTCCAAATAATGAGAACCATACCCTAACCAACCAGACTACCATCTCCCTGCCTCGGGATTATGACAACCGAGTTTATTTAAAGAAATATAACCCTATGAGGAGCAAATCATATCTTATTTTATTCATTTTATGGCCTCATCAATCTCAAGGTTTTTCAACTGCTAATTGAAAACTTTGTATATCAATCACGCTATTAAAATATAATTTCCAAAATATTGAGGTGAATGTTTTTGTATAGAATTAGGTAGGTTGTTCCATTGGTATTACTTGGAATCATAAACTTTTCTGCGTTATTGTACTACTGTATAAGAATTCAATTTACATTTTTGTCAATAACTAAAGGTCCTAAGTTCAATTTCAATTACTGTTGCAAAACCGAATATAGCTGTTACGTTTCTTGCTTTCTCCATGCATGTATGTCGAGGTGAGTGCTCCGGAGTTTTCCAAATTTCTTTCCTTCTGATCCGTCAATATGCAGCCATCTGAAACTCTATGAAAAATTTTCCCTATGGATCTACGATGTTTTGCCATGGGTGACGCATAGTTGCTTTCAACGGTCTAGGATATCCTAAATATTAATTTCTAAAAATTTCTATGAGCAGGTGAAGTACAAAACGCTGAAAATCACGTTCTAGTGAAGAGGGCGACATCAGGGATGGTACCATCGTCTCTAAACTGTTGAAGAGGAATAATGCAAAGAATATTCATTTATTGAAGTTTGGAGACAACGATACAATACTAGGGGACGAATATTTTAGACTTCATGAAAGATAAACACCCATAGGCTTCCTCAGATGGAGTTTTCAGGTGGCTTCAGTATTGAACCCGCGACATTTTTCACCAACTACAGCGGACTCTGCTCTACATCATAGAAAAGCTTTAACTGAATGTTTCTTCTCATCTTCTTTGCATTCATTAAAACTGTGTGCTTTGACAGTAGATTCACATCATACGAAGAGCTTAGATATGAAGTACAAATCAGGAATGTGAAGTTAGCTATCAATCTTCTGCACATGAGGTCTAATTCAATCATTGCCTACTATTTAAAATGAAATGAATACATTAATTTCCACCTTTTTGGAAATAAGAGCTTTTTTCCTGCTATGTCACAAGTGATATACTTAACCATCTTTTTATATAATTTGAATCACACTCACAAAAAGATGAACGTGAATTTTCATACCAACATAATTCCAGAAAAAGATGCATTATCAAAAGATGCTCCACAGCAGTTTTCATTTACTTTTTGTGCAATGATTTGTACTCCTTAATTTTGTTATAGAACTCATTAATGCAATCAGATAGATAAGATCTTATTTTAGTAATCTATTGAAATTATTTATCATCTGTATTGATTTTTATCACGATTGAAAACGCTTCTGCAAACTATTTTGCAATAAATGTGCCTTTAAAAAATGCTAAGAAAATGTTTTAAAGTGTGAATATAATATGTGTTTGTAAAGGGGTAAGAAAGGGGTAAGGTGGTTGATGAGATAAAAGGTTAATAAAATAGAAAAGAAGAATGTAAAAAAGAGAACTTTTAAGCTTGATAATGAAATTTAATATTTTAGTAAATAGTATAACAGATATTAAAATAAGTATGAAACTTAAAATATTTAGCAATTAAAAAATTTAATTTAACTCATACATTGAGACAATTCTAATCAAATGGCTGCTCAGTTGAAAAATGATAACTAAGCCCAAATCATAAATTCGAACTCAATTATTTTAATTTTTACAATAAGACTATAACCAAATAAATAATACACTCTTTAATCAATTAAGAAAATTATGAAGATAAAGTAATATAAATTTTATAAAATGGCATGTGCGCGTATATATAATTTACTGGAATCATGAAGATAAAATATTTTAAAGAAGTAAAAATATATTGCAACCACTTCACCTGTTGATCATGGGAAAGAGAAAAATGTACTCATATCTAATAATAAAATAATTAAGTATTTTTACGATGATCCCCAAGATTCCTTGAGTTTCGAAAGAATGTGAGAGGGGAGAGTTATTTTGACATTGGGACACACTCAAAACCATTAGCTTTTTAAGATAATTCCCAACGATGATTCATAGGGCACTTTCGCGATCATCCTTCCTTCAAAGATAATGAAATTCTGAAGGATTCATCACACATTTTTTGGATGTAGGAGTTTCTTTTAGGTTTTACATTTTGTGTAAGATGTTTATTTTTTAGGTCACATCAGAATATTTTACTTTAATCGTAGGAACGTTTTCAACCCCCAGGCTGGCTTCTTGTCCTCACATTCTCCTCGTTACCTGCTTATCTAACCTGACCGGAAGTATAGAAAGTGTGAACTCAAATTAAAAATTTTAAACTCGCGTGGTGAAGTTGAAAAAGAAAGAGCCGCGCGAAACAGAAGTTTTAGAGCGCGCGGGCTGACAAAAAGGTCACAGTTATGAAGACAGGGAAAAAAATAACAGAAAAAAATTGGCCTTAATAAGGCTGGCAACAAAGAAGAAAAAAAAGTATAACAAAAAGTATGTGATAGCATCAATATATATATATATATATATATATATATATATATATATATATATATATATATATATATATATATATATATATATATATAGATAGATAGATAGATAGATAGATAGATAGATACAGATATGAGAAACATTAAAATGTATCACCCTTGAATGGCAATTTAATGGCCGAATTCCGTTATAAATTTAAGTAGTCGTCTGTATTCCTTGTGAAAAGGCCGGTGACCTGGAAAATCCCAAGCAGCCACTCCGATAAATGTACCTTCACATAGCCTAAAAGGATGACTCATCTCCCATTGTTCAACAGCAAGTCGAATCAAACTCGGAACGTTCTGAAATGATAAGTGCGATTCTACGACTAAGACAATGTTGGCCACACAGATTAACTTTTGAGCAGCGTAATGGACAGCTAAATTTTGAAGGCTCTTGTAAGGCTTTTTAACTCTTTTCGCATTTTGGGAGGACTTTTCTTAGATAGTGGGCCATATTCTGGAGTTGGAAGATAAGAGTTTTGGAAAAAAAATTACCTTTGAGCGACGAACACAACTAAAGCAAGAGAAGCTATTATTATGTTGGTCGCTCAAGGGTCCTTTTTTACACACGAAAACTTATTAGATGGGGACTTACACAGATTAAAGTAGATTCTAAACCTCTTCAAACATCCATGCTCAAGAACGCACGAAATACTGAACCGAAAACTGGAGCTCTTACCAACTCGACAGATATATATATACTGAATGCTGGAATGCAAATCTGTGTTCAACTAAGATAGAGTTAAATTATTAAACATTTTTAAGTATAGACGTTATTTTATCTAATTTATCACGTCGGGCCTTAAGAAATGGATTCATTCCATTATTAGATTGTTTTAACAAACGCACTTACGAATCTTTTAATCCATTGTAAGCACTTGAAGTATCCAAAATCGAGCAATCGCTCTTGTGTAATGTTCATCAATAATAAATGTGAAATTCCAAACCTTACCATAAGTGTTTTTGTAGAATCAGTGCAAAGAATTGCTAGAGCTTCTGTATATTGAAACCACTATTTTGTTAAGGGGACTCCAGCTAATCTTGTCGCCTCATCTCAATTCTAAGTGGCAATAAACAATCAAACATTGTTGAATAACTCTACTGCAAGACAGATGTGGAATGGCGATATTAAAACAAGAACATCCGCACATTTAAAAATTAATCATTATGTTATCTTGCGACAGATCTGTATTGCACTGAAGCGTTAAAATACTCTGGGAATGGCGAAGTGATTAATCATAAAACATAACAGGAATCCTTATTTTTATAATATCATCATGCAATAATAAATTATATACTTTTAATAAACGTTGCAGTTCCTGAAAATTAAGAACAGTGATACAAGGCTTCTGTTTTCAATGAATAATTAAATTTAGCTTATATTTATCTGCCGGAATACGCGTCTATCTTTTTATTCTGCGGTGAATCACAGATAACCGGAAACCACGGAGAGCCGCGCTTTCAGTGGGCCAGTCTCAAATACCTAGAAGGTGACCTAAGAAATGAAGCGAATTCATTTGTGTGGCGGCCCTCACAAAACCGTTATTGATTTCCGTCCGTCTGCGGAGCGTCTGCGCACAGAACAGGTTCTATCGCACACGACTTCCTCCTTCAGTCTGACTCATGTCCGAAAAGAATTCCCCATTTGTTTTTTGTCTGCTGTTCTTTTCCACAAATACATCAATTCGAAATCGTTATGCTGTGGCGCCATCTAGTTTATATGATAGAAAGTATTTATTGAGTTTTGTTATACTTAATGAAATGCGTATTAAAGACATCACACAAGAAATATTATTAATAATTTATTTTTATGGAGTTTGGAATATCTTTATACATTTTTTATTTACTATATAAATTGTTTGATGATATAAAACAGATATTTTTTTCTATATCCTACGAGTATGAAAATACTTTCTAAATCGGAATTCTTTCAATTAAATTTTAATATTGAATACGAAAGGTTTGATATTTCATTTAAATGATAATAAGATAAATTTCATTCTTGCTGAACCAATACTGGCGATAATCAAGTAAAAAAATATACTGCATTTGGAATTCTCGATGCCATTTTTTAAAATAAGAAATCCTTCAAAGTGAAAAATTAACAGAATTATATTTTTTATTGTTAACAAATATTTCTCAAGACAAATTACGTCACGTGTAATTTCAGTTAATGCTACGTATAAATGTATTTATCAAATGTGTTCTTACAGCATTTCATATCAATATTGTGCCATAAGTTAAACTTTATATCACTCATTAAGTCATTTTCTCCCTTTAAGCAACAAAATGTATGACCCCTCTGAATTTATTTCCTTATAATTATTTCTTATTGTCACTTAAAGAAACAACATGAAATAAACATCAGCAAGTTATGAAAACAATATATTCATTTGCAAACTGTATGTATTAAAAATTTTTCTACTTATCTATTCTTAGAATATCTCATGAAAAATAAAATATTTTTTACAAAAATATTTATTATTGCATCGACATGTTATTAAAGCGTTAATAATCTGAATCTAAAATTCACACAATGAAACATCACCTCCCTCCTCCCTTCTTAAAAATTAATGTTCTTCTGATAAACGAGAATTCCCCAATGAAATATCGAGATATTAAATTCATAGCAAAGACGTTAAAATCTTACCTCTAGATTTAAAATTTGCTTACTTTTATTGATAAGGGGAACTTTACGGTATTCTAATTGAAGAGTGGAGAAATAAATACTTAACAACACCAATTGCTGCAAGCGTTCCTCGCGCGTGTGATGGATAGTATTTAGTAATAAGTTTTATTTTGAATCTTCTGCAATGTAGCTCACATAAAGGTATATAGCAGAAGATTGCTTCACTATTGAAATTCTACTACGCAATACTCCTTCAGGTATTTAAATAAAGAAAATATTGACAAGCTCAAGAATCATTATCTATAATTTGTTATTCTAAAAGTGATCGTTACGTCGCACTGTTATTACATCACACTTTTGTGATGATATTTATAAATCAATGCAAATTTTTGTTTTGCTGATAATATGGACATCAATAAAAGAACAACTGCTGATTTGAAACAGGCTTTTCAAACTTTGAAAAAGAATTTTACAGTCATGGTTAACTGTAAAATACATTTTTACCTGCCTCTTTTTCCAGGATTAGAATTATGGAAAAAATCTATTTACATGCAGGGCACTAAGATAATAAATTCTACTACTCATCTACAAATCGGTATATATAAATTTGTAAAAGTTCTTAGCTTTACATATCAAGGCTTTGAAACATTGACAACAATATCTTCTTCTTCTTCTTAATTGGCGTTACAGCCCTATGTAGGCCTTAGCTTCCAATACAACCTCCTTCCACTTTTCCCGCTTCAGAGCCAAACTTTTCCAATTCTTTATCTTCATGGTCTCCAGGTCCTTTTCCACATTATCAATCCATGTTTCTCTGGGTCTCCCCTTCTTTTTGCTATTGAATAATTTACCCTTTGTTATCCTTTTTATGATATTTTTTTCATCTCTGCGGTGTACGTGGCCAAGCCACCGTATTCTTTGTGCTTTAATGAATCTCACTATGTCTTTGTTTCTCACTAGGTGCATTAATTCTTTATTATTTCTTCTGATCCATACACCATTTTCAAGCCTTGGTCCATAGATTTTCCTTAAAATTTTACGTTCAAAAATTCTAATATATTCCGAGTCCCTTACATTCAATGTCCATGTTTCTCCGGCATATGTAACGATTGGTCTAATGAGGGTTTTATAGATTTGCAGTTTTGTTTTTCGTGATATCAATCTATTATTGAATAACTTTTTATTTGCGTAGAAAGCTCTATTACCAGCTTGCACTCTCTCGCATATTTCATTTTGTAGGCTGTTGTCGTTGCAAATAAAAGTTCCAAGATACTTGAATTGTGACACTCCTTCAAAATTTTTACCCTCGATTTCAATACTTCTTGGTTCCCTTCTAGATTCGTTGGGCGATATTATCAAATATTTGGTCTTGCTTTCGTTGATTTGTAAACCAACATTGTTGGCTCTACTTTCCAACTCTCTATAACATTCCTTTAAAGTCCTTTCATTTCTTGAGATGATCACAATGTCATCAGCATATGCACAAATTTGGCTGGATTTATGGTAGATTGTACCTCTTTTGTGCAATTGGCTCAATAGCAGTATGTAGAGCTAGATTGAATAGTGTAGCTGAAACTCCATCACCTTTGTTAAATGCAAAGGTATCACTCATTTTGCCGTTGACCTTAACCTTGGCTTTCGAGTTTTCCATCGTCATCCTTATCAATCTGGTTAATTTCTTTGGTATATTCATTTCTGAAAGTTCTTCAAGTAGCCTTTTTCTATTTATACTGTCAAATGCTTGACGAAAGTCAATAAGCAGTAAAGGCAAATCAATATTGTGTGCGTAAAACAATTCAGTAATTTGCCTCAAGACGAAAATTTGGTCAACTGTGCTTCTTTCGGGTCGGAACCGGCACTGGTATTCACCTAGTATAGGCTCAGAATAAATTCTAAGTTTTTCCAAAATTATTCCAGATAGTATTTTATATGTAACATTTAGAAGTGTTATCCCTCATTAATTATCACAGTTCATTTTATCACCTTTTTTAAAAATTGGGCATATAATTCCCAGTTCCCATTCATTAGGCATGCATTCCTCATTCCAAATTTTAACAATTAGTTTATGAATTTTTTGTAAAAGTTTCTTGCCGCCTTTCTTTATCATTTCTATGTGGATTTGGTCGTTTCCAGAAGCTCTGTTATTTTCCATTTTTTTCATGACCCTTTCCACCTCCTCCAATGTAGGGATATCATGTTCAATTCCTGTATCCCGTTGATCTTCAATACGCGCTCCGTCAATAAAGTTCAGATCATGCTCAGGCTTCTCACTAAGTAACTCCCTGAAGTGCTCTCTCCACCTGTCCAACACTTCATTTTCTTTCCCTAGTACTTCTCCACTCTTACTTTTGCACCCAATTGTTCTTGTTGATATATTTGTACTTATTCTCTTAACTGAGTTATAGAATTTTCTTGTTTCACTGCTATGTGCAAGTTTCTCGATTTCTTTGAATTGTTTTTCGAACATTTCAATTTTCTTTCTTTTACATACATGGTTTGCTTTTCGTCTTAGCTCTTTGTACTTTTCAACACTACTTTCTTTTTGTAACATCTTTTTCCTTGCTTCATTTTTTTTCTGCAATTACCATACGGCATTCCTCATCAAACCATCCCTCATTTTTCCTCTTTTCCTTCACACCTATAATCTTTTCCGACGATTCAATGATGACCCTTTCTATGTTTTTCCATTCACAGTTAATATCTTCTGAATCTGTTTGGTCTGCAATCAATTCTTCAATTGTTTCTTGGTACTTCTTTTCAATCTCTTGTTCTTTCAGTTTTTCAATGTTCCATTTCCTTCCTTTACAAATCTTTGATTTGCTGTTGCTCACAATTCTTTGTCGTATTTTAACTCTTACGAGATAATGGTCAGAGTCACAGTTTGGTCCTCTTAAGGCCCTTACATCCAAAATTGATGATGCATAGCGTCTATTGATCAACACATGGTCAATTTGGTTAACCGTTTTAGAGTCTGGCGACTTCCAAGTTCCCAGATGTATTTGCTTGTGTGGGAAACAAGTGCTTTGGATTTTCATTTTATTTCTTTCGGCAAACTGAACCAGCAGCCTACCGTTTCCATTGCATACTTCATGTAAAGTGTGTTTACCAGCCACCTCTTTCAACCAATCCTCCTTTCCGACTTTGGCGTTAAAGTCTCCAAGAACCACCACCATATCATATTTAACGCATTCACTGATGGCCCTTTCAAGTTCATCATAGAAATCCTCTTTGTATTCATCTTCCTTCTCTTCTGTCGGGGCATATATTGAAAATATTGAAATATTTCTAAACTTTCCTCCAATTCTTATTTTACACATTCTGGCGTTCCAGCGATTCAAATTGTAGTATAGATTTTTTTATTTTCCTGCTAACAATAAATCCAGTTCCATACAATCCAGTTCTTTCATGATCACCACTATATAATAATGAATAATCCTTCTTTTCAATAACTCCGTTTCTCTTCCATCTAATTTCTTGTAGGGCGATCAAATCAATTCCACCTTTTATCATTTCATCAGCTATCTCCTGCATTTTGCCAGGTTTAAGCATTGTCCTTACATTCCATGTTCCCAGATTCATGTCCAGTTTTCTCTTCCGGTCCGATTTCCGTTTGCAGCAGTCCATAGTTTTATTCAGTTGTATTGGTTTCGCAACAGTTGTTTCTTCCGGAGTGGGGTTGTTAGCCCCACGCCCAACCCCCAACCTGGAGGACCAGGGTGTTACTCTTCGTCAGGTGCCTCACTACTGACCTGTCCGGCTTGGGAGGCCCTACCAGTAGCAAGCTACTGCCGGCATAGCTCAGTAGGTCTTTGACACACGCAAGCCCACCAACCAGGCAAGGTGGCAACACCATCGGGGGGACAACAATATCAGTAGTAGGAAAAGGCCGATTCTATGACCAGGATTACCGGGATTATTTCCTTCCCCCTTCTCCCCCCCTTCGTGACGTCATGAGCTCGACTAAGAGTACGGGGGTCTTTTGAGGGAAAATGGTGATCCCCCTCGTGCTGTTGCACGGGGTTGTTGATTACAAAGAATAAATGATTAATACAACAAATTTCTGCATTTTTTTTACTATTAATAATTTCATTGATTTATAACATTTATTTCCCAAGTTTAATTAAATTATATACATTTAATGACTAATCAGTTATAAATTCTGATTAAAAAAGATCAAATTGATATGTTCGCAAATAGATTTCCTTGATTATACATTTATTAATATTTATCAATAAAACCAAAATCGGATTCAAAAACGAAGAGTTGAAAATAAAATTCTATCACAATAAATTAAACATTAATTGAAAGATATACAAATAACTGTGTGAAGAAGTTTATAATCCATTCTCAGCTGCTCTAGTTTTCTATAATAGCAAGAATGCAGTTATTCTTACTACAAAGGATGACAAGCTTTCGGTATTGTTCGCAATAAAATACAGCTTCTCAAGTCCCCTTCTCCATTCTCCAATGATGCATGCTACATTTGTAAGAAAAATAACACGTGTCAAGTATTCGCTATAGCTTACAGTCATCACTATCAATAATGCTGTCTCCTTAATACTGCTATCTATTATCAAAAAGAACGCTTATTGATGACCACGTAGTACCGTGTTGAATTTTGATTTAACACGAATTTAGACCACTAGCCCTTATAAAAAGGGAAAAGGTCTGGTCAGAAAACTCATTCTGACATTAGTATCCTTGTTATCAGTGTAGAGTTTTATTCAGTTTTACTTTGCGAAATTTAAGCTTCATCATGGATGTGGAACAAATTTTCGAAAATTCTACTATGCCAATCACTGACGAATTATTGTCAATTGCTGATTTTGGTGACTTAACGAATACTCAGTTAAATTCTCAGTGGTCGTCAACACCTGATAGTGGAATCATTTGTCCGGAATGTGGCAAGAAGTTTACTCTTCGGCATAATATGTTAAGACACCAGCGTACTCAACACAGAGAACATCGTTACCCTTGCCCTCACTGTTCAAAAACGTTTCTCTGCAATGCAGATCTTCAACACCACCAGAAATTGCATATGCAGAACAAACGTAAAGCTATCGATCTAGCTACATCGTCAAAGAACCGTCGTATAGATATGCAGTTTGTTCCTAATTCAGCTAAGGTACTTAATCGATCAGCTTTAAAAAATCGAGTTACCAACATTCGCCTTCTTAATGTAGGTCATCAAATTGATTTAAAAGAATTCTTTACGTCTAAAGAAAATGAATTCATATCTCATATAACAATTTCTCTCGCAAAACACGAACTAAAATTGAATTGCAGACTAATATGTCGTTACCAAAAGGTAACAAATAATGGTATTGTCAATGAAGAAAAATGCTTTAAGACTAAAAATAAGCCAATACTTCTATCTACAGATCTCCAACAATTTTACCAGGAGACAATAGATAAATTGTTAGCTGAAGAAGATGAGTTTATTGAAAAAGAATCTGGTTGGTCCCTAGAGGAAATTATAGCTTTGGAAATACGATTAAATAAATATAATCCTTTAAGAGGCTCTTCTTACATTGACCTTCCTCCTTCTATAAAGCATAAAAAAAGCTATAATCAACGTAGAATAAAGACAACCGCTGCTTTATGTGGGCTGTGCTTTCAGCTTTTTACTTCATACAAGATTACCATCAACGTGCCAGTCGTATTCATCATTATGAACCATACATTCATACTCTAAATTTCGAAAATATTGAATTTCCCGTGAAACTCAGTGATGTAGGAAAATTTGCAAAAATAAATGGTATATCCATTAATGTGTATAGCTTGTCGGATAAATATGAAATATACCCCTTGGTGATTACAGAAAATGAAAAAGTTACACATCGATTTGATTTACTTAAAATCGGATTCCTCTTCCCATTATGCTTGGATTAAAAATTTATCTCGTCTGATTTCCAAGCAATACAACAATCATCAAAAACATCACTTAATTTGTCGACGCTGCTTACAGTTCTTCCAGACAAAGTCCGTTCTCGAACGCCATCAACTGAGCTGTCAACAATATGAAGCTGTAAGGGTAGTGATGCCTAGCAATCAGTGGTTAACATTTAAAAATGTTCAGCATTTTCATCCTGTACCCTTTGTCATCTATGCTGATTTTGAGTGCTTAACTCAATCTATAGATTCTTGTCAACCAAACCCTTCAACATCCTATACTGAGGCATATCAAAAGCATGAACCCATAAGCTTTTGCTACTATATTACATCTACCACAAATGTATACAAGAAACCTTTTACCTATCGAGGGCCGAATGCAGCTAAAGTTTTTATGGAGAGAATGAAAATTGAAGCTACAGAAATCGAGCTCGTCTATAGAAATAAAAAACCTATGATGCCTTTAACAGAGGAACAGTGGATAGATTTTCAACAGGTGACACATTGCTACATGTGCAAGCAAGTGTTTACAGCAGAAAATTATAAGGTAATTATATATATTTCGATTTATTTTTTATTCATTATATTATAGTCCTAAAAATACATTTCGTGGTAAAATATATTTTTACAATATCTTTTATTATTAATTAAGTATGCTGATTAAAATATTGATATTTTATAGGTCAAGGACCACGACCACCAAACATCGTGGTTCAGAGGAGCTTCTTGTAATGTGTGTAATTTGAAGGCTAAGAATCCGAATTTCATTCCTGTGATATTCCACAACTTGTCTGGCTACGACAGTCATCTTTTCATCAAAAAACTGGGTGGAGATGACAAAAACATTTGTGTGATTCCAGAAAATGAAGAAAAATATTTTTCTTTTTCCAAGCAAGTGAGCAAACATCTAAGCCTTAGATTCCTAGATTCTTTCTGATTTATGGCCAGCAGTTTAGATAAATTAGCAAAGAATTTAACCATTGATCAATTCAATATTATTAATCACCATTTCTCAGCTGATCAGGTACCGCTTTTGGTTCGCAAGGGAGTATATCCGTATGATTATATCAATCATACAGATAAATTTTTGGAAGATCGTTTGCCTCCACAAGAAGCCTTTTACAATCGCTTAAATGAATCCGACATCACTTTAGAAGATTACTTACATGCCCAGCATGTTTGGGAAGCATTTCACATCAAGAATCTTGGGGAATATGCAGATCTGTATGTGAAAACTGACGTCTTGCTTTTGGCAGATATATTCGAAAACTTTCGAAATGTTTGCTTGAAGACATATGGTTTGGATCCTGCGTGGTATTTCACGGCACCAGGACTTTCATGGGATGCAATGCTGAAGAAAACTGAGATTCAATTAGAGTTGCTCAGTGACTACGAAATGCTCTTATTTGTTGAAAATGGTATTCGTGGAGGTGTGTCCCAATGTCGTCACTGATATGCTCGAGCCAATAATCCTTAAATGGGGGATTATGACGAAACCCAACCAAATAATTACCTTTTGTATCTAGATGCAAATAATTTGTATGGTTGGGCAATGTCACAATATTTGCCTGTAGGGGATTTTAAATGGTTGGACCCTTCCACAAATGTTCTGAACACTCCGAGTGATAGTGCAGTTAGATATATTTTGGAAGTTACATTAGAATAACCTGAATTACTTCATGATTTACATTCAGACCTGCCACTTGGCCCAGAAACTATAGTTCCTCCTGGCTGCAAGGAAAAAAGACTGATAACTACTTTATTTAAAAAGGAGCGGTATGTTTTACATTACCGAAATTTACAACAATACATTAGTCATGGTCTCTCTTACTGAGGTACATAGAATTCTTCAGTTTACTCAATCTCCATGGTTAAAAATTTATATTGAATTAAATACTCAACTTAGAACATCAGCAACTAATGAGTTTGAGAAAAATTTCTATAAACTTATGAATAATGCTGTGTTCGGGAAAACCATAGAGAACATTCGAAACAGAGTGGATATTAAGTTATGTTGTAATGCTGAGAATGCAGAAAAATGGATAGCTAGAAGTAATTTTAAAGATCGCACAATATTTTCTGAAGATCTAATTGCTATACACATGCGGCGAACAGTTTTGACATTCAACAAACCAATAATTAAATTATAGGAATGGTTATTCTTGATGTCTCTAAAACACTAATGTATGACTTCCATTATTCAAAGATGTTACCAAAATATGGTGAGAAGCTTAAACTTTTATATACTGATAGTTTCATTTATAACATTTACATAAGATGTATAAGAAGACATGAAGCAAAGCATCGACTTTTATGATATTTCTGACTATTCCCTTAATAACATCCACGGCATTCCGTTAGTTAATAAGAAGGTGCTTGGAAAAATGAAAGATGAAATAAAAGGAAATATCATGTCAGAATTCATCGGACTTAGGTCCAAAATGTACGCTTTCAAAGTTAACGGTACAGAAACCAAAAAGCTGAAAGGTATAAAAAAGACTGCCATAGAAAATAAAATACAATTTGAGGACTATCAGAAATGTTTGCTCGACCACAAAGAACTTGTGACAAGCATGAATATGATACGCTCTAAACGTCACGAGGTGTATACAGTCACCTTAAATAAATTGGCATTATCGCCTTATGATCAAAAAAGATATATCTTAGAAAATAAGATCGATACCCTTCCTTTCGGACATTACTCCTTAAAGGACTAATATGTAATTTAAACAAATAATCGATATATATTATGAAAATGTATCATTTAATATGTAATCTGTTGGTATAGAAAAATAAAAAAAAATTTCACCGCATGTATATGTATTTTATCATTAGTATATTCATATATAAATTGTATGCATTAATCTAAGGAAGTATTAATTAATTAAAAATTATATTTTCTTATATTTTTTTAGAAAATTTTTTGTATAAAGAACCCATCTTATTATTATATTTTATTTAGTTATTTTACCACTTTTATAATCATTACTTCAGAAGTATTATAAATAGCTGTTATAAATAGCTATTTTTTTTTATTTTTTTTGCAACTTATTATTCGACATGGATACCTTGAAGCTGAAACATCCTTTTACCATGATAGTTGCTGGTCCTACAGGCTGTGGAAAAACTCATTTCGTAAAAAAGCTGATCCAATTTAAAATGATCCACCCCTTTCCAAAAATTATAATATGGTGCTATGGTGCATATCAAAGCCTTTTATCAGAAATGCATGATATCACATTTCATGAAGGTATTCCTTCTAATTTAAGTAATTATTATGATTCTTTGATTGTTATAGATGATTTAATGAGTGAGCTTGGTAATAATTCAAAATTAACGAATTTATTTACTAAAGGTTCACATCATAGAAATGTGAGTGTGATATTTATTGTTCAAAATATCTTTCACAAAGGAAAAGAGATGAGAAAAAAATATCATTGAATTCTCATTATTTAATATTATTTAAAAATCCAAGGGATAGATCTCGAATTATGCATTTAGGACGGCAACTGCATCCATCTAAAGTTAAGTTCTTTCTAGAAAGCTACGAAGATGCTACTTCAAAACCCTTTCAATACTTGTTATTAGATCTCAAGAGTGATACAGATGAATCATTACGCATGCGTACTGATATGTTCCCAGGAGATATTTATTACGTGTATCAGCCTCGATGACTTTATTCTTAACTGATCACCCGAAACGAAAGGATGACATCGTCAGCAATTATTGATTTTGAAGGTTATCAGCTCCCTTCCAGACATTTCATCGTAAATGAATTAGCTTTTTACGCTATCGAAGGACCGCATTTTAGAGGCTCATGGACTTTGCAACCACCGCTTTTTTTCGAAAACTTACCATCAACACAAAAAAATCAATTTTTATGGGTATCACGAAATATTCATCATATGGATTGGAAGGAAGGACAATTACCTTACGAAAAGTTTAGAAGTATTTTGAATCTTCTATTTGAAGTGTTTCCCACAATTTATATAAAAGGAATTGAGAAACAAGGATTTTTAGAATTCTTATCAGGTCGGCATTGTATTAATTTGGAAGATTTAAACTGTCCGAAAATAGAGAAATTGTGATTCATACCTCCTGCTCTGTTCACGGTTCCAGCTTTCGTCATTGCGCTCTAGTTAAAGTTACTGTGCATTCGGAGAATTTCTCAAATCTCTATAAATATAGAAAAATTTAAGCATGCATATCATTTAGTAACAAGATGTCAATATGTACAGAACAAGAGCTGCAGCTCTTGAAAGATATCTCCAAAAGTAAAAATCCTAAACTTATTCTTCAAAAGTGTCCCAAAAGTATTATTAAATTACTTTGTGAATGCATATTGAATGTCTTACATGGAAATGTGTTTCTAACAAAAACCCAAAAAAGTTGACTTTCATCACACAAGCAAAGTTTAAGAAAACTTTCCAATAAAAAAATTCCCTTGTATAAGAAAAGAAAAGTACTTATTCAAAAAGATAGTGGTTTTCTCTCCATTTTATTACATGCTGCGATTTCCGTCATAAGTTCGTTGATTCATGGAGTATAGCAAGAAATTCGTTCTCATCCCTGAAGATCGTGTTCAAGTAACAGAACATATGACTGAAATGGATCAGCAAATGAGGAGTATTTTACAGAGTAAAGATTTAACAGATAGTGAAAAAGCAATCCTTTATTTACAGAAACTGCAAAAGTACACGAATTTTTCTACTAATAAGGTTAATAATATTTCTGAAGAGCGCCAGTTACTGTTGTGGAAAATGATACATCTACTGTGAAACAAAAAGACGAAGTGGAAAAAAATACTTTAAATATTGTTCCTGTTAGATACAAAAGCCTTGCCAAAGATATCCTCAATTTTCTTAAGGAACAAACTACGCTTAAGTGGAATTCAAAAGGTGAAATGATATATAAAGGTGAAATCATTCCTCGCACAAATATTGTTATTCTAATTAATGAATTCTTGAGGAATAAGAAAAAAACTGTTAAGGGATATAACACTTCTTTAAATGTCTTAAGAGACATAAAATTCCCCATGTGTATTTGGATATTAATAGCAAATTGTATAAGAATGAAGACATTGTTGAAAATCATATTGGTAATGGTAAAATGTTATGAAACCAACCTTGTATGCTCGAAGAAATAGCTTGGCTTACATTTTAATATTGAATAAAAAGAATTATTTTTATAATTTGAATGAGTCAATTTGTATTACTTTATTTATATTAATAATATATGTATTTGTATTTTAAAATATTATTTGTTAAATCTATCTATCTATATATACACGTATATATTGATGAAAGTTGTTTTAATTCGGAGAAAATTGATTATTAAATTGAAAGAAAAAATTAACTTTATCTAAATGAAAAGTTTTTCTCTGAAAAATTTTCTATTAAAACGAAAAAACAATTTATAGAAAGGAAAAAAAATAAATGTAAAGGAAGAAAATTAAAATTTTTAAAGAAAAATATAATTAATATTTATTAAATCAAAAACAATTAGTTAAAATTTAAAATAAATAAATTAGTTAAAATGTATTTTAAAAAAAGTAAAATTCTTGCTTTTCTTTATATATAAACATATTTATTAAAATGTCTAATGATGCCAACTTTTGAAATTTATAAAAAGCAATTTAAAAGAAAACAAGGTAATTTTATTTAATTTTCATATATATATATATATACATATATATATATATATATATTTATTTAAAAAAATCATCTTATAAAAGCTTTTGAAAAATAATTATTTAAGTGAAAAGAAAATAGTTGGGTGAAATATGATACGAGAGAGAGAGAGAGAGAAAGAAGATAAAAAAGATTTTATTGATGTTGTTTTTTTTTAATTACGTAAATTATGAATAAAATATAAATAATATGAAAAATATATGTGAAGCAATTTTTCTTTTTTATATTCTAAAAATGATTCTTACCACATAATTCTTTTTAACAACAGAAAATTATTGCTTTTGTTTTTACATAAATTCTGGATGATAGAATTAATTGAATTTCCTATAGACAGCGTTTCAATATATAGTGAATACAGTAATGTCCACATACATTAGACGTTAGACTCTGAAATGTAACTGAGTTCCAACACACATATGGATAATGAGAAACATAATTTAGAATCAACTCTCCATAAAATTCAGGTGGTTGCCCGTATGAATCAAAATACTTCAGCCTTCCTTTTTCATCCACAAATAAGGCCATCCAGTGTGAACCGGTTTCCCATGATTTATCGTTTTTGATAACAATAACAATATTCCATGAAGGATATGGATTGTATCCGCTGCGTACACTCCTCGAAAAAAGGGTGCTGTTCTCATATTTCGAGATAGGATATTATTTATTTGTTGTCCATTCGTCTCTAATTACCAAAGTCATATAAAATGTTCCTAGTCTAGTTTATCTCAATTACATTTTCAAATTCCGCATACACAATGACACTTAATGTTCGGGAAAGTGGTTTGCTATACTTTAATTCTAATCGAAAATTACTGTGTGTTTTAAAAGATTCAAGCGATTCCACTGCACAGATCTGGAGACATATCAAAACAATGTAACGTGTAGTCATTAGGATATTCCTCTCTTGAAATAAATATACCGTTATCTTGACCCATTCTTTCTGTACCTAAAAATAAGCTCTGATATGCTCTTATGTATTGATTCTCAGCAAAATTAAGCTCTAAAGGATTATGAGGCATGGGGTGTCCATCTATGTAAATTCCAATGAAATTTAAATCAAAATACTTAAACTAAAAAGGAGATTTATCTAAACTTCCATGAAAAGCTTCATTTTCGACACATCCAATTATTATTCGCTTAAGCATTTGACCAATGAATATATTATCTTGCACAAAAGACATGTTTCCTTTTGGTATCGAATACACTTTGCATAGCACTCTATTGATAGGATATTTCGCAGTTGCTCCTTCATCCAAAGCTTTGCCGTGTCCAAGAATAACTCCTGGACTTTACGCACTAGCAAAGAAACATGATCAAATACGACTTTGAATCCTTCTTTACCTAGAAAACAAAATTCATTCTTGCTTCTTATAAGTTTAATTTTTAAATCAACTAAATAATAATTTTTCTTGATGAAATAAATCACTATGGATGCAGCCGATCATATCCACTGCAGCACTATTTCTGAAAAGAGCAGATCGTTTTTTAATCCATTTTCTGAACCCTTATAAAATAATTCAGCAGTCAGTTGTGAAGTTTTGCTATCGAAACCATGATTGATAAGAGTTTCAATGTAAGATCGATAAGAATATGTATTATTTGAGTTTGAAACCAGACGTTCATTTAGAGAAACATCTACTTGGGAAAATAGTGAATGTAGAAATAAATTCACAGGTCCTATATCTGCTTCTTTTTCTATAGCTGTATTATTATTTAAAATTCTGGCTTTGACATGTAGTTGAGTGTAGCTGAGATCGATGTATTCTTCGGTTGAACCACAGAGGACAAATTCTACAGGTCCTCCAGTTGAAACACTTGATAAAGGATGGAACTCAACCCACTTTCCGCTTTGTATAACAGTTTGTGTTCCAGGTAAGTGAAAAAGTTCTAACTCTGATTTTACGCATTCCGGAGAATCTTTCAATAGGAAAGCCATCACGAATCAAACATATCACGTCCTCTCACTTTTCGGATTTTCGATGAAATGACTTGTCTTTGCTTTTTGCGTTTTCTTTTATACTTTCCTTTCCCTACCATAGACTGTATTTTGTCAAGAGCTTTTTGTGCTAATATTTTACGAGGGGGAGAAGTCTCTCTCCCCCTCAAAAGACCCCCGTACTCTTAGACTAGCTCATGACGTCACGAAGGGGGGGAACAAGGGGGAAGGAAATAATCCCGGTAATCCTGGTCGTAGAATCGGCCTTGTCCTACTACTAATATCACATCTAAAATTCAGAATCGATTCAATACTGCCAACAGATGTGTTTTTATGGATTAAAGAATTATCAAAAATCAAATTTAATGAAAAGGAAAATTAAGCTGTTAATTTATGAAGTGTAATCAGACCTATACTTACATACTCATCAGAAACTTGGACAGGAACACAAAAAGATGAAAATGTTCTTGTTCTTGTAGTCTTTAAGCGGCAGGTACTAAGAGTCATTTTTAGAGGCATGCAAGTTGATGAATTCTGGAACAGACGCTCAATTCTATCTTGCCTTCAGAAAACTTGATGTCATCAATTGTTGGTCCCGGGTTCGAATCCCAGTTAGGGAATGGGTGTTCCTTTCTCTCTCTGTTTTCATTTTCCTTTATTCTGAGATGATGTGTGAATGTGGTCCACCCTATAAACGAGTTTGTGGTAAAGTGACATGGATAATGCTACTCGCCTTCATGACTTGGTTCACATAGAGTAACGATAAATGATTTGGGAGGGGGGGTTCCGACTTTGTTGTGGTGAAAGGTTAGCCACCCAGAGCCTCTGCCGTAAGAAAAAGAAAAAAAATTGAAAGGATATTTTTGCAAAAATTATGCACTTTGGTAGTACGGCACCATAACTCTAATAAATGAAAAAATGTACCGCTTGTAAATTGTATATAATCTTTAACTGAAGAAAAAGGAATGTATTCAGAAGAAAGTTCAGGAGACTGTGAAACTAAAATCATGTGAGCAATTATGACTTTGTGGCATGTGTTTATAATTACTTTCAATAGGAGCAGTTAAATTCATGAAAAATATACTTGTGTAGTATTTGAGTAGCTCATTGTAGTTGGAAAAAAATAATGCTACTCATTATTTTTCATGGCTGTTTATTAAGATTTATCCAAATCAATGTTGTGCACTACAAAATAGGATGTTACGTTCCTTGAAAAAAAAATCGAATAAGGTACGAATGTTAGCAATGTCCTTTTAGCTATGAATCTATGGAAATAGAGACTCCTTCAACCCGCATTTTTGATCGAAATCGTAAAACGTAAGCAACGTGAAGACAGTAAAGATTATACTTTTTTAAAATCCCCAAAAAATGCATTGACTGTAAATATGTTCATAAAATCTTGTTAAACAAACATTTCTGATGTCTCTATCAACATTCATCAATTCGAAGTTCATGTGTCAAAATGAAAAGTATATTTAAAGGAAAAAAACATTTAGAAAACAATGTAATTAAAGTAAAAAAATTAAAATATTAAAGAAAATTGAAAGTTAATTAAAATTAATTAAAGATAATTAAAATATTAATAAATATTGAAGTAGTGTACTAAAATATTTTTTAATAATATTTTAGTACACTACTTCAATATTCTACAATCATTCGACGCGCGTCACTGCAATTTATATTCTGCCTCACATTCTTACAACTTTTGCTTATATATATATGTACAGAGAGAGAGAGAGAGAGAAGCAAATAAAATAGATATTAAATTACCTTTAAAAATTAGCCTAGGACACAGGCTTATTATCGAATATCAGTTGATTATTCAGTACAGTTTTCTTATTTAGTCCTATTAGTCTCCACTACCCAGTGTTATTTAACAACCGGTTTATTGCCCATAATTTGCAAATGAATGAATGTAAAAACACCAAATTTGGATGACAAGAGCACGAAACAGCTATGATTGCAGTACAGAAGTTTACGTGAGTAAAACGTATAAATGATTTATAACGAGAAAAGGCATCACCCTAAAAAAAAGTCAATTCTTGGTTTAAAAATTAGAATTTTTATCAATTTAAATTTATAAATTTTAATTTAAATTTGACTTGGTCTAGCATTTATAATCGCAGAAAAAATTAGTCTGTGTTTCCCGGATTAAAGTTTTCATGTTTGTTATATTAAAGTGTAAGTAGAAAAAAAACTAGATATTAGATAAAACTTTTGATTTTGACTTTCATTTTAAACAATTTAGTTTTGATTAATTTGTGTCAGCTCAAAAGTGCTTCTAAAAGTTTTGCTTAGCTAAAAGCTTACGTCGTCATATTTAAAGGTTATATATATATATATATATATATATATATATATATATATATATATATATATATATATATATATATATATATATATATATATATATATATATCTGTGAGTCAAGATTGCTTCTTATTTCAAAGATGTAATTTATGTATTTTCACTGCAATTATTACACATTATTTTGATGGTTGGTAATGACACACTTAAATAAGATGATAAACTCAAGAATTTCAGATTTATTTAAAATATTAATATATTTATTTAAAATATTAATAAATTTATTTAAAAGATTACGATTTTTTTAATTTTAAATTACTTTGTGTATTTCACTTTTATCTAGGAAGAAAACAATAAATTTATGAAAACATTTTGCTTATTCTATCTATACATTTGAAGTATTTTAAAGTGAGTTGAAGCTCACACAAGTCTTTCTTTTGACAATATATCTAAGACCGACCGACATGCATTGCTTTATAACAGGGATGGCGAACTTTTTTTGATGTCCGTGCTACAAAGTCATAAAAATTCTTTTTTAAATAGGCAACGTGCCACAGTAAAATTTCATTCGAAATGTTAGCGTGGTAAAACTATACGTCAGAATAATTAAATAAACATATAAAAGCAATTCTTCTTTAAGCAATTATTTATTAATCAATGTTTTACAAAAAGCAATATGCTAGAAACAAAATTCACATTAAAAACAATTGTTTTTAATGTGATTTTTGTTGCTGTACACAAGATGATAAGGATTTAATATTTGGTTCATATTTAGTTAACTTCAACAGTACGCATGCAGAGCTCGACTCTCATCCGTCATTCTATTCCTATATTTATTTTTTATAAAATTTAATCCTGAAAATAGAGATTCACATGCCCACCTCAATGAAAATATTGATAAAATTGTTTTTGCTAATATTTTTAAACAATTAAACGTGTCAGGAATTGAATTTCATGTAGTTAGAATTTCATCTTCAGAAATTTTATTTATTATATCCAATAATGGATAACTATCAATAATTTCTAAATCATTTCTTAAATCAACAAATTTTTGGTTTCATATGGTACTTGACTGAAATTCAACTAATTCCATTTCTAATTCATTAAAATCTGACCACTTAAGGACTTTTAAATTTAATTTTTCAAATGTTATTGTATAAAGATATAAAATAAATTTTAAAGTTTCTTCAATTCTTTAAACTGCATGAATCTTGCAGAAAATTCCTGAATCTGGTATTGAATTGCCATTGAAAATTCTTTCATTAATGACTCTTTATTTGGATTTTCGTGACATTAACTTTCAGAAAAAAAAATTTTGTATTCGGAAAATGTTTATATGAATTTGAAAGAATATCATGATTAAAAATCTGTAATTTGACTTCGTCTCTTTGATTAAGTCAAAGATTATAATGACTGTTTTATTAACACCTTGTAGTTTTATATATAATACATTTAAGTGAGAGCATAAATCAGTGAAAAAATATAACTTTGCTATCCATTCTACATCCAATAGTTGATTGTATTGGTCAATAATGTTCTCATTATTTTGAAATAATCTTATTTTCCCTAAACAATCTACAAATCTTTGCAAAACATTTCCGCGGCTTAACCAGCGTACATTATCGTATAAAGTAAGCTATTGTAAGACGAGTTTATTTGGTTTAACAATTCTTGAAATTTTCTTTTATTTAGTGCTCGTGCTGATATAAAATTAACTAATTTTGTCACAAATCTCAAAATATCATCAAACATTTTTAAACCTGTTTTGGCACATAACGCTTGTTGGTGAATAATGCAATAAAAATCAAGAAATGTGTGTCCAATACGTTTTGTTAATAAATTTTTAAATCTATTTTCCCATTTAGTTAAGCTGCCGGCACTGTCAGTTGTAACTGACACAATTTTAAAAGAACATATTTCTCTTTTTTTCAATGCATCTATAACTGCATTACAAATGTTTAATCCTTTTGTTATTGTTATTAATGTTGATAAACTTATTAGCGCTTCTTTAATATTGTTTTGAAAAAATAACATACAAAAATTGCTAAGCGAGTAGAGCCTGTTACGTCGGTAGACTCGTCAAGGCAAATGGATATAAAATCGCAAGACTTTATATGAACTTTTTGTTGAAATTTTACATTTTCCGCCATACCCAAAATTCTCTCTTTCTCTGTAAACCTAGCTATCGGCGTGTCTTTAATTCTTTGGATAATTTTTTCTTTATTTTCGAAATCATCGAATAAGTATAATTGCACATTGCAACCAAGCATCCTTTAAAAATTCGCCTTCATTAAAAGGTTTCGCATACTGAGCAATAGTTTTTGAAACTTGATAACTAGCAGCAGTGGTGTTTGATTGAGTTCCAATATATATCGTTGGAGAATAGTTTGAGCATTTTTATTTTTTAATGCACGTAATATATACTACTTTTACTCTTCTACACTTCGATCGAGAAGAAATTTATGGTTGGTTTCATAATGCCTCTTTACTGAACATGTTCTATAGACTACAATTTTAGAACATAAAATACAAATTGCTTCACTGTCCTTTTCAATTATACCGAATCTATCGGTCCACCACAAACAAACACACAAGCTTGAAGTTCTCTGCTACTACATGTTCGGATCATTTCGATTTCTTCATTGAACTAGCGATAGTAAGAAATTCTATATATATATATATATATATATATATATATATATATATATATATATATATATATATATATATATATATATATATATATATATATATATATATATATATATATATATATATATATATATATATATATATATATATATATATTCTGCATTCGTTTGCAAGAACAAATTTCGTCACATATTTAAGTACTAGAAAATATTACCAATAGAAGAAAATAATAAATAATATATTAATTCAACATAATTTTAATAATTATTTCTATATTTTACACTGATTTAATGATAAAATAATTTCTCATAATATTGGAATATTTTATTGTTCAAAAACAAGCAAAATAAATTATGTTTAGTAACTTTTAACACCTTAAGGTTGTTACAGGTTGAAACTTCAGTCGTGACGTGATATGTTCTTGCAAACGAATGCAGAATATAAAATATGATGTAAAAATATTTACCTAAAAATAACACTATATCCATTTACAATAAACGGTTATATTTTTTAACATGTTACTGAAGTTTCAAAGACAATGGTTTCTTTGAATAGGAAATACAATATTCACAGAATTACAGATTTGTCAACTGTCATAAAATTTTTGTATTATGTACAGATTTTAATCTTTTATAGAAAAATTCATCCTGAACTAGCTTTTAAAAATATAAATTTTGATGTGTTTTATAATAAGATTTTAGAAAAATAATATTTCTTTTGTCTTATATCAAATCTGTATTAATATTTTCACAGCCAATATTTTAGCCAAAAATCTTCTTTTTGAAAAGAAATAATATATTTCAGCATTTTTATGAAAAACAAGATGCATAAAATGATAAAATAATTTTAATTTATATTAAGAATATGTCAGTGCAAAGTGTTAAAAGAGCAATAACACATTTTTTTTTCGAAATTAATTTTCTTGACTATTCATAAATTCTTTTCCCAATATCATAAAACTGTTTCCATTTCTAGTATTTATATACAAAATGGAAATATTTTCAATGACATAGATTATCTATAGTTTTTTGTTAAATTATTTAAGTTTGCTGTCTAATCATGTAGAACTGACGAACAATAGTTCAAAGGAATTTTGTGATTGATGCAATTACTGTATAAAAAGCTTATCAAATTCTGTCATACAGTTGGTGATCGGTTAACGAACATAATCCGTTACAAGAATCTGTTCGCTATCTGAATTGTTCGTTAACCAATCATATAATTACCATAGAATTTTTTTGTGAAATCGATTAATTCGTTCCGGAGACCCTAAAAATTAAATTATAAAATGAATGCATAATTTCTTATGAAGTTTATTAAATAATTATACATACGTGTATTGTCTTGCATATTAATCATTCCTTTTCAATTTTTGCTTATGGGGTATTAAAGAACATGTCCAATGTCGATTGCTTTTCTCTCTTTTTTAAGACTTTCCGGAAATGATTAATACCATTGTTGTTGAAAAGATCCCTAACCTTACTGATATCAGCTTGGTTTGGGTGTCATTCTTAGACCAATGCTCTAATATTTTCCATGCAATAACCAATGCTCTATACATTTCTTAGTAAGTTTATTAAATAATTATACATACATATTGTCTTGCATATTAAGGAACATGTCCAATGTCGATTGCTTTTCTCTCTTTTTTAAGACTTTCCGGAAATAATTAATAGCATTGTTGTTGTAAAGATCCCTAACCTTACCCTAGTAGCAATTCAACACTGGGATAGTGATTGGGTTTCAGACTTGAACCAATGAAACTCAGCGGCCCCTGTGCGGCAATAGTGCATGGAACAGTGCACTATTTGTCACCTCGGCCGGAGAGCGGTTGTGGTATCCCCGCTCGTTCAGTTGAAGTGCACGGTGTGATGAGCTTATGGCATATGGCCCGGTGAGTTTTTTAAGATTCGATGAAAAGGGAGTGAGTGGAGCGATGATATTATACCATGCAATTTTGCATTCTACTCGTGTACTAATCTGTTTTCTGGATTAAATATCAAAAATACACGTTTAAAAATAATTTAACGATAGTTATGATTTTCCAAATATTTTTTTTAAATTTTACAATGGATATTTAATTGTAAAAATATTAAAAAATATATTATTGCTTCTATAAGACATTTTTCAACATAAATTTATATTTATATCTCATAAATTTATTCAGAAGTTTGGTTCTAAAGATTAGAATCATAAGTTATTCATTTAGTTATTCGTAACAATTGGTATATCTTAACATAGGGCATATCTAAACAAGAGATTTAGAATAATTTAATATAGAACACAAGATAACTTTAATTCCTTTTTGATATTGTTTTTCATCAATTTTATATTAACAGCAGAAAAATTGACTTAAACATGAATATTCTTGAAATTTTTTAAAAGAAATATTTGTAGAGCAAAGGGTGATAAAAAGTTACAAATTTTTTGTAATAATTGTATTAAATTTATTATTGCTATGAGATTAAAAATATAGTTGTATTCTCAGTTACAAGTGTTTCTACATATTTCATTGTAATTTTTTGAAATATTTGTTTAATTCTCCATTTCAATATTTATGAACTTAATCACAAAAATAAAATGTTCACAAAAGATAAAGTTTTATTATTATCCTTTTTTACATATTATATACATCAGACTGGGCTTTTTCCAAAGTTCTTTTGAAGTGTCCCCCATCTTTGTCAGAAACACACATAGGTCATTTCTTAGTATATTGCTGTACATCACTATCTGTAATACAGCTGCCATGGCATTGAGCAGAAGCTACAAATAAAAATAAAAATAATTAATATCAGAAACATAACTTTTCAAGCATTTATATTTGATACTATTAACATTAAATTGCTTCTGAATAAATTCTGTAATCTAACAAAATAATTTTAAATATTATACTGAAATGTCATGCAAATTTAAAGTTGTTAAAAGATTATTAAAATTATGATTTAAATTTAGAAGGAAAACTTATAAATTATAAAGTTTATCTATATACTCCAATTAACATTTTGATCCAATGGCAAACTTCACATTTAATTAGCATATAAATACGTAAATGAAAAATAAAAACTATCCATTAATTTTTCATAATAAGTTACAAACACTAAATAAAAAAAATCATATACATTAAACAAAGGATAACAGAAACATAAGAAATATTGTGTTATTATGATTTTTTACAATGGTTATGATTCTGAAATATTTAGAGTAAACTGAATAGTAAAAATAAATTTTTACATTCGAATTTAATGATGTTTTCATACATCATTATATACCTTTTAAAATTTATTTCTACAATTTATTCTCTGTCAGGAGCACACATCAACCATTTCTTTATATATATTGCTGTACATCAATATCTGCGATACAGCTGTCACGGTGGCAAAGAGAAGCTATAAATAAATAAATTTTGCTCCTATAAATGATGTTAAATAAAATAACATCAGAAACAAAGTAATAGCAATATTACAAACATTTTTATAATTGATACTATTAACATTAAATTGCTTCTGTTATAAAACAATTTTAAACATTACATGGAAATGTCACAAAAATTAAGGTTGTTAAAATATTACACACAATTAATGTTTAAATTTAAAGAAAAAAAGTTATATAAATTTAATCCATATCCTCTAATCAACATTTTGATCCTATGGTAA
Organism: Latrodectus hesperus; assembly: GCA_037975125.1. Classification (NCBI taxonomy): domain Eukaryota; kingdom Metazoa; phylum Arthropoda; class Arachnida; order Araneae; family Theridiidae; genus Latrodectus; species Latrodectus hesperus. The sequence goes on along the minus strand of CM075850.1, from coordinate 98,000,485 downwards.
ACTTTGTATTAAAAAAATACATAAGCACACATCCACACAAAGCATAAATGAAAAATAGAAAATAACAATTCTTCTTAATTTTAAGTTACAGGAACAATAAAAACTAAAATTAAATGCATTAAACAAAGGATAATAAAACATGTAATTAAAAATTATAACAGAAACATAGGAAATATCATTTTCTTATGATTTGTTACAATGGTTATTATTTTGAGATATTTTGATTAAATTCAATTAGCTAAACTTTTACATTTGAATTTAATTATGTTTTCATATTGCACTATATTTCTTTTAAAATTTATTTGTACTAGTAGTTCACTTTAGAAATTTTAAAAATAAAATGCTAACTTGTAGTCAAATTCATAACATTCTGAAGGGTGGAAAATGGATGTTTAACACCTGTATTCCTATTTTAGTTACACTGCTTTGACAAATCATTTGTCATGATTTCCATGATCATTCTTCAGATTATGCCAATAGAGCTTGTGCCATCTTTATTAGTCAAAACAGTCAGCTGAAAATAATTACAAAATATTAAAAATATAAAATTCAACATAAGTTTTAGTTCCTCCACCCTACTTCATGTTAATACTTGTTTATCTATCAACTAAATATTTTTATATACAAACCTAATGTTTTTTGTTATTTAAATTACTTTGAAATTTGCATTATGTCAGGAAAAAATTCCAAGAAAGATGAAAACCAGACCAAGTTTCTGGAATTATTTCTTTTAAAAATAAATATTACAGTAGACATTAACATTAAATATAATTTTTGCAGTAATATATAAATGTACACTTCAATGTCTGCCAGCTTGAAATACAAAATTTACACATTGTATTCATTGGCATTAATGTATGGTTTAACAATTTTCCATATAATAATATTTGTAATATTTATTATATTATTTTGCTATTATAGTATAAAATATTTTGCTCTATAAAAATTGTTATTTAGTATTCAAAAATAAAAAAATAAAATGAATAATTATTATTAAAATTGAACTATAAAAACAGATTTTATAAAAAAAGTAAATAAAATAAAACATATATATATATATATGTGTATATATATATATATATATATATATATATATATATATATATATATATATATATATATATATACAGTAGTACTTTTCCATTCTACCCCATCAATAATTGGAAAGAAAACATCATAAATTAGTCCTAAATATTCCATTGTCATCGTGTATTGTTTAAAAAGGTTTACATTTTTAGAAAATAGTAAAAATAGTACAAACATTTTATTTACATTTTTTTTCACGTGAAACTAATTAGACCAGGACATACAATTTTAAAGAGGATTCCGAACCACTAACAAAACCCAAGGTGATGTTAGGGCAAGTATCTTTTCTAACACTAGGTGGCAGCATGAGCCAGTTGTAATACAGTAATTAATTTCTTAAAAATGGTATAAATTGGAATAATATTTATGTAACTAAAAATAAATTAAAATATATATAATTGTATTATTGACTGTAAACAATACTTTAAACATCAAAATATGAGTTATTATCTTTTGTTTTATTTTCCCTGAATTCTGTTTTGTATAATAATATTGGTAACTGTGACTTGTGAATTTTAACTGTAACCTGAAAAGTAACTGTTTACCGTGTGTTGTTGCAGAGTAGCTTGTAAAAATAAAGAATGATTTTCTCCAAATTTTCTTGAATAAATTCTTTTCGTTGGATGACATTTTAGCAAATAATTTTAACCAACTATGTGCGTAGATGAGTCTTGCTGCAAAAATAATGTGCCCAGGATATTGCACTAACAGTAATACTGTCATTTTCCAGTTGAGCCGATCACGTTGTACTTACAGTGGTATTCAAACCCATTAACTGTTAAATTGAGGCTATTTCTTCAGGTTTATAAGCAGGGGTATAATAGAAAAGTAACTTTTTTTTACTTTCTGTTCAACAGAAGAATTTATTTGTAAATATAAACATATTATAATATTTTCACAAAATTCTTGGTTATTCATTTATTTAAGTATAAAAAATAACATTAATACACAAACGATACATTGACCTATGCTGGAAATTGACTTCAATATGGCTAATTTCAACAGTCCACTACAAATAGGCCAAAGATAAAATTAATTTTATTATGAAATCATGGAAATTATTGTATCAAAATTAATTATTAAGTGAATATGATTATATTTGAAATGTAAAAGAATAATTAAACTTTTATTCTTTTACATTTTAGAATAATTAAAGTTTAGTATGAAGTTTTATTAAAATTTAGAAACTACTTATAGACATTTGTTATTTACCACAATTTATAGAATATCCTATTATAATGATATATAATCTATCCTGATGTTTATGACTAAGATGGATTTTTACTTTAGATTAGATTTTAAGGAATTTCTTTTGGAATAAAGCTTTATATCAGTAAATTTATTTAAAAATGTTAACCTCTTCATGCCAAGTTTCACATATTAATACTAATAACAAAAAAGAAATAGAATTTAAAAAATACCATACATCAAATATATACAAAAGAAATTATCAACATTGCTCTTTAGGATGGTTACTGGTTTTTAATTATCATAATAGTCGTAGATTATTAATATTATGGATTCAATATCAAAAACAATGAACAAACTAGAGTGAAATTTAATACTAAAATTAATTCATATTATTTAAAACAGATTATTATTTGCAATGCTTATTTTGACAAAATTTTACGAACACAAAATAAAAATTAACTTCGTAAAAACAATGAGATAGAATTAAATAAATAAACACTTTAAAGATAAATACTTTATATTTATTCAAAAGAATTGATAGTACTTACTAAATTATACTGTTAAAAATAATGTTATTATTCAAGATCTTAAATAAACATTCAGAAAAGGTGAATAATACTATGATTTTTAAATATGGCCGCCACGCATGCGTAGACCTATTAATATTGTCTGCGCATAATTTTACTTTCCTTCAATCTCAATGGTAAATGCTGCAGCCGCCGTCCAGCGACCACTCTATTAGTGGCAGACGACGGTGTCGTTCAGAATATGCGGTAGAAAATACAGTGACCGTTTCATGTATCAGTTACTGGGCACGGACCCCTGAAAAAATTCGGTGTAAAGTGAGTTACCAATGAAACCGGTAAATGGCCACTGTAATACCATTGAGCCTATACTACTAGGGTACTGATATCAGCTCTGTTTGGGTGTCATTCTAAGACCAATGCTCTAATATTCTCCCTCTTCTCCAACGAATGAACGATATGGATGTTCAAAATGAAATCAGTTTCGGTTTTGAATTAATTCAAAATCGAAATTAATGGTCTACTTTGGCTATAAATATTCTATTTAAAGTTTTTTTCTTGTATAGAACTTTGAAGATTAATAGGCAAGCAACATAATTCAAGAAACATGAAAAACGATTTTTGGTTCGTTGGACTTGTCAACCCTGCACATCATGAGCCGAGAAGTGTTTGTTGGAATTCCTTTTAGTTAGTTATCCGAATATGCGTTCGTTGTTTGAACGCAAAAATCTTTCATAAAAGTGTTTGCAGTCCGAACTGTTCACTAACCGATCACCCATTGTATTTTGATTCTACCTCACAATTATGAAATATGTGAAATCATTTTTAATGTTGTTACTGTTGTATTTGTGTACCAATAATTACTTCAATTCAACAATACAACACACGAGTTTACCTTTAAAATATTTATTTAAACATTAACTAGTTAACATTGCATTTCATGAGTATTAATAAGTCACATTAAAAAGAAATACGCCAAGAGCGTGACATCAGCTTATTTACATAATTCCATTTGTTGCTAACCCACTCCAGTTGCCCTTCAGCCAACACGAAATTTCGCGGGTAATGCTGTTTGTCCACAATGTCGTAAAAAATTGTCTTCAAAAGCTCAATGAATAACATAACAGTGTAATAGTGTAAATTAACATATCAAGTCATTTCAAAATAAATAAGGCAAATTTTGCTTTAAAATCTGCTTTGTATGCTACACTTAAAAAAATGATAGTTAATCTTAAATATAACCAACAATTTTATTTAGATATTGTAACGATAATAAAAGAAAAAGTATTATTATACATATCATTACATTTATGTATAAAATATTAATTTTTTATAAATTTATTATTTTTTGTGCCCAATATTAAATAGATTTTTTAATTTAAGTAGCTATATAAATGTTACTTTTGAATAAATTTTTAATAAATTAAATACTGGTTTTCTCAATTTAAGTAGATAAAAGTTATTATTGAGTTAATTTTAATAATTTCAGAATACATTGATAATAATTTTTCTTTGCAAATAAAAATATCTATAGTTGGATTGGAAAAATATTTGCAGTTTTACATGCAAAATTACATGGAAATTGTATATTTTTCTTCTTTTTTACTGCTTCATTTACATTTTTTTTCTAAATTCTGTTATTTATATAATATATTTACTTCATTATGACTAAAATTCGTTATTTTTTTAAACATTAAAATTTACCATATTTGGACAAAAAATCTTTATCTTTAATTTTGTATACACTTTCCTAGCTATTTATTTTAAACGTAACTTTCAATAATATAAATAATATTTAATTATAATTTTTTGTGTCCCGGGTTCGAATCCCGGTTCGGGCATGGATGTTTCTTTCCTTCTCTGTTCTCTGTCCTTTCTTCTGTGATGTTGTATGAATGTGGCCCGCCCTATAAACGGGTTTGTGGTGGTATGGCGCGGGTAACGCTATTCGCCTCCGTGACTCGGTTCACAGGTGCCTGCTGGGTAACGACAAATGAGTAGTTGGTCTCTGGTCTTGTTGTGGCATAGGGTTCAACCCTATTGTGCCCGCCATTGGAAAAAAAATAATAATTTTGTAAGATCTTTTTATTTATCAAAATAAATTTTAATTCAGAACTTAAAATTTCAAATAACAAAGCAAATTAAGAATTTGGACATTCTATTAAAAGAAAATTCTATGTAATTTTGACGATTTAGTTGAAAAATGAAATATTTCATGTAAATTGAATTTTAATTAAAATTTAGACAAAGCTGAAAATATTTAAAATCCCAAAGGAAATAATATGTTCAGAAAAACAAATACTGAAATAAAAAATTAAATAGTGAAAAAAAGTTTCTTTAGAATCAATTATTAATTTGTATCACAAGTTAAATAATTATTTCCTCACATTTCTAAAAACCTATTATGTTAATAATCTTTAAAAAAAATTATTTTTACTAAATGATTAAATAACCAATTTAAAAATTGTTGGAACAAATAATACATATATTTAAATAAGAATTAATAAAATGAAATCCTAGAAGCATATCAAGAATTAGCACTATTTTGGGAGAGGAGAAACATTTCATTTATGAGATTAATTTTTTTGGTGAGTGGCTTTACAATTTTAACCCAATATACCAAGGCAACACTAAGCTAAATTTGGTAATAAATTTCCCATGGCCTCTACTAACGCAATTTTTTTTCACTCAAAATTATCGTGCAAAAAATGTAATCTCATACTTAAACATAAAAATATGGTAAGTAGATGATTCTTCACAGAGAAAGATTAATACATCATAAAATTTGATTTTATAAATAATGTAAATTTTAATATATTGCTCAGAAGTTCTCAAGTACTTTTTCACTTATTCCTTATATGATGATCTAATATTTTAAACCTCATTTTATTCAACCTGTTCTTCTTGAGCAAGTGATTTTAAAAGGATGATTATCAAAATATATTATTAGCTGCTATTTCTCATCAAATTATTTTGTAAAGCATAAATAAGTATATCAACATTTTTCATCTAAAAATAAAATATGCTTCAAATTATAGAGAATTTGAATTATTTTTCAACAACATTTTTTTTCAGCATTTTATTTAATTCTTTGCTACAAAATCTTAGTTTCAGGTTACAATTTTTTTCATATTAGCACATGTATGTGTTACTTTCAAAATTTATTCGATTCTGTCCTCTACTAGCTCATCTCCCGTTTGGATCCTTTCTGACAGCCGAAGCTCTTTCTAATTGGTATAAAATGCGAGATAATGTACAAAAGATATTATGACCAGCTAGTGCATCTTTCATCCTTTCGTAAGGTGCACTTTCAGTGGATACCTTCCCATGTTGATATGCAAGACAATGAAACAGCAGATATTTTGGCTAAAGGGCTACTGGTGGGCCGTTAGACATACATGAATCACTGACTTATTTGGAACTGTTCTCAAGTGCAAAAAAAGCTGTTAATGCTATTTGGACAATCCCACCAGTACCTATGGTTCCAGGGAAAGTGCCTAAGGGCATATTATCACTCAAGTGCTGTAGGCGGGCCCAGACAATCATCAGCAGGCTTATTAGTGGAAACTTGAGATCTATATCCTATTATTATGGCAAAAAATTCCCAACCTCTTTGAAGTGTTCTGACAAACAGGCCATTCCTGACCATATTCTGGATTGACTGGGACTTTCCAGAACTAATCTTTTCACAAGCCCAATTTTTATGTTAGATTTTATTAGATTGACAAATTCCATAGATCTGATTTAATGTTGCTACATACCGGAGATATGCAACAACAACTTTCAAAATTTAACTGTTGGTGCACATTAATTATGAGATATGTGAAAATTGACAGATCAACTATATATAATTCATTTTATTTTTAATTGATAAAAATTTTTGCATTATATAAATAAATATTTTTTTTAACTTTTTATTTTTCTCTATGATGGGATGTAAAGTATTTTGCTTCATGTGTAAAAAATATATAATGTTTGATTAATAATAAAATATATTATGAAATCAATATTTAAATTTAATGATGCAAAAGATTGTTCCTAACAAAAGAAAATATAATGTGTAACGTACATATAATTTAAGTGTTAGTTATAATTTAACAGTAATCATTAATAATACAAGTATAAAGTTCATCAACTAAGTGTGTACTGTGCATATTATATTTTCCAATAATAAAAATGTATTTTAGTAACTACAAAATAGAGAAAGTTTTATCATTAATACATAAAAAGTAGGTCTACTAAAGCATAATTGTGCACATTTGCATACAAAGTGGATTAGGAATATAAAGTCTATTTGCATTTCATTTTCTATAATTTTATCACTTTTAGTTCAATAGTACTTAAAGTCGTGTTATTCACAGTCATTAACTTGATAAGTTAAATAATTTTTTCAGTTTAATTATATCATCAGAAACTCAAGGTGCTCTACACTGATTAGTATTGACAATGAACTACTGATAAGTGTTCCAATATGATATTTTATAGTGAAGTATAAATATAAAACAATAAATTCAACAACAAAAATAATAAAGTATTGTTTATGGTTTTATGCAATAATATAAACAATAAACTGTTGAAAATCTAAATCTCATCTTATTGCCTTTACTAATATTTTATAACAAAAAACTTCCTTCACTATTTTATTTTATTTATGTAAATTATAAATTCCCAAAATGTAGCTAACATAACAGTTAATATATATAATATAATAAAAGTATTTATATATTTCAGATAATGATTGGGCCAAATTTATGTGCGTTTAACCACTACACAATAGAAACTGATAATTTCCATAATAGAAAAATAGCTAGATGGAAACAGTGTCAAAAATTATATTTAACACCAAATGTTAGAAAAATGAGAATACATTTGCAAAAATGTCCAAAAAAGCCAGCCACCATTACGGTGTTAGTGAATACAAATGAAAATTCTAGTGAACCAAATACTATTGGCACACAAGAGATTTCAGAAGACGAATATATCCCCTTTAAATCAAGACCATCAAATTTCAACTATTTCTCCAGCTACAGTAATTTCAAGTAATACAGTAGACAATAGTTCAAATACAAGAACTGTTACAATTACATCAATTTCATCTGTTGCACCAGCAACAATTATTATAAATAACACAATTGAGCTGCCAAGTAGCAATTCAACACTGGGGTGGTTATTGGGTTAACGACTTGAACCAATGAAAACTCAGCGGCCCCTGTGCGGCAATAGTGCATGCAACAGTGCACTATTTGTCACCTCGGCCGGAGAGCGGTTGCGATATTCCCGCCCGTTCAGTTGAAGTGCACGGTGTGATGAGTTTATGGCATATGGCCCCGTGAATTTTTTAATATTCGATGAAAAGGGATTGAGTGCAACGAAGGTACTATGCCATGCAATTTTGTATTCTACTCATGTACCAATGCTGTTTTCTGGCTTAAATATCAAAAATACACTATCATTTAAAAATAATTTAACGATAGTGTATTTTTGTTTCTAAGCCAGACAATATTGAGGAAAACCAATTTTTTTTGCATAAATAACATTTTACCCATAAGTTTTTTCATACATAAAAGTATTTGTATTGGAAGGTAGTTTTTTTATTAGTTTTGAATAAATTCAAAATGTAATAAAAAATTCAGAGAGTATACTTAAGTGAAATTAATATGAAACATATTTTACTGATCATTTATTACTGTTTCCCTCTTGGACATACCAGAATTTTCAACAGTTTTTATTGAAGGACACAACATAGCACTTTAGAGTTGGTACTGGTTTTTAATTATCATAATAATAGTAAATTATATTAATACTATATGGATTCAACACCTGAAACAATGAACAAACTAAAGTAAAATTTCATACTAAAATTAATTCATATTATTTAAAATAAAGGCACAGGTGCCTATAATCCAGGATGCTAAATTCTGAGATTGGCGAATTTTCTTATGTATCTGGCGACCTCGTTTTTATTACGTCATACATATGGAGACCTATAAGAATTATGTAGAAAATTCTATTTTCGTAACCCTAGTATTTACGTCATCGCGCACGTCACGATACGTTATCTTGGTAAACATTTCTTCATCGCCAAAAAAATTCAGAATTTGGAATCATGGATTATACTGCATCTGTGCTAAAATGGATTATTGTTTGCAATGCTTATTTTCACAAAATTTTACGAACACAAATTAAAAATTAACTTCGTAACAAACAATGTGACAGAATTAAATTAGGTAGAACTTTACCATACGGTCACCCTTGGCGATGGGAGGTCACCCAACCCTTGGCGAAATTTTTAAAAAGTCGCCAAGGGTGACCGTATGACGAATTTCCGATCGGGAAAAACGGCGGGAGGAAAAATGGCTGAAATAATGACAAATATTTCATACATTGTTTGTATCTAACAATATGCTCAGCTAATTTTACAAAATTAACAAAAAATACAAATTTATAGATTTCAAACATCAAAGGTAAAATAATAAAGTTGATATTAAATTATCCATTAATATTTTTGATTAAATTTTATTTTAATGAATTTAAATCGGTAAATATTCATGAGAAATTAATGACAAATAGGATTGCCAAAATACTAGTTTGCCGGGTTTCCAGTAAAAATTTTCACCAAATTTGGCGCCAAAAAAAAAAAACACGTAAAGGGTGACCGTATAGTAAATCTGATCCTTAAATTAGACATTTCAAAGATATGAACTTTTTTTTTTATTTAAAAGAATCGATCGTACTTACTAAATTATTCTGTTAAAAATAATGTTATTATCAAAGTTTTAAATACATACAGAAAAGGTAAATAACACAATGTTTTTCAAATATGGCCGCCACGCATGCGTAAACATATTAATAAGTGTGCGCATTATTCTACTTTCCTTCAATCTCAATGGTAAATGCTACAACCATCATCCAGCGACCACTCTATCAGCAGCCAACGACGATGTCGTGCAAAATATATGATTAGAAAAAGAGTGACCGTTTCATCTATAAGTGACTGGGCACGGACGGACCGCTGAAAAAATTCGGTGTAAAGTGAGTTACCAATGAAACCGGTAAATGGTCACTGTAATATCATTCAGCCTCTGCTATTAGGGTGTATATTTCTTACTTTATATTGTCTTTTTTAAATTAACATAACTTAATATAAATTTTATAATATTTAAAAATTAAAATTTTTTAATTGAAATTATGTGAAACAACCCTTTTATAAAAGATGTACTGCTTTTTGGATTGTGATATTTTTAGTTTGCTTCAAAACCATGTTGATATTTATTCTCTAAATCCGAGTGACTGAAATATAGTTAAAATATTGATAAGTCCTCCCGAATTTCCTTTAAATGGTATGCACATAAAACACTTAATGTTTTCCTTTTCAAGAACTTATAAGTGATTTGTTTGAAATATATATAAATTCAAAAATCTCATTAAGTACTATTTAATAATTAAAAACAAATATCTGATAAAACTTTTACAAATGTTTACTATTAATAAAAATTGCATTTATACCTTTCTTTTCTCATTATATATTTTAAATCTCAACTAATAAAGGCTCATATGCAGTGTATTCATCATTGATCCTTATTCGTGCACTGTGCATTGTTAGAGTTCAGACAGAAGCCTTAAATTTAAAAAAAATAGACCTTCAGACAATCGTACCCTCTCAGAATATTAAGTAATGATGAATAAAGGATGCATAAAAAATTATTTTACAAACATACTTCTAAAGAAAGTTCTTTCATAGGTTATGGAGAAAACAAAGATTTTGTCTTCTTAAAAGCATCAATTCTACATTGTTTTCTTTTTTTCCTTATGAACACGATTGTAAACGATTATTATTGCAGAGCAACTGGAAATTTTTTCTTTCAGGTGATAAAATATTGGTTTCCGTCATTTTAAAAATAATGATTCAATTAATAAAATTGATTGCAGAAAACAAAAATAGCTAGATGACGAATACTTATACTGCATTAAATAAAATTTGGCTACAGAATTCTCAAATAAGAATTTATCATGATATCTGGAACCCACCATGTAAACATATGACAACCTTAAAAATGTAAGCCAAAAAGGCGATCGATTATTAAATCTAGTAAAACAGCTATTATTTTAGAGCAAACCTAATTGAAATCTGGAACATTCTTGGGACAATGAGTGAGAATTGCCGCAGCTGAGTTCTGGCATCACGTAAAGTTAAATCTATGGAAGTTGCTTCCGCTGGAAGAGAGACAACTCTAATGTAATACCAGTTTTACCACAATCGTTTTTTAAAATTTTTTTATAGATCTATATAAACAAATAAACGCAATTTAATTTATCAATTTAAAGATGAAACTAAAAGCAAATTTTACACATAGAACACTATGAATTCACACAATAAAGTGTATTTTTTATTGAAAGTGTAACAAAAAACATGAGCAATAAAATATGCTAAAATAAAAAGATTTACACATAATTGCATTTTTCAAATAACAGAGAAAGGACCAAATTCTAGAGGTATTCTCATGTGCAATGAAACCTATTAGCTTAACTGTTTATTAATGACCAAGATATTAGACCACATACTTCTTTCTTAGTTGTATTAAAAAATAACACGCCAGCTTGAATGGAACTTCCTACAATTTTTGACACTAGATGGTGCAAAAACATCACAAGTGCACATAATGTATTATGTTGGTTAGTTTTCTGAAGCGGATAATTTTATGATTTCGTAATTTTTGAAGATTTTTATTGTTGTAAAATGTCTAAAGCGTGCTTTTACCCAGTCTGTAAAAGTGGTTACAAATCAAGTATTAATTGAAGAAAGAAAAACAGTGAAAATTAAACAAGTCTTAGTGCACCAAAGGTATTACAAGCAAACACGACGAACAAAATATACGTTCATGTTTACGCGGATTTCATCAGCTTCTGTTTTCATTACATTTATCATTATAAGTTAGTTTATCTTGTGAAATTTATAAAATGTATGCATTTGCATGATTTTGCTTAAAGACAGTCATTAAATTTTGCTACCAAAATATATTATTCAGATATTTATCTAAAACTTTTCTTATAATGAAGTAATTGCTAGTTACTCAAACTGTAACTAGAGTTTCGGTAACTGTATTTCTTTTATTTAATTGACAAATAATAATGGTAAACAAGTTAAATGCTAAACAAAGTTAAAGCTAGTTGGTGCAAACGATTGCTTAGTGACAATTTTGTCGCTTAAAAGGAACCTTTTGGTCACAAATCACCAGGGGCTAAAAACAGCAAAATTTAATTTTGTTTCATTTGTAAAAATGTACTGTTAAAATATACTTATGCAATCGATCACCAATGCTATTGCTAAACTTTTTCAACGGAAATAAACATTAGGGTTTAAATAAGCTTTTTTGTAATTTATCTTGTAAAATTTTAGGATTAATTTTTAGTAATTTCTAAAAACGTAAACCTATGATTCATGCAAATGGAATGTTTATGACAGTATAATTTACAATTTTTGTGCTTTTCCAATACGGTGATTATCGTATAAGGGAAAAAATCTAGTAATGTTATAATCTAACTTTACCTACATATTTCTCTCAATTCATTGTGTTTCTTCACTTCTTATTAAGTTAAAATTTATTTAATATATATCATAATATAAATATTTAATTAATATAAATCATTTTATCATCACCAAAATAAAATAGTGCAAAAAGAAACTGTTACTGTGTACCGTATTTTCTTGTATATAATCCGCGGATTACGTGTTAAAAAAGTTTCGAATTTCGTTGTGCGTATATAATTTGACAAAAAAAATTTTTTTTCTTCAGAAAAGTTTACAATAAAGTTTTGAAAGAAATGTCGTTTATGTTTCATAGAATAAATAACAGATGGCGGCCTAATAATCAGTTGACTTATTTTAATTATAATCAGCATTGTCCAATTACGTTCAAGAACGAATTCAGTTCTTCTGAACGGTTATTAAAGTTGAAATTCATTAACATCATTTCGCATTTTAAATATTGCTTATGTGTTATAACACAAATTAATTTTTATCCAAAAAATCCAAATTTAATTACTAATTTTTTAACTACTCTGTATCAAGAATTAAGTTTTCTCAAGAAAACTCAACTAAGGCCCACCCATTTAAAACTTCTACTTGTTATGCCAATAAGATCACGATATAGCTTCCTAGTTTCATTTTCAGATAGCCAATGAGGGTTGAGGTTCACCAGAACCAGGACCTCAGTAAACTACCAGCCGGCAATCACTTTCATTTCGCATTCAATGTGCGGAAACGCACAACACAAGAGAGTGTCCAAAAGATAAAAAAAGTAGAAGCACCCATATGCTGCAATTGTGGTGGGAACCACCCGGCAAGTTACAGGAGCTGCTCGAAGTTCCCTAAATTAAAACCCAGAACCACCAAAACCAATTATGTACGTAGTGAGCGAGCGTTCTTTTGCCAACGTAGTCGCTGGTCGAACTGAATGTCCCACCATTGTGGCACCCCAAACTCAAATCCCTCCAATTAATAGCCAAGCTAGTTCCTCAGAAGGAGTATCAAATGAACAAAAATCTGACTCCAGTGACCTATTCACGCTTTTACGCGAAATAAGAGAAGCCTTCAGAGGCAGAAATATCCAAGATGCCTTAAAAAGAATCAGAGCAACACCTGATCGTATGGATAAACTGTTCCTAATTATGGATCTTCTAGATGAGGCTAGCAAAAAACAATAATGTCAGCCACACAAAGGAAATTTCTAATTTGTTCTTGGAATTTCTGCGGAATTAGAAACAGAATGCCTGAGTTCCGTGACTTTGTAAATGAGCACAACCCTGACATAATCCTCATCCAAGTCTTTTCTTAAAAATTCAATTACTATATATCTTTCATGATATTTATCATATAGAAATGGTTGCCCTGCAAATGCAACTCGTAACGGAGGTGCGACCGTTATTTTTATTAAGAGTAGTCTCCCCCACTACAGAAACAACACACAAAAATTAGTTATTGTAGAAGCAACCTTGGTGACTGTCACCCTGCCTACACTCCCCCACATTACTTTCTGCTCCACATATATTCGACCTGTACCTCATTACCAATACATTAATATGGATCTTGAAACTTTATTAGCTACAAACTATAACATCTTAATCTGTGGAGACTTGAACGCCAAACATGCTGCATGGATTAACAGAAACCCCAATAAAATAGAAAAGATCATCAAATCTTTCGCTGATGAAGCCGAACTTACAATCCATGCACCGGACACACCCACTCATTTTAGCGCTAATTCCGCTACCACAATAAATATTGCTCTCATCAGAGGAATCAATTACGGCATGACAATTAAAGCTCTCCTAGAACTCAGCTCAGATCATAATCCAGTCATGATCGAGTTCAATCTAGATACCTTTCTGATTAAATCATCCACTATTCATAACACGGACTGGATTAAATACAAACAAATATTAAAAAATAACCCATTCACCCTCATCAAAGTTAACACGGGAGACGAAATCGAAACTATTCACTTGGAAGCGGAGCTGCTCAGAGCGCACCGCGAATCAGAGAAGCCGATTTCCCCCAGTCCCACTCTCCTTCCCCGATACCTGCGGGACTTGAAAACTAAAAGAAACAGGCTACGTAGATTTTATCAAAATAGCAAAACTGAACAAGCTAAATTAGAATATAATAGAGCCAATAATGAATTCAGAGCCAAGATCAGCGAATACAACACCACACAATGGAGAGAAAAATTAAAATCCTTAACTACCCACGACCGCTATATATATTTGGAAGGCCGTCGGCATGTTCAAGAGAAAAGTGCAGCACTTTCCGCCCATTCAAGGCAAAATCACATAGCCTATACAGATAAAGACAAATCTGAAGCAATAGCTGATGTATTTGAAAAACAATTCACGACACACAATCTACATGAGACACGCACTGAAAACCTGGTAACACGCAAAATAAAAAGTTTTCTCTCCAGAACCCACACGCAAGAGATAGAACGCACCACTCCCTCAGAGGTCCTGGCTATAATTAAAAAGCTTAAAGATCAAAAGTCTCCTGGCATTGATGGCATAACCAATTTAATGATACAAAAAAAGCTCCCCCTAAAATCTTAATTAAAATTACTATGCTCATCAACGAAATTCTTAAAATCACCTATTTTCCCCGCCAGTGGAAAACTGCTTCAATTATTCCAATACTCAAAACCAAAGCAGGAAAATTATCTTCCATCTAACTACAGACCAATAAGTCTGCTCCCTTCACTTAGCAAAATTGCTGAAGGTATTATTCTTAACAGAATTGACACGTTCTTGAATGGCAATAATATTCTCATTCCTGAACAGCACGGGTTCAGAAAACACAATTCCACAACCCATCAACTGATGAGAGTTGGTGAAACTATCACCCATGGATTCCAGTTGAAAAAAAGCACTGGAGCAGTTTCCCTAGATATAGCCAAGGCCTTTGACAGAGTTTGGATTGGCGGACTAGACTTCAAACTCATCATTGTTGGTCTCCCTGACCCACTCATTAGATTAATTATCTCATATCTTTTGGGACGGAAGTTCCAAGTTTGCATAGGTAAAACACACTCAACACTTAGGCCAATACTAGCAGGAGTACCACAGGGCTCCAAGCTTGGGCCCAGATTATTTCTTATTTATGTGAACGATATACCCAAATCACGACACACAACACTGCATCTATTTGCTGATGATACACTTATCCTAGCACAATGCAGGAAACCATCTACTATTTCTACTGCTCCACACACTTACAGATACTTGAGCTCTGGTTCAAGAAATGGAAAATCCTAGTTAATGAAAGCAAAAGCATTGCAATCATGTTTACCAGAAAAAGAGCAATAACTTGTCAAAGAATTTAAATTAATGAAACAGCGCTCCCATGGTCCCCAACTGGCAAATATCTAGGAGTCACATTTGACAAAAAACTAAATTGGAATATTCACATCCAAAATATTACAAACAAACTTCTGCTGCATTATACCCCCTCTTAAAATACAACTCAGAGCTGTCAATTGAAAATAAAGTGCTCATTTACAAAGCATACCTCAGACCACTTCTGTTCTATGCCTGCCCCCTCTGAGGTTATACCCATGACAGTAAGATCAAAAAATTAGAAATTCTCCAAAACAAAATAATTAGACAGGCAGTCAAAGCACCCTGGTATTTTCGAAACAAAAAAATAAGAGAACTTAAACTTCCAACAGTAAGAGAATATTTTGCCAAAATAATGTACAAAAATCTAAATAAAACCGAAAATACATCAATCACACTAATCTTCCGTTCTATAATGACCTCAGCACCCATAATAGGCACCGTCCCCGATCACTACTTCGCTTCTGTCCAAAGTTTCCTCACTAGCCACCATGATCCTTACACATAAGCAATGCGTCCTTGTTTTTTTTTAATACTAACAACTAACCTAACTGTTACCATTCTTACTCACTAACATAAATAAATAAAACAAAAAAGTATGTTTCTCCAAAAAAATTAAAAAGAATAAAAAAATAAAGATTATAAGTGTTTGAAAAGTCATTGTATTCGTGTATTCTACTCATTTTAACTATGGCAGGCAGCAAACCTGGTCACCGTCAACCGGACACGGTGGATGACTACCAGCTGTCCACAAGCCATCCACGAAATGACGTCACGTATGACCAAATTGAGGCGGAGCTTTACACCAAACGAAGTATTCAGCATGTTTAATTTTTTTCATCCACAACCGAGCGACAAGTGTATATTTACTTGATTCGCGCTGTTTATATAAGAGCATGGAATTCAAATTTTCCATAGACATTGAAGAATTTATCATTGAATATTTTCAAAAGCAAGTTAAATTTAATTGGTCAATATGTTTTAGAATTTCAGTTTTTTTGTTTTATAATATATACTTATTTATTCGATTATATATTTTTTAATAGATAACAAGTGCTTGTAAAACCTACGTGAAGATAATTATTTTAGTAAAATTTTTAAAAAATCAACTATATAAAGATCTTATTTGAATAATTAATAATTATTTCAAAAAACAATTCTCTGGTAAAATTTTACAAGATTTTTAAAAACTATTTTCATTATATTTAAATTTTCCTCATTGAAATTGCTTTTTATAATTAAAAAAATATTTTGAGTATTTTTCGTTTTTAATAAAAATTAACTGAATAAAGCGTTTTTAATTTAAACTACAATTGAAACACAGCAGAAACTCTAATTTAAATAATATTTTTTATTTATCATTACTTTTATGAATGCATTAAATACATGAACTTTAATATGATAAATAAATTCATTTGTATTTTTAATTTAAATATTATGAAACAGACTCTGAAATAAAATGCAATTATTTTTTAAATTAGGATTTTTAATATAATGCAAATGCATAAGTATTTGTAGCAAAAAAAATTTTTATACAATGATTTTTCAATTTAGTTTTTATTTATAGTTTATAAAAATTCATTTCAAAGAAATATTGTTAACTTTATTTTAAATAAGTTGCATGAGCAATTGAAATAAGCTTTATGTTATTTAAATTTTGTTCTCCCTTTTTTTTCTCTTCCAAACATACTTCAGAATAATATTTACTGCTGATATTTAAATCAAAGTATTACATTAATATTTCTCCGCATTTTGGGCATGATTAAGTTTTCAAATATGAAATATTAACAAATATACAGTACACACACACACAATAATAATGCAAGTTAAACAGTAAATAAACTTATTGGTTAATATTTGGAGTGACGTTATTGTTTCGTGTTTGGCTGGTATACCAGACACCAGGGATCCACAAAACAGACACCAATGAAACACCATCCACAAGCAACGCGGTGCACAGGTTTGCTGCCTGCCTATCACTCATACTGTTTTTAGCAGATGAGTTAAGGACATTCCTATGTTAATCTAACTAACTTTTTTGTAAATATTACTTATGTGTTATAACACAAATTAATTTTTATGCAAAAAATCCAAATTTAAATTAATCCAAACAAAAATTTGGTTTGGAAAAATCCAAACCAAATTTTTAATTTCTCTGTATCAAAAATTAGCTTTTCTCAAGAAAACTCAACTAAGCCCCGCCCACTTAAAAAAATTCTACTTGTTATGCCAATCAGATCACGATATAGATTTCTAGCTTCATTTTTAGATAGCCAATGAGGGTTGAGGTTCACTTGAACCAGGTACCTCAAAAAACTGCCAGCCGGCAACCACTTCTCTCTCATTCCGCATTCTGTCTTGACCTGAACTGTTTCGCTCTGAAAACATTCAGATTCATATCTTGTCATAGGAAGTGAAAATTATTAAGTTAGAGTAAATTTTAAATTGAAAGCTATAGGGAAAGGCAAATGAAAAAAATGTCGACAAACGTGTAATGTAAGGTGAAAAACAAGCAGGCCTGGTACAAAAGAAAAAATGTATTCAATGCGCTGTTAGAAAATGATCCATTTCTTTCATTTAACTATTAAAGAAACAAATATAGTTTATTTTTAAAACATGTCTAACCTCATTTTAAAAAGTAATTAAATTCTAAAAATCGATAAGTTTTACTAGAATCTCCTCGGACATGATCGATATTGTGCTTTTATCTCAGTTAATCGCACTTTGCTTTGAGGTGGATTCAAACAGATCTTTATCATTATAAATGTTTTTTTCTGTAGAATTTATTATATTTTTAACTATAATGAATATATATTTTTTATTTTATTTGGCACCAAATTATCAGCAGTATAAATTTTATAACTATTCGTCAAAAAAATTGCCGCGGATTATGCGACGCATTTTTTTTCTTGAATAAAGGGGCTTGCGGATTATATACAGGAAAATATGGTATTTAAAAAAGCTGATTTTTACTTATACATAATCATAACTTAAGTGCTAATTTATTGTGCATATTGTGAGCTCCAGTGGCTCAGTAGCTTCCCGTAAGCTCAGCAAAGTGAAGCATCATTTGCCACGGGCAGTGGTTGGGAGGGTGACCACGGTGTACTCTCCTTCACTGGGTTGCTGGAACTCCGTGCGTTGGGGACGTGTCCACGTTAATATGTGACGTCCAAAGTCCTTCTGCTGGTGTGGCGTGGATGTGGAGAGGAGGGTGCCAGCTCAGGTGTGGCCTCGTCACTTGACCGTGGTTCAAAATTACGAGGCACCTTAATAGAGCAAAGTCATACTTTCACCTTCGTGGTGCTCTGATCCAAAACGAAAGACGCTCTCTATTGACTTAAATTCGCATAGCCAACGGCATAGCGAGCTTGGCTTGTCCAAGTGTCATAAGCAACAACACACAATGCATACTTGTTTCATGATCCAAGCTTGCTTGAAAAGTGAAGGCAAGTAATTTCTCTGGTTGATAAACAATTAACTTCAGATGTAATATTTGGGTTCGATGTAGAATTGGGTATCCCTTGGTTTGCCGAAAAATTTGATAATGAAATTAAATTTTTGGTATCCCTGGTACTTAGTTTAGCTTTTCTGTAGTGGCAGCAGCCATCTTTGTTAATTACATCCCAGTCCAAACACTCACCAAAAAATCAAGGGGTACCCGATTTTATAATTTCACACAAACAGTTGTATTTAGTTTTGCATATTCAAAAACACAGTGGTTTCAGTTCAGTGTTCATACTCATTCACAAGAAATCCTACAGCTCTTTTGTTTGGAACCAATGTTTGTTTAAAAAGATGGATTGCAATAAACAAAATTCATTGTCAAAATATTTTACTATTACTTTACATATTTGAAAAAGAATTATTTTCTGTACATTTAATGATTTCATTTACTTTTGATTTTATTAGGTTTTCTTTAAGAGTACTTGACTACAACTGATATACAGTTTCAGGCTGACAGCTACAGAAATTGTTCACAATTTGTTTAAAACATGGAGATTTATGTTATGCGGATGCTAGAATATAATCGAAATAAAATGATTTTCTCATTTATTAAATACAAAGTTAAACTTCATTATTTATTAAAAATTACTGATTTTATAAAGAAAAAAACTACTTAAGTTATATTCCTAACATATTTTACATCAGGAAAACAGGCTATAGTAAGAATTGCTTCTTGCAAGAAAAGAAAAGTTGACTTATAATTTTTTCCTCTTTCTAAGAAAAGTAATCTTTACACAAAAATATTTTAAAAACTTCTGGACAGACGTAGCTTCACAGGCTATTTCAATAACATCTAAATTTTTAATTAATAAATGTGGTTTTTATTATTTTAAAACAATCGGGATTGTTAAGAGATTTGATAATTTTATTTACTTATTCATAGCTTTAAATCTTAAGAATTTTTTGAATTATGAGATATGCCTGTAGTTTGTTTTTAATCACCCTGATTCAGCTACTTTTTTGTAGGTAGTCTGACTTATTAGGACATTTTTGAATAAAGCCTTTCATTTGTTCAGAATTTATAAAGATTTTATTGGAATTTGATTTTAATAACATTGAAACTGTTAAAGTAAGAATACAAGGGAAAAAATGAATACTATAATATAAAACAATTCACACTAATTCCAGGTATCGACGATATTGCAAATATTGAAATTTTAAAAACAATTTCAAATATTGGCAAGATTTGAACTCTTCATTTCAACTGTTTTTATCACATGTGATTTCATCTTGAGTAGCAAACTTAATGAGTAATTCTTTTTGTTTTGTTTATACTGAAGTTAATCTTGTTAATTTTATATTAATTGAATTTCAAAATCATTCCTTTTCTATGTTATTACTCAATTTTGTGTGACTATTTTTTATAATTATATCAAATCATCATTTTTGTATAATTATTTAAGTTTTAACTGTGCAAAATAATAATTTCAATAAAAACAAATATAATGACATTAGCAAAGAATTGAATTTAAAATTAATAAAAAAGCAAAAATTAATTTCAATAAAAATATCTAAATTAGAATGAAAAGAATCAAAATAGATTAATTTCAGTACTTTTACATGAAAAATATTAAAAAGAAAATTGATTTTTTTTATTAAAATAGCTGAACTTCTATAATTACACAAAAATAATGGTAGGTTGGTGTCGTGTCCATGGAAAAAACTAAATATGATCATGAGTGTGAAGAACACAAGAAGTATAATTAAATCTATTGTTTAGGATTGCTAAATTATAATCATTAATTAAGAAAATAACTAACTTTCACTTCCACTTTTTAATAACTTCATCTTTCACCTGATTATTATTTATTTTAGACCATTTCTGTTAGTGGCAACATTGTTTTTTTAAATTGTTTGTTTTTTCGATTGTTCTTTAAAATTTAGAAATACGTTAGTTTTTAGTTCTTATGTAAGATAAACATAACTGGATATTTTGAAATATTAAAAAAGCTTGTTCATATTGAAATTTTCTACTTCTTTCATTCAACTTGAAGAACCAGAGGTTCATTTTGAATGTGGCGTCCATAAGTGAATTCGCTTAACTTTCCGTAAGAAAAACATTTTGGCGTCCGCGACAGGATTAAACTACCGATTTCGAAGATGAGTAAAAGTGATGTGAAGATTTTCCAAGTAGTTAAAGGCTTCAAAAAAGAAGATTTAGTGTTCTTGTGTGAAGAAATTGTCGGGTCCTTACCTGAAAAACTTACTATTACTACACTGAAAGAAGAAATTATAAACTGTGAAGGATTTAAATCAGATCCGGATTTCGTGACATCTGTTGCTGAAAAGCAACAAAAAGAAACGGATAAACTTCAGAAAGAGAAAAAGCTTCTTGAAGAGAAAAAACAAGAAAAAAGGCTTATTGAAGAGAAAAAGCAAGACGATGAAAGAGAACGTCAAAGGCAACATGAGCTGGAAATAGCTAGGTTAAATGCTCGAACAGCCTTGAATGTTCAAGATGAAACTCCTGTGATATCCTAGTAACGTAAAAAAGAAGTTTCATTTACTGAAATTAGAATTACGACAATTTTCTGGAGACCTTAAGGACTGGCTGCAGTTTTGGACTCAATTTGAGCATGTTCACAACGATGTAGATATAGCTCCTGAAAACAAATTCCAATACTTATTACAGTCAACTGTCAGTGGTTCACGAGCTAAAGAAGTAGTTGAAAGTTTCCCGCCAACTATTCCAAACCCGTAGAATCTTTAGAGTCGTTTTGGTCGAAATGATTTATTGATAGAATTCTATGTTCGTGAGCTTTTGAAATTGGTTATCCAAAATGCTGCACAAGGCTCTGCTACTAATCTATGCACACTTTACGATAATTTGGAGTCACAAGTTCGTGCTTTAGAGACTCTTGGCGTGACAACGGATAAAAGCGCTGCTCTTCATCCTTTAGTCGAGTCATGTTTACCGGAAGATATATTAAGAGCATGGCAAAGACAAAGAAGCCCTGATTTCAACCATACTGGTGAACCACAAGAAAGGATCAATAGCTTACTCAAGTTCTTGAAATCTGAAGTAGAATCCGAGGAAAGGATTTGTTTGGTGGTGCAAGGTTTCGGCTTGAACAAAAAGAAGGATAACAATTGTTTCAAAAGTAAGAAATTTGAACCGAGGGAAAAGCAGAATAAAGTGGCGACAGCTTCTGGTCTTTTCACACATCCACATACTCGTGATGAAAAAAGGTTGTGTGTCTTCTGCGAAAAATCTCATTTCAGCGCAGACTGTTTTGCCGCACAGAAAATGAGTTTACATGCAAAACAGAAGGTTCTTAGGGAGAATTGTTGTTTCGCCTGTTTAACTCCAGGTCACGCCGTTCGAAAATGCTCTGCATCTCTGAGATGTTGTATCTGTGGGAAGAAACATGTACCTCTAATGTGTGAAACAAATGAATCTAGGAAAATTGACGGCAAGGAGGCAGAAGAAAAGGAAATTGTCAACGAAGTAAACACATGTCAAACCTAAGCACAGGACCTAATGTGTTCTTACAGACTCTCAAATGCAAGCTAATGTCAGATAAAAAGGAATCCGTCGTGAGAATAGTTCTTGATACCGGCTCACAAAATTCTTATATTGTAAAAGGTCTTGCTGAAGAAATGGGATACACACCTGTGAGGAAAGAGACACTAATACACTCACTCTTTGGAGGAGTTAAAACAAGAGAATTTTCTCATACACGTTACAGAATAAGGTTGAGAAATATCATGAGCGATTTCACGTGCAACTTTGAAGCATTGGATCAAGAAACAATTTGCAATGATGTCTCCCCTGTGAATCTAGGGCCATGGTTAGAAGAGCTTCAAGAACTGGATATAACTTTAAGTGATGTCGGAGAAAAGCCACAGCCCGTACAAGTTAGGAGCTGATCTCTGGAAAGCTTTTGACCGGTTAGCAAAAGGTCTTGTCAAGTGGGTTGGTTGCTATTGAAACTTTACTTGGATGGACTTTGACGGGAAAAGTGCCTGAAAGCAATACATCTTCAAGTAACTCTATGATGGTAACTTCCCACTTTGTAAAAGAAATGGACATTATTGATAAGGGGAAACTGGATTCCATAAGAATAAGAGATCCGTCGGAACAGAAGACGAAAGAAGAGCTTCAGGAGGCTACAATGGAACACTTTTTAAGAACTGTCAGGGTTGATGAAGATCAACGTTTCCTCGTGGATTTACCTTAGCTCGACACACACTTGCCTTTACCAGACAACTTTAATTTGGCACTTAGAGGATTGGAAGTGACAGCCCGTAAGCTAAGAAATGAGAAGCTGTATGAAGGTTATGGCAAAGTGTTCGAAGATTGGGAACAAGAAGGTATAATCGAAGAGATTCCCAAGGAAGAAATTGCCTCACCGTGTCACTATTTGCCCCATCGTCACGTTGTGAAAGAAAACAGTACCACGAGAATAAGGCCTGTGTTCAATGCGTCTTCTAAACAAAAGGGTACCCCCAGTCTTAACGATTGCGTTGAAAAAGGATTAAACTTGATAGAATTAATTCCT
Source organism: Latrodectus hesperus (assembly GCA_037975125.1). Taxonomy (NCBI): domain Eukaryota; kingdom Metazoa; phylum Arthropoda; class Arachnida; order Araneae; family Theridiidae; genus Latrodectus; species Latrodectus hesperus. Next base: position 97,976,793 of record CM075850.1, on the reverse strand, counting down.
TCTGTATTATTGAGATTTCGCTTGTATAAATTTGGTGTTACAGCTGATATCCGTAAAGCGTGTTTGCAAATCAATCTCAATAAAAAGGATAGAGGTTTCTTGCGATTTCTGTGGTACAACGAAGATAAAAAACTCAAGTATTATCGCCGTTGTAGAGTTGTATTTGGAGTTTCATGTTTGCGTCAACTATTAGATAACTTTTGGAAAAGAAACTAGATGAAGCTACACAGGGAAGTGATAAATACCCTGAACATATTATCCGACAACTGATAAGTAGCTTCTATGTGGATAACTGCGTAGCTAGTGTCAAAACTGAGACAGACTTGAAATTGTTTATTAAAGTTGCTACAGAAATTATGGCTGAAAGGAAATTTGATTTAAGAGGGTGGAAGTTCACAAACCCCTCTGAATCCATAGACAGTCCAACAAACATTCTAGGGATGAATTGGGACAGACATAATGATACTCTTTCGATTAGTATTTCTGATGTAAAAGAAATAAAGGACGAAGTTATCACAAAGAGAAATATTTTAGTCCCTTCAGTCTTTGATCCTATAGGAATTACAGTCATGCTACGTCCTAAACTCTGGTTACAAGAATTGTGGAAAACTAAAATTGGTTGGGACAAGGAAGTGGACAGCAAAACACGCCAAGACTTAAGTGGTTAAATGAGCTCGAATATTTGAAGGTGCCAAGGTGGTTGCACTACGAAATTGGGACCGAGAACATTTCTTTTGTGATGCGAGCAAACTTGTTTATTCTGCGAGTTAGTAATGAAACGGATACTCCTGTGCAACTGGTTCAGTGTAAAACTAGAGTTGCGCCATGTGGTAAAAAGGAGACAACAATCGCTAGGTTAGAACTACTGGGTGCTCCTATATCTACTCGTCTTTACAATGAGGTCCTAAAAGAGTTTAAGACTGACTATGCTTATTTCTGGACAGACTCTACAACAGTGTTAGCTGGGCTGAAAAGAGAAGACACCTGGGGTGCATTCGTACAGAACTGTGTTCTAGAAATAAGACAACTGACACCAATCCAAGCATGGAGACATGTTCCTGGATCCTTGAATTCCGCCGACCGGCCAAGTAGAAACTGTTCATCCCAGCAGCTTATCGGTTCAAGATGGTGGGAGGGACCGAGTTGGCTATATCTTTTACCTCGTGAGTGGCCAGCTCCTGACGTAGAAGTAGATGTCAATGAATACGAAGTTATTAAAGAGAAAAGAAAAACAGTCGTATCTTCCATGATGAATATTGACGTTGTAGAAGTCTGCAGCGATCATTTTTCCTCCCACTAGAAACATCAGAGTTTTAAAGTGGATTTTACATTTTCTTCATAACATATCACAGGAAAATAAGTTGAAAGGTAGCTTGACCTCGAAAGAGTTCCAACAAGCAGAAGTCCAGTTCTTCAAGTATGTACAATCAAAAGCTTTTCAAGATGACAAGTTCCTTGTTAAAATGCAAGCATTTAGAGATGAACAAGGACCAAACTTGTTGACAGTGATGAAAAGGATGATTTCAAATTTCCAATTCTTCTACCTTCCAATGCGCGTCGTAGGAGAAAGTGATACGCGAAGAGCATTTATTTATTACATTACATGTATTCAGACTTGTATGCTTGATTCTTGAGATCCGCTTGTAAGTCTTCGTCGATAATAAGACAAATAACACAATGACAGATGTACAAGCACAGAAGAATAACGAAGAAAACACCCAGGGCCACGGTGGGAATCGAACCCACACTCCTAGGCTCTCAAGCGATTAGCGGTGATGCTTTAGACCACTCAGCCACGGAGCGCCCGCGCGAAGAGCATTGCATGCCAATGCTTCGATTCTTATCGCCAGACTACGGGAGAAGTTTTGGATTATTAAAGTAAAGAAGCTAGTAAAGCAAATCCTACATAGCTGTGTGACATGCAAACGTTACACATCTTAGCCAGTTGAAGTTCCTTTCGCTCCGTTGCCCAGAGATAGGATTACACCGACAAAAGTGTGATATATTTGTGGATTATGCTGGCCCTCATCTAAAAACCAAAAGCAAAGCTTGGATTGTTTTGTTCACGTGCTCCGTGTACCGAGCAGTCCATTTCGAATTGGTCGAGTCACTTACCACAAATGCTTTCATTGAAGCTTTGAGAAGGGTCTCAACTATTTATTCAGATAATTGTACGAATTTTGTGGGGACCAACAAAGCACTGAAAGCTTTAGACTGGGAGAAAATCACTTGGAAGTTTATTCCACCCACAGCAGCATGGTGAGAATGCTCAAAGAACTTTTGTGTCGAGTATTAGGATAATCTGTTGTCAATTATGAAGAGATGTACACGATACTGCGTGATTCTGAGTCAGTAATAAACTCTAGACCACTTACTTACCTGCAAAATGACCCAAACGGATTGGTTCCAATGACACCTGATTTGTTTATTCATGGCAGAGGCAACAGTGAAGCTCCAGATCTTGACAGTGTCAACCGATCCTCTTTGAGGAAACGTGTCAAGTACTTACAAAATTTGCGTGAAAATCTACGACAAAGTTTTAGAAAATGTTGGTGATTTTGTTCTAATTGGGCAGGACAATAAACGACGCATTGATTGGACACTCAATATTATTTTGGAAGTCTTTCCGGGAAGAGAAGGTATTCCTAGAGTGGCAAGATTGCGAACTGACAAGGGTGAAAGGAACTGTCCATTCCAAAGGCTCTACCCATTAGAAGTATCTGCAAAGACAGATGTTGATTTGCTGAAGACTGCTAAAGAAGCTGGCACTTCCTCATGAACTTTCTTTTATTTGTGATTTTAAGTTTGCAAAAACAATATTAAACTAAAGCTAAGTTCAAAAGTTCACTTTGCAAGTATGTTTAGGATTGCTAAATTATTATCATTAAGAAAATAACTTTCACATGATTATTTATTTTAGACCATTTCTGTTAGTGGCAACATTGCTTTTTCGGTTGTTCTTTAAAATTTAGAAATACGTTAGTTTTTATGTAAGATAAACATAACTGGATATTTTGAAATATTAAAAAAGCTTGTTCAGTTTAAAATTTTGTACTTCTTTCATTCAACTTGGAGAACCAGTGGTTCATTTTGAATGTGGCATCCGTAAGTGAATTCGTTTAACTTTCCGTAAAAAAAAAAAAAAAACATTATATGGTAAGTATTGGGTAAGTTAAAAGAAATAATCAAGGTAAAACAATGTGAAATATATAGTGTAAGAATTTAAATTAAATTGTCTTTATCATACACAAAAATGAAAGTCAAATTACATAACTGCATTATCAATTTTGTGACCAACTAACCAATGACATTAATATTCCATATCATTGTCATGTAAATCATATAATATGTAACATTTTCACTTTGATTTACTTCATTTTAAATGATTCCCAGATATCAATGCATCAATCTCGCCTCCTAGCAGCAACGAAAACTTCACATGAAAGTTTTTGGCAGGATGCAAGTCTCTTATAGATATTGGGCTATGATTTTAAATGACTTGTTTAGTTAAATGAAATATGTAATTATATAGTTAAATGTGTGTGTGTGAAAAACTAGATTATAATATTAGAAGTATTTCAATTGTACATATAAGTCGAAAATTAAAAGAAAATTGCTTTTACTTAATTTTGAGTCAAAGGGATCCGTTATCAAATGAGGAATCCCAGACCATTGCTTGGTATACCACCACAGTCCGGGGAGTCTCCAGACATGTCATCCGAACTCAATGAAGACTATTTTACTCCAGTCAGTAACATCCCATGTCGAACGTGGTCGACGCCATTGCAAATATAATTGTCTAAATACATTGAATGAACTTTATTATAAACACTTCAATTTCTAGTCATAATTTTTTTAAACTCATTTCCTCCAGCATACCGTCAGTTATGTCACATGTTTATTCATTGACACCCAAACTAAAAACCTGACTTTTCATAGAAACCTGCATGCATATCAAGGAGTTCAATGTTCAATTTCCATTACTCCTTGGATTTTTTTTTTTAATCGTCTTAAAGGTGTTAATCATCAGGAATAAAGCTTGGTCACATGAATGTCATCGAAATGTTAATATATTAATATCTATTAAAAGTCAATCTGAAATCGTCCCCTATCAGATATTAATTCTAAACAAATGGAAAAGGACCTTAACAGAACATTGTATGGCCTTACATGGAATCCGTTTGTTTGACTGCCACCCAATGCTTACTTTTTTGCATACACAAAGGCAAATTATACTAGAGCTTAAGCTTTAAAATTATAATTCTGGACCATTATAGATATAAATGAATTGAGAAAAAGTCAAAGTGTAAAAGCATTCAGTTGCCAGCTCAGCATCAACAGGACAGTTTTACTCCCCATTGAAAAAGTGACAACTTAACTGCTCTCTTTTGCTCAATATAATAAATCAATTTTCCAACTTATTTGACAAATATGCATAAAATTTTGCACAAACTGAATGAATAGTCAAATTCATAAAAATGTTTTCACATTTATCCAAGTGTTAAGGAAACTGGTAGAAACACTTAGATTAGATACAGTACATTTCCAAAGTAATATCAAAATAGAACTACCCATTTCTGCATTCTTTAAAAAAATCATTTATTACCACACGAAAACCAAGAATAGACAATTCAGTGGAACGTTGAAAATAAACTTTTAAAAATAACATTGGGCACTGGGCAGCTATCCCTTCACCACAACAAGGCCATACCACCACAAACCTGCTTATAGGGTGGGCCACATTCATACGTCAGCTCAGAAGAAAGGACAGAAATATCCATGCCCAAACTGGGATTTCAACCTAGGATCAACACAGTCTAGGAATCGGGAACGTTAATAACTTAGCCATGGGTCGGATTAAAAATAAACTAAGCTCAGTGGCACGACAGCCAATGTGGGCCAAAGCTTACAATGCCCATTTGTTTTGAGGTTCCTTTGATGTGAAGCATATGCTTCCGATTAGGTGGTCGGCTGAACGCGAAACTCCTAGCATTAAGTTCCAAGCAAACTATAATTTGTAGAAGTACATTTTTAAAGTGGTACACAGACTAATCCTTTGACAAAAATCTTCATATTAGTCAAATACTCACTTCAGAAATTCTAATTTAAAGGGCTAATTTTTGGTACCCATAATTTATATTAGACTAATTCGATAGGCAAGTTCAGCATAGTCTTTAATTTATGACCATTAACATGCTTATAAATTTAGATAAATTTGCATAAGTTAAAAGCATTTTACTGAAACATTGTGAATTTCATTTACCTTCAATAGTATTAACAGCTTTTTCAGTTTGTTTAAAGTATTCAAAAGCTACTTTGCAGATAAGTTTGCAATTATCCTTTGTAAGTTACTTTAAATTTAAGTGTAAGAAAAAGTTTCCAAGCTTAATGCAATTTAATACAAAACTCATTTATTAACTACTGTAACTGAAATGTGGTGTGTTAAGAGTCATTTAAAATAAAATCACAAAAGCCAATCAGAATCTTTAATGCAGAAATTGTTTAAATTTATAGAAAATTAATAAAAACATTTAACAAATCAAGAAATTTTTAAGTCTGGTTTTTAAACAATTTTGTGATCCACTTTTGACAATAGATGTTGGATGTGTCAATCAACAAAATCAGAGTGAAACTATGAGGGAGCCAGCAGGGGATCAAACCACGGCTTCATACCCAACCATATCTGTGTAAATTGGTTTATAGAAATTAAAATAAAATTTATTTCATATATTAAATTTAGGATAAAAATATTTGCACAGATTGGGTTTCACTCTGATTGAAACCAGAAATGCAAATTAGATTCCTCAAAAGTGAGACAAAAGATTAGGATGGGGAAGGAAGGAATCTAGATTCATACTTCTGGTTTTACAATATTGAAAATCTGAGGTTTTACAAGACAAATTTAAAAAAATTCAATGTTTACAGACATTCCACTGAAGAAATTCTTCCAGCAACCTAGCTGATTAATGTATGTACATGTAGCTTCAAGAAGCAAGGTTGCTCTCAGTTTTTACACAAGTTCTTTTATACCAGTGAGATCACCCAGTACATTTGATATAAACTATATACACTAAAGCTTTGAATAAATATCTCTCCAGATAGAAAAAATTGTACGTTCACTTAAAACCTCAGATTTTCACATTTAAAACTGCGTGAACATACTCAGTGAGATGAAAATTATATAGTCTGGAGAAATATCTATTCAGCTTCATAATCAGTTTACAAAAATAGGTGTAGAAAACCTACAAATAAGAGCAATGATCATCTGGACAAGAAAATTTTGTTTACGAAGGAAGATGGATTCAAACAATATTGGCCAGACAAGACTAGTAGTTATCCAGATGAGCATGGCTTTGATGAAGAAAACTGTTCTTCAAAACATAACTTTTGTGGCTTCCTTCAACTTGGGAGATGTGTGTATATATACAAGAATGATACCAGCAACACAAAAATGCCACTGTACACAATATTTACACAGCTGTGACACTCCTAGAAAATCAAATATTTTGTGCCTTGCAAAGTAAATGTATTTTGTCAAAGGAAATTGAAATATAGCTCAATGATGAGGCACATTTAACTACTCTGAAAACCTCCAAAGTTAAAATGTCTATTATGCTATGAAAAATTGAAGGAAAGGCACAGATCCCAAAGTCCATTGGCATAGAGAATTTTTTAATGCATAGCAGACTTGTTCTCTCTAACACCATTGAAAATAAATAAGTAAAAATAAATATTGGCAGGCTATGCCATGACAAATCTGTACAAAGAAATCATTTCATAAGAGACCACAGCTGTTAAATTTAAAAGTCTGAAAGAAAAAAAGAAACATTTAAGATTATATGGAAATGAAACTCATTTTGAACAAGAAACATGTAAGCAACATTTTCACATTTAAAATTTCTAATGAAAGTTACGCAACACTATTTTCTTGCTTTATGTGTAAAAATGCAATAAGTTACATAATAGGTTTTAAAATTTCATTCATGTAAACATATTTAGGTTTAAATTTATTCTATTAGAATGTTTAGTAAAGGAAATAGAGTTTTAGAACTTTCAATAATTAGTTTTTTATTATTTAATTTATTGTCATAATAAAAAGGTATGTATCATTTAAAAGCTAAACCGTTCTTAATAATTCAGTTATTTATAAAGGTGACTCTTTCAGAATAGCCTATTATGTAAAATCTTACCAGTAAAGTAGGACTATTAAAACTGCAAATAAAAAATATTTTTTCACAATTAACTTAAATTACAAGGAGCTTCAATTTTTCAAAGAATAAAATTCTTTCAGCTCTATCTAATAGTTTTAAATAAAAATATATCTGATTGAAGTTAAGTAAATTCAAATCTTTTTTAGAAGCAAAAAAACTTGCATCACTTTAAATACATACGTTATATAATGTTGAACTCTTTAAATGTTACCATGTTTTCTTTTACATAATATCCACAATATGAATTTGACAAAATTCATTACTAGACAATTACACCCCTTTTTCTATTTTAGTTCTTACACACACAACAAAAAATTAGTTCTTAAAACTTGCATCCTTATAATAGTCTAATATAATAGTTTAATATTTAAAATCTATAAAGCAATGAAAATATGGTCCTTGTTTTTCAATTTCAACACTATTTTAGAAAGTTGTAATTCAAAATGTAGTAAAACTAGCAATTTCCAACAGATAACTTTAATGCCAATTTGATCACAGAATTTCACCATGAAAATAAAAAAAAATAAATAAAAAGCTAGTTTTGCCTTAAATGCCAAAGTAGTCTAGCACTGATTTTACGCACAAAGTATGTCTGAAAGTTTTCAAATTGTAACAAAAATTCAGTTTGAAAAGTTAATTACGAATCCTAATTGTAAAAACTGAATTCTACTCTAATTTTTAAATTAAAGATTAATTGCTTCCCTTAATATATTCAACAATGATAAATTTATTCTATGAACAATTTTAGCAAAAGTGGCATTTTCTGTTACGATAAATTACTTTATTACGCCACAGCCTAGTAGTTTTGCAATCAAGAATCTACATAGTTCCATTTTCATAAATTTTACAAAAACAAAGTTATATAAATTAAAAATCTACTTAAAACTTTTCACTTCTTAATTATATGCTTTTTAACTTAATCACCAGAACTATACAAAATAGTTGCTGCAAATAGATTGAGAATTCAATATCAAAATCAGCATGGCACATGCTAGCCAGCTATTATTTTTTGCTTAACCCTTTAATGCGTGGTGGTCGCGCCATGAAACCACCAATTTTCGATTTTTTTCTTAATTCCTTTTCACAATTTTTCACTTATATTTTATAGATTTCATATCTTTTACTTTTAAATAATACTAACAGATGGCCGCACCCATAAATTTCCAGTCGGACTCCTTCCAACATGGTGTTATTTAATGTTCATTTTTAACAACACAAAATAACCTACTTTTTTAATATAAATAATGATAAATATTAGAAATTTTTTCTTCCTATATCGTCATAAACAATTTAAATGCAGCAGTAATTTGAACTAGATACGTATCCTTTTTTGAGGGAAATTCCTGGTGGTTGCACCGCGAAACCAGCTCCCAGGCTAGTACGGAAATTTTCATTTAGTAGTATTTTGTGTGTTTTAAATTTAATATATATATATTTATCGAAAATAGAATTTATGTTAAAGTTTTATTTAAATTTAAAATAATTAATAGCAATACATTTTAACTGTATGTAAATATTTTTTTCTACTGTTCAAATTAAAAATGCCTTGCAAAGGGCTAGGAATAACTGAGGCATTGGCTTTATTTGAAGAATTTCCTTTAGATTCAGAAGTCTCAGTTGATAGTGACAAAGAAAATGTGCCATTCACTGCTAATAATAATCTTCAGGTGGAAAGTGATGAAGGATCAGAAGATGAAGACAATATTGATATAAATTTACCTGGTCCTTCCCAAGTAACCCAAATAAATTGGAATAGGAGACAAAGTGAAAAAATCTGTTTTTTAGCAACAAAATTATATAAATGTTTAATTTCTCATTTTTCCTACTCTTTACTTTGTAAAATATTGTAAAAAATATACTGCATTTTAAATACAAATTATCTAAGAAGTTTGCAATAATCGTCATTTATTGAAAGTGTGCACGAAACAAGGTAAGTTTTCTTCCCCCTGCTAACTCAGTAAGTTTCAAGGTCCTAGACGCGCGCTGGCTGCGCCTTGCGACCACCACCCACAGATAAATGGGTGGATGTAGATTTTTTTAATTCATATATTATTTGTGGGATTATAAAATTCAATTTTTAGAGTTCTTTGGTTTAAAATTAAAAATATTGCGCGCTTCAAAGGGTTAAGAAAAATTTCAAAAGGGAAGTTGGCTCGACATTTATTGTTCTCTTCATTCAGAAGTCAAAGTTCACTGGTATTGGAGTTTAGGAAAAACTATTGTTTAACTACCAATTTCAGGTTCAAGGAAAAATGCAGTTTTCCAGACATTTCTTGCAAACTTTATCCATAGGAACATGTAGACAATATTAAATTATACATGTGATAGCGTAAGTGATTGAATCATTCACTTTTTAAAGCTTTAATTTTGGAAACCAACTGATAGTCTCTAAGGAAGTATGTTTTGCCTCATTTAAATAATTTATCGATATTATAAATCAATATAAAGACTTAAAAATGACTATAAGGAAGAACTAGTAGAAGCTGTAAGAGGGGAACCCTGGAGTCCTCTTACAAATCAAATTTTCTACAACACTACAGCCTGCATTTCATAATCGAGGAAAAATTTTAAAGCAAGCACTGGAAAAATTCAGCACTCCTGCACAATGAAACAATGTTCTAAAGTATACGAGTGATTTTTGCACACAATTCTACAGAGGGATCTAAAATAAAAATTTGATTTTAAATAGAAATTTAACAAAACCATAATTGAGATGCCAACTTTGAAATTCTTTACTTATATTTATTATTCACAACTTTGCCAATATCTTTACATTTTGCATTAATACATTTTCTTTCATTATGTAATTAGTCAAAAATAAAAATTTCACTAGTTTATTCAATATTTTGAATACTCATCTTATCAAATAAACAAAACATATAGGATGCATATCAAATACTTTTTGGACCTAACATATAAAAATGCAATATTTAAGATAAAATTTCCAACTTCCATAAATTTATGTTCAAGAAAATCAGGAAGTTTTCACTGTTGTATTTAATATTCTTTTAATAAGTTAGAGCAACTTCAGACTTCATTTTACAGTCAATCGTAAAAATTTTCAAATCTATCCTTCAGAACGTTCTTAGCTACAAAATTCATTCCCAATTGTATCACTATGATTTCTCTTGAATATGAAAGACACTTAGATTTAATTTAACACTAATCAATATACAAATTTACCTAAGCACTCTAGCATCATTTAAAAAATGCAGTAGTTTTTTTTCCACACACAGCAATAGCTAAAACTGGATATTTTTTTTAATGTTTCTTGTAGATTTGTGTGCTTTTAAAGCATAGTCTCCCCAAAACTTCAGTATTAACATATCAAATTTAAGTAAATTGAGTTTAAAGTAGAATTTAAGAACACAATTGTATAACAAAAATGTTTTGTTTCTTATATGTTAAAAAGCAATAAATTACAATATCAAAAAATGCTAAAGTGTAACGTAATAGAAACATTCTAGCCAATCACAATTGCTGTTTGACAAATTTTCAAAATGACAGTAACTAAACAATAATTCATAAAAGAGCCAATTTGCCGAAGGATGCATACCAGTTTAATAAAACAGAATGAAATTGTATAAATCCTTTTTAAAGTAAATTTAAAAGCAATGTCACTAGCAAGAAGTAATTGAACAGTCGCAGAAAAGCAGAATTGTTATATTGTGAAGATAAGCTAAAATTACAAACCAAGTTAACAGGTCAGTGACTAACTGGCATATTTTATTATATCAGTTTTTTGGCAATATAAAATTTTTGATTCTGTATTTTTAACATACATAACTATACATACATCAAGTCAAATGAAATTTTGTAAACACATTTAAGTGAAAATATATTCTATAAGCAACATTAAAAATAAAAACTTCAAAGATGTCTACAACTTTGGCCCATCATTACAGTTTTTGAAATATTAAGACAGATTTAAAACCCATATTTTATAGAGATGAAGTCGGACAATCATTCTTTATTGTTAGTTCTAAGTCTATAAAACAAATTATGCCATAATCTTGCAAACAAGAGTTGATTACACCAGGACTTACAAAATAAAATGGTTAAAAAACTATTGCAATCATATATGCTGCCCAAGAGAAGCCTTCGGCTGATTTAACGTAACACATCTAATCTAGTACACAGATGGATCACTGAAAAACAACCTATCAGGACTGGGAGTATGTGGCGTGTCAACAAGAACCAGCTTATCTGTAAGCCTTGGGCGATATGCTACAGTCTTCCAGGCAGAAGTTTTGGCCATTATCCACTGTCTGCGCCTAAATATGAGGAAGGGCTACCACGGTAATCGGATTCTCATTTTTAGTGACAGTCAAGCCACTTTAAGAGCGCTCAGTTCTTTCGAAATCAAATATAAAACGATTTTGGAATGCAGAAACCTTATTACAGAACTGGCAACTAGAAACAAGGTGATCCTTGTATGGGTGCCAGGGCACAAAGGTAATGAAAGGGCTGATGAACTTGCTAAACAAGGATTGTCTTTTGCTCCCATTGGTGCAGAACCTTTTTGTGGGATCAATCTGAAGACCACAAAAACCAATGTTCTTAGATGGGAAAAACGGAAAATGCATGAAGCTTGGCTCAACACTTCTGGTCAAACCCACGCTAAAAGCATGATCTGTAGATCATCAGCGAGGATTGCCTCTGAAATTCTAAGATACTCTACTGTGCACTATTTCAGAAAACACCTCCATAAAATGGGAATGTTTCAGCAAGACCCTATCAGCAGGAAATGGCATACGCAAGAGGAAACAGCCAAGCATATCATTTACGCGAATGCGAGACTCTTGCCCTCCCTAGATTAACTTCTTTAGGCATCATCCATACAAGAGAGTTACCCCTAGACTCCATTAAAGGATTATCGGACTTTATTAATAAAATGGGTGACCCAAGCAACTGGAACTAGGTTTAAAATTTGTTTGTCGCTCAACGGCCATTTTTTGCACACAAAGGCTAATTAGACCAGGACCTATGGTTTAAAGTGGATTCCGAACCACTACATACATCCATGCCCAAGGTGGGATTCGAACCAACGAACTGTTGAACCGAAGGCAAGAGCGCTAACCATTCGGCTGCCAGCTTGGCCAACTAGAACTAGGAAACATTGGGTTTGGAGTCAATAGTTCAAAATGCTGATAAAAGCAGAGGTGCCCAATGACATACAAAGCCAACTCTAAGAAGAAGCAATGTAACACATCTGATCGTTAATGACAAGTCTCTTAGTCAGCTGGACAGTTACCTCTATATACTTTATATCAAAGTGGACTTTTAAAATTTTACTTTAAAAGAAATATTTTTGGAATTTTCATCATTATACAAAATAGATTATACATATTGCAATTCAAAAACAGTTTTATGATTTTTTACAATTATAGATAAGTTAAAGAAAACTGATTTTATTCTAGCGAGAATAACAATGCAGAAAACTTACATGAGTTAGTGAGCATTTATTGACGAGTTACTGCTTCAGTTTCTTCAAACTGAAATTCTGGAACATATAGACTCTTGTCAATAACCTAAGGGGAAAATAAGATTTTTTAATCTCAAATTACACTTAAATACATATACAGTATTATAACATTTTAGTCTAATTTCACGATTGACTCAGGAATTCAACGACTGAATTCAGGCACTTGGAATGGAATTATTTCAAGCACAAGATATATTAAAATAACTTGACTGAAGTTAATATTACTATAAAAGCACATTGAGATAGGACCAGTCAATTCCTTCCTTTACTGCTCTTTGCAACAAGTAAAAAGGATAGTATATATAAGGTGAGAGCTGGTAGAGCATGTGGTAGAAAGAGGACATTCCTTTGTAACTAAAACTTCCATTTTGGCTTCCTAAACCAAATTTTAAAGGATTAAGCTTTTAGAGAAGTATTGTTAATTATTAACTAATTATTTAGGCCTCTAAAGACACCTTATATAAGTATTTTTGTTATTGGAAACAGTCTCAAAATTAATAAGTTAAATTGTTTGTTGTTAAAGACAACTTCAAGTTTTGTACAGATTTATAGAAATCAAATTCCAGGAGTTAAATCAAAGATTTTCAGGAGGTAACATTCATAAGTAATTTTGAATTCCTCTTTAACCTAGTTTTTCTTAACTAAATATTGGATATAATTATATTTGTAAATAAATATAAAAATAAGATTTTTTATCAATGTTAGAGAATTATACTAAATTATTTCAAAAGCTTTCAATGAATTTGCACCTATAACCAAAAATATTTTATTAATCAATATTCTTTATATTAAATTACACATTGTATAAAATATATATAATTGGTATAATTTAAGAGTTATTTAACATTTTCATTAGATTTCTATCTATAAATTTATTGAATATTTCATGATGTTATACACATCTTTAAATAAATACACTTATTTAAAAGAAAATAAATATGTCCGATAAAGTTTCTAGGTAGTATGAGTGTATTGTAAATCCTCAATTTTGTTTTTCTGCTGATAAATTTAGATCTTAGTTGCTTTTACAGTCCAATAAAGCATTTATTAGAAGATTTGATTCTGTTGGCGATTTCAGCTTTGTTTGTTTTTATCATTAATAATTGTTCTGAGGTATTTGAACTCATACTTTCCAAAGGTTTTCATGTAAAAAGGGAGTGTTGTAGCTCATAGTCGAAGAAGAGGCCTCCATAAACTTTGTTTTGTCTTTGTTTATGGTAAGTATTACTAACCAAAAATCTTATCTGATAATCATTTGTCTGCAGATAAGCAATTAAGCGTTTATAAAAAGAGAAGAACATAATTACTAGCATTCTTAAATTTTTCTTTCAATAGCTTCTAAAAAAGTGCAATTCTAAAAACTTAAATAATTACACTTTTTTTCATCACAACTGAATTATTTTACAATAGCACTGTCTGGAAATCTTACTTGAAAGAGAATTTAGCTTGCTAAAAGAACTGAAGATGAATGCACCATTTAAAATTTTAAATACCAATAGAATTTCAAGCCTTTAAGATTGTTTTTGATACAATACATGAATCTTAATTTCTAGAAGATCTTTTGGATTCACATCCTTTAACAGAAACAGCAGTAATTAAAAAATCCTTTTAATGAGAAGATTCTTCGGCAGATACAGCCTGCTCAAATAAGAATTTTGCCTTTCATATGGGAAAATCAGCTGTCAAATCCCATATGTGAAAAATGGAAGTCTTTCTTGCTAGACAATGGACATGATTTTCTTTTAACCACACAAATGCCAGTCAATCATTGTATGGCTTTTGCTTAGTTCACTGGTCAAGGAAAACTAATTATTTAATATGCCTGGTGGAAGTATGTTTTCATTGATAAACAGAACTCACTGAAATTATACAAAATCTTTACTAAGACAAGGAAAGAATATTTTAACTAAAATTTTTTATATATCTTATAAAATTGACTGAATATTAATAAAGCAGACAGAAACAAATAGAATCAATTAAAGTCACCTGCCTGAATATTTTTTTTATTGGTGATCACATAGTATTTCATTCGGTTCTAATTGAACTGGATCAAAGATGTGCCCGAGATTTTTTAGTCAACAGTTAATAATATATCACATTTTCTTAAATCTACAGTGGTGCATTATGCACAAGACCTTTTCGCATAAAAAACATTGCATAATTCACGACAATTTTTTCGGAAAATAGTCGAAAATATATACTGCTAATAATGTGGGTGTTACATAAAATAAAGAATACACATTATGATTACAAATTTAAATTGCATAGAAAACACATTTCTAAAAAGATCTTCAAATTCTCCTCATTGTAAAGTCCAAAAAACTGCAACGAAAATATGTCACTGATAATTCTGAGAAGCTAATAAAAGATATCGATTTTTTATTAATTTCTTTTTAACCAAATAAAAGACTTTTTTGAATGCACATTAGATACGTTTTTTGTACTGTGCATGCTTTATTAATTTTTTTAAGTATTACTTTAACATACTTGGTTTTTTTTTTTAATTTGCCTTCTCAATAGTCTTAGCTTAAAACCTGCTTTGTAATTTAGAAGTTTTTGCTTCATGATATATGAACTAACACCTTTCCGAATGAAACTCGCTATAAGATAAAAATAAATATGACATCTACTGTTTTTGCAACAGTAATATCTTTATGAGGAATCTAATTCGTTCTTGAACGTAATTAGACAAAAATGAGTAACAGATGAAATAAATCAGACAAGTCATGGTGCCATCTGTTATTTTATGAAACATAAATATAATTCTTTTCAAAAATTTAATCTTTCCTGATGCAGAATGTTTAACTATCAGATTATCAGTGGTGACATATAATGCGCACAACAAAATTCAAAACTTTAACACAGAATCAGCAGATTATATATGGAAAAGACTAATAAAAAACATACTACCATCTAATAGTAATAGTGAGAGCAAAAACTCAATTTTGCTTTCAGGCAATTTTACTGAAAATTTTAAAAACATTAAAAAAATGAAATTTAGTGAATTTTGCAACTTTATACGTAAATTATATTTGAGACCCCAGTCTCTTATAAATGTATCTATTAGCTTCAAGCAATATTTGATTCTGAATGTGTTTTGTTTTGCAATGCTTAGAGTAATTAAAAACTAGCAACTGCAGCTTTGTAATTTTTCTCTCCAAAATATATAAATTGGTCTACAAATAGATTACTATTTTGAAACAGGAGATTTACTGTAAGCAAAATTTTAAAATTCAAAAACAAATCTGAACTAGTAATAATAATTTGTCCATGTATGAAAACTTAGAATATTATATTAGTAGTGTGAATATTACTAAATAAGTAATAACTCGAACACAAAAAGTAATCTTTCTGGTTTATTTGCTTCATAGAAAAAATTCTTCCACCGACTTTTGTGAATCTGAGATTTAATATTAAACAGTCTGAAGGATTTATAATCCATGCTATATAGCCCTGCTAGCTCAGTACAAAAAATTCACATAAATTCGGAACCATTTAGTTTATTAGGATAACACTGAATTTGAAACTAGATTTAGGAACAAATTTGACGATGAATAGAAAATAAAATTTCCTCATTAAATTCCAAGAAAATTTTAGTTTAAAAAATTAAGAAGCTTACATTAAGGTAAGTATGAAAATAGTTACCTTTGGAATTGGCTTTATTTCAGTTCCTAATTCTTGTTCTATGCGATGAAGATTAAACCTATCATCATACGTTATCAAATTTATAGCTATACCAAGATGACCAAATCTCCCAGATCGACCAATTCTGTGCAAATAGGTTTCTGCCATTTTTGGAAAATCAAAGTTTATCACAACATTAACAGCTTGTATATCAATTCCTCTTGTAAAAAGATCTAAAGAAAAACTTAAAAATTTAATACAGAAGCATACACTTTATAGTTTTTTATAAAAATAGTTATTTTAAAAAATGCAATAACTTAAAATAATTCTGAGCATTAAACAAATCTGCATATATTAAATTTATCAGAAGTCAAAATAAATTTTAAATGTATTTGAATACAAAGCTAAAAATTGTTAGAGATTTAAAAAAACATTCTCAATATTTTCAGCACAATATAAAATATTCCTTTTTACATAGCATATTTCTTACTTTTCTAGAAAAACAATAAGATGTTAACTTATGAATTTAAAATGTTACAAAGTTCACATAATAACATTCTAGACACTCACCAGAGCAAACCAAATTCCTGCACAGACCACCACGAAAGTCATGGAAGACACGGTTACGATGTTGTTGAGACATCCTTGCATGTATGTAGTAACAAGAATAACCTAATTCTGTTATTTTCTTTGCCAATAGTTCAACACGTTGAGTTGAATTACAGAAAATGATTGACTGGTTTATTTGCAACTGCGGAATAAATAAGTATAACCAATGTATAGTATGTAGAATAAATAAGTATAATTAGTCTTAAATCTTCAGTTAATTCTTTTTATTTTAAGTAAAATATTCACTTTTATACAGGTTATTTTAACTAAAGAGGTGCATTTTCATTGTTAAATTATATTTGACTAATACACAAAAACTTTTTATATTTAATATGTCTAGTATTTATTGTTCTGCCGTTTGGCCAAATTATACACAATAGTGTAGTTTTGGAACTTAAGCAGTATGTATAAAATTATAAAAGCAGAGGTGCCCAATGACATACAAACCCAACTATAAGAAGTATAAAATTAATGATTTACATATTATGAAGATCATAAAAATAATGTTTATATAAAATTTAACTTTGGTACAAAGTTACTTAGTATATTACATGTAATTATGGCCGGCAACAGACCTGGTCACTATCACACAGGCACAGTGAATGACTACCAGCTGTCCACAAGCCATCCCCGAAATGACATAACATATGACCAAATTGAGACGGGGCTTTTCACAAAGAGTATTCAGCATGTTTAATTTTTTTCTTCCACAAACGAGCAACAATTGTATATTTACTTGATCCGCGTAGTTTGTATAAGAACATGGAATTCAAATTTTCAATTGAAATTGAAGAATTTATCATTGAGTATTTTAAAAGCAAGTTAAATTTAATTGGTCAATATGTTTTAGAATTTTATTTTTTGTTTTGTAATATATATATATTTAATTTTATATATTTTTCCAATGATAGCATGTGCTTTGACATCATAATTTTATTTTAATAAAAATATAAAAAAATAATGATATATAAAAGTTTGAACTAAACAATTAGTAATAACTTCAAAAAACAATTCCCAGATAGAATTTCACAAGATTTAAAAACTTTGGATCTTATTTAAATCTCTTTCATTGAAATTGCTTTTTAAAATTAGATAAATATTATTAGTTTTAAGTAAGAACTACACAGCATTTTTAAACTGCAATTAAAAAGCTGCTGAAACTTTAATACTATTTTTATATTTAAATATTATGAAACATCTGAAATGAAACGCAATTTAGATTAAAATTCCTAATTTAATAATACAAATGATTTAGTATTTGTAGTAAAAACACATTTTTATAAAGTGATTTCACAATTTAGCTTATTATTTGTAGTTTAAAAACACATTTCAAAGAAATATTGTTAATTTTATTTTAAAAAAGTTGCATAGGTAAGTGAAATCAGCTTTATGTTACTTAAATTTTGTTCTCCCTTTTTTCCTTCTTCCAAACATTCTTCAGTAATATTTGCTGCTGATATTAAAATCAAAGCATTTCAAGCAATATTACTTGTCATTTTGGGCATGATTATTTTTTCGAATATGAAAATATTAAACACATAACACAATAATAATGAAAGTTAAACTGTTAATAAACTTTCATTGGTCAACATTTGGAGTGAAATCATTAATGACACATTTCAATTCTTTCGCGTTTGGCTGGTGTACCCCAGACCAGGGATCCACAAAACAGACCAGTAAAACATCATCCACAAGCAACACAGTTTATAGGTTTGCTGCCTGCCATAATGTGGAAGTTGTGCATTTTTATGCATCATATTTGAATAAAAACAAGAACTTTCAAAAGAGAAAAGTACACAAGATCAAGAATTAAAAACTTACATTAAATAGGAAACAGTTTATATATTGAATATACCAAGTTAATTGGATTTTTTATTGATTATAAATTTATGTTACATCTGATATAATCTGGTTAAATATTTCGTAAAATATTTTTATGCACGTTAATGTTAACATCTTAGATATTTTTAAACATGTTTACAGTCATTATACCTTAAAATTTATAGTTTAGATATTGAAAATTTATAGATCACAATTTTTGAAAAGTTTGGGTCCAAAAGCTTAATGAATTAATATTCAATTAAGAAATTAGGTTATATTATATAGAGTTGTAAATTCATTATATTAAACGCAAGATAAAATAGTGATAAAATCTTAACTATTTATCATACAATATTTCTTTTAGTCTTACAAAATATAGACAATTAGTTAGAATTGTCTTAAGTTTTTACTAAAAACTTAAGACAATTCTTTTATAATGTGTACAATAAAAATGTCTAGAACCCATTTAATAGTGAGAAAATTTAAAATCTTAATTTAACAATCTCAATCACAGGGGTGCTATGGTTAATGTTGTTGATCCCAAGAACCATGTCAACAATAACTTACTGAGAGAAGAGTTTCAGGAAGGGATTTTACAATACAACTGAATCTGTTGGCTTAATTGATCAAAATGCTACAGTAGACGAGGAGAATAAGTTTAAAGACTGAAATGTAAAGAACACACAATTAGTTTAATGAGTACATTTTCTTTAGTTTGGTGTTAGCAATCACAAGGTCATTTGCAGTACTTTCTTCAAGGAACAAAAATATTTACAACATACTTTGCAAAGGGATTTAGGGAACCTTATATAATCTCCTTTCTAGTGATCAATTTTGATAGAACACATGGACCAGAGCTAACTTTTGCCAGATCATGAAGGATTAGTAATAAAAAGTAGATAGACCCTAATCAAGTTATGCATATCCATATTCTGTGCTTTATTTTTAATTTGAAATTTCTTTAGTGTAAAAGTTTAATTATATTAAAAGAATTAAATTTTCAGTTCGGTTTATAGATTTTATTGAAAAATGCTGTATATAAATGTTACTTTTGAGAAACATCCAGCAGTTAATATTAAATTTCAGAGAAAATAGGATGCTAATTGATGTTCAATTCTATATAAGAGTAAGTACTTTCCATTGTTAATGAAATAGAGTTTAAGAAACTAGATATGTTTTGTATAGCTAATAGCAAAAATTAAAAATTGTTCATTATCGAACATAAGATAATCTTGCTATGTAAGTGGACTGTATATTTGAGTCAAGTACTCACAATTATTTTATTTTTAATATAGAGACATTAATAATCACCGCTTGGGCCAGGTGACAAATTTTACATCTTGCTTTGTCAGGGAGAATTTTTTTTCTGCTTGTTTTCATACTTTTGCCACACTAAGACAGTGGAACTATAGTCAATATTCAGAGACTGAACAAAAATATTTTTCCAATATACTACACAAGTAAAACACAAACACTGATCTTTAAGACCTATGACTTAAGTTTTAAAGAATGCTACTATAAATCAAGTTTTGAGCCAGAAGACTAGAAAAAAAGTTAGTTTAATGGAAGATGAACAAACATTTGCTGTGAACAAATAGAACTTAAAAGCATTGTGCTATAAATGACTTACTTTAAAGAATAGATAAATAAAAAGAACTTTAAAGTTAAAAAAAATAAACATTGCATACTTGAAAATCAAACAAAGGTAATACATATAACAAGGGCCATCTACTGATCGAAGACTAGAAACAAAAACATTTAACAAACATAAGACAGTTGATATCTCCTCAGTAGAAGCTTTCAAGATTTAGGAAGATTGGTAGAGTAATTTGAAGACCTATTGAAAAGGTTAAAATTGTTCTATTCCAGATTTCCTTTTGTCAAAAATTGCAGGAGGAAATCTTACGATTCCATATAATACTAGAGCAGAGAGCAGTTTTCATGCTTAGGAAACTTAAAAATAACAAAGCAGCTGGAGTTTATTTTATACAGAAGAACAAAAGAATTTTCATAAAACTATACACAATGTTTTTACCACATTTACAGGGGTTGTTCGTCACACAATAGCCATTTTTACACACTAAGGTGAATTAAATCCCGACCTAGTTTAAAGTGGACTCCAAATTACTATAAACATATACATCCAATATGGGAAATGAACCCACAAACTGTTGAACCAAAGAACAGAATGTTAACCATACGGCTGTTACTTTACCATAGAGATTGGATTAAACTTTTTTGCCCAATCCAAAGACATCTACATACACAAGTTTGTGAAAACTAGAATGTAATGATATGTATTACTTTACAATGAATTAATCGTCACTAAAGTTATTCGACAAAAGATTTGTATCGTATGAAAACAATCTTAATTATCAACGTATTTTCAAACTGGCAAACCTATTAAGTACTTTTGTAGCACAATTATATGGAAATAATGTTAATTAATGTTGAATTTATATCTTTTGCTCATTTATTACAAAGCTGTATCAATTTTACTGAAACCAATTTTGAGTTACGTGCATTGATATCAAGAAGCTGGTAAGTTTGGTAAAAATTACATTTAGTATGATTTTACAGTTCCGATTTATCTGTAAAAAAGAATTAATGTTAGATCTATTGTAAAATCTATTGAGTCTTTTAATCAAAATTCCATTAGAATGAGTAATTAGAAAGTTTAGAGAAAGTACCAGGAGTAACATCATTAGAAAACATACAAGTGCATTTGTTTATGACATAGCATTGATGGCTAGAGACAAAGCATTAGACAGAAGTTCTTGATGCTATCAGCGAGCATTATAAATCAAGATAATGCTAAATACATCCCTGTTATTAATACCTTGTCTGCCAAAGGTGTATATATGCTTTACCAACCCAGATTGTTGATTACCTCAAGTGTGCTTATATGTATGTGTATAAATGCCTTTCGAAAGTTCGCTTCTCTGCAATGCACTGCTATTAGTAAAGCTAGACCCAAGGCTTTAAAATGCAATAGAAAGTGTCCTTGACATTACTTTTACAAAATAAACAATTAGAGTGGAAATTGTGCCTCTTTTCTTATGATACACCACATAATTGAGTGTTAGTGTGAAAACCCATGACATTAGAAAGCAAATCTAGTAAGTTCTCAGCAGTTAAGTGGTTAAAGTAATTACACCCCCTTTAATTTGGAATTCTAAATTTGAAACTATTAACAAAGATTTATATGGAACCCATAACTAACCAAAACTATCTTATCTGAAAGAAAACTGCCCCAAATAAGCTTTTTATTAAAACGCTTAAAGAGATCTGCCATTATATCTAGGAAAACAAAGTTCTCTGTAAAACCTTCATTTATTCAGTTACCCATTATGTTTCAAGAACATGATCATTGAAAAGAAACAATTTAGGTCTCATGAAGAGAATTTTATACAAGATAACACCTAACATTTACCCTAAAACAAAGCTCTTGGGTGCTTATGCATTTGAATGGCAAATCTGAAGAAATTCTCAGTCAGACAGTGAAACAAAACTAAGGATTTTGGTTTATCGATGGATAGATGTAATGGATAATTACTTAGACACACACACAAATCTACGTAATTTGCATAATTTTACAAATAATCAAGCTGGCTGGGAAATTTTTAGTTCAGGTCTTGGCCTATCTTTTGCTTCTGTCCCTTTATTAGTCAAAAATTAATTATACAAGTTATCCAATGAAAAATTCAATAATGCACTCCAATGAATTACGTGCTGTCATATTGACTTCTTAAAATAGCATTCATATTTGTAATTTTTTCACCAGAAGATAAGTTTGGTTTACTAAAGCTCTCTAATTTAGATTTCAGCATAAAAAATTGGTGCGAAAGAACTAATATTAAGAAATTTGTAGTAAGGTTGGTAGAGAATACCAACCTTATGTTATGTTAGTTTTTACCTATTTAAGCTAATAAATTGATGAACAAATGAAAATTTTACCTTAAACATTCTGAAAATAAGAGCAAACAATGATTGTGACTAAAGGTACATATTATGCTGGATAATAAATATAACTTGTTTCAACTTAAGTAGCAAAGTATGTAATTTGTTTATTAAGTTGCTGTATATTTATATAAATTGAGTTTATAGTCCTTTTGTAAATATATAAAATAGAAATTAAAATAAATGATTAATCAATTAGTATAAAAGATCATTAACATTTACTTATTGTATTTTAAAGTTACCTTTGAAAACAAAGTGTTTAGACAGTGAACTTTTTGTCTTTCTTGAACAAAAGCATAATACTGAGTAACTCCTTTCAATGTCAATTCATCCATTAGGTTGATTTCATAAGGATCAGACAAGTGTTTCCGCTACAATAAAAAATTTAGAAATTAGATTTTATATGAACTTCATATACTTTAAAGTCTTGTCTGGTGAAATTTTAAACTTAATTATACACATTTTTTCATGAAATCAATAGAATAACTTATATTCCCCTTTCAAAAGAAATATTTTTTATTGTATTTTGAAGTTTTATTTCTCGAATTTCTTGCACACTATTGTAAAAACCGTAAATTATATAACTTAGAACTGAAATGTGTTGCATTATATTTTTCTAGTACCAAATTTAGACTATTTTAAATAGCATTTTAAACCTTGAAAAATTTTATAATTGATATTTCAAATAAAGTTTAGAAATAAACATATATAACACTAATTTATAAAATAACCTAAAATTCTTAAGACCTAGACATTTTAAACTAACTTATTTCAATAACTTTAATTTTGGAATTTTATTAAAAACATAGTGCATAAATATTAATGCAGAGGATTTATAAGTATTGTTGTTATAAGTTTTTTATTATTAAATGTAGGTTTTGATAAAATTAAACCCAGTTAACAG
The DNA here is from genome assembly GCA_037975125.1 of Latrodectus hesperus. NCBI lineage: Eukaryota > Metazoa > Arthropoda > Arachnida > Araneae > Theridiidae > Latrodectus > Latrodectus hesperus. Next base: position 97,953,179 of record CM075850.1, on the reverse strand, counting down.
AAAAAAGTTTTTAAATTAAACTTGTCAATAAGTATTTAAAAATGTAACCCCTATTTCTGAAGCAATGCAAGTTTAAATTCTTAAAAACTAATCACTTTTCAACCAAGATTATCATTTTTTCAAAAAAGGGCTTCATAAATAGAGTTACGTTTACTGTAAATTCAGACCAACAGCAAAGATTCAAGTTTAAGGCATGAACTGCTTTTGTACCAAAGAGCACTCACTATCATCCAAACTGCTTGACCAAAAATTCAAAGAATTTCATTAATGATTATTATAGTTTATCAGGAGTTCTAATTAAGCTTACAACAGAGTATTTTCATAAGATATGCTATACATAAAAAACTTTCACGCACTCTCCCCATCTAACATACGCTTAATAAAAAGAAAATAAAGAAGTTTTATTACAGACAATTAAAGAATTAACTTATTGAAACTAAAAATTTCACATAGAAATTTTTAAACATTAAGCATAACCAAATTCAGATGCAGTTCTTAAAGATTATTATATAAAGATATATCTAGGCATATTACCATAAATTGCTCAACTGTAAGTGGAAAAGTGGCAGAATAGAGTAGAATTTGCCGATCATTCGGCAGATAGCTGATTACTTTATCTAAAATTCCCTTGAAATCCTGAGAAAGCAATTTGTCAGCCTAAAAAATAAAATTATCTCTAAAAATAAAATAAGCAAATTTTTAATGTGACTTATATGTAAAAAAAATTATGTATTCTACACAACTAAGATTCAACAACTCTTATGCAGTTGCCAAAGAGGACTTAATATTAATTAAGAGAAAGTCAATTTTCTGAAAAATTTTATAATTTTAATTGTTGAGATAAGAGTTAGTTATACTTTAAATTATGTACAAGATTTATATATATATATATTATATATATATATATATATATTATATATATATATTATATATATATATATATGATCAAGAAATTTATATTTTCTCTATATACCTGAATGTAGAACATTATGTTTATAATCAGCATTATAAATTTATAAGCTTAAGTAAAAGTTTGGAATCAAATCTTAAATTTTACATTATTGTACATTGTATTCCAGGCAGAAATAGGACGAGCTGCACCACAACTTATTGTAGAAAAATAGTCATTATAGGCACAATTCTTTCATAAATCCGATGGAAAACTGCAAGTACAGCCATAGAAATGACTGAGTAATTACATGCTCTATCAGTAAGAGAAAGTATAATACTAGACTAAGGATATTAGTATATTTTAAAGTCTAAAGTTCCATATATAAATAAGTTATAGTATATTATATGCTATATTTAAAAAATATAAACATAAAAATTAGCTTCTTTATATTAAGTATCATAAATAAAACATAGTATTCTTAAGATATATAAATGTTGCATATAAATTTGGTTGTAAAATCAATTATGTCTATGGGTAATTTTTCACAATTATTAATAAGTTATTTTAACAATTAAGTAAAAATAGTATAACTGCAAGCCAGGAATAATTTTGTGCAGTTAAGAATCTTTCTGCATCCATGTTAGCAAGAGAAAATAAAACCAAAATTTAAAAAAATTAAGTGATGGTTGAAATTTGTGAAAAAGTTACGATGTACAATGCTAATATAAAGATTATATTTAGTACTAATATAAAGATTGCAATATAAAGATTATATTTAGTTGTCTTGTGATTAATTTAACAATGAATTAATTTGTTCATTTCTCTTACCATATTTTTGCCTTTCTGTACATAAGGCATTACAGGTGCATAAATAGTATTTTACAAACTTGAGATTTCCCCTTCACAGCCAATATATTTTTGATGATTGAATAACTTATTTCTAGGTTTCCCTGGTATTAATGTAGCAAGTAATTAGCTTCATATTATCCCACATGTAAATACACAAAATCTAAAGAGGTGAGGCTTAGATCTCACTAGGCTCTTAGCAGAAAAGAGTAGTGAATTAAAAATTTTTTAAAAAAAGATTTAAAAAATATTTACTTGATTCTATGATTTTTTATAGTATTTTTTCATTTGAAATATACTATAACTCTTTATATTAAAAAATAAGATTTGAATGTCTGAGCACTCAGACACATTTTATTTTAAAAAGAATTCTAACTCTAGAAATTCTAAAATGTTGAAAATCTTTGAATATTACCTAGATATATTTTAAGCATTAGATGTACAGCGACTAACTTAGCTAATATAAAATATAAAGAGAATATTCTTCCACAAATTCTGCCTATAAAATATTAACTAGTAAAGGATATTACGTGGAAAAATTGTTATCACCAGTGAGAACACATGATCATTCCTATACTTGACAAACATATTTTTCAGTATAAGTTAGACTTGTTTCTATTTGTGGACTTAAAGCACTAGGGCCTATAAAACTACAGCGTACATTTTATAAACCATTAACATCCAGTCAAGTTAGTAACTGAACTTCTAAATAGATTCAACTACCAGTTTAATACTTATTCTTATCTGGTAAATAAATTTAATACCCTAGATACTTCATAAAAAGTCACAAAGTATTCATATTAGAAGATTACAAGGTGAAAGTGCTGTTTATGAATAATTTGAAGTCAAATAAAGCATTATGATAACCGAGTGTTAGGTTCTGCTTCACAAGATCAAAAAAGGACGAGCTACATGATATCTAGTACAAAAATTTCAAAAACACTTTTCTAATATGCTCACATTAGGAAATGATGGAATCTATATGTTTAAGACTGCCTAAATTAAATCTTCTAATCTTTAATCAGTCTTTAACACTAGCCCTTTTAGAAACTACTCTAGCCTTTATCAATAAGTTTTCTTCTGAACTTATTAATGGCTTGAATTTATCATATTCCAACTCTGTAAAATACCAAAGGGCAACATTATCAGTCAGTGATATTGCTACACACCACTCAAAATAAATGTGATTCAATCAGAAGCTCTTGTAAAAAAATCAGTTCATTTACAATTCATTATAAATACATTAACATAATTACAGATTACCAAAAACAGCTTTAAATCATATATAGCATCTAAACTGCATAGAGTATACTACTTTCTTTCAAGCTTTTTAATATTCTAAATATATTTCATTATAGTACTAAATTGGAAATATTTAACAGAAATCATGTAAATATATAAAATTGTCATGTATATAAAGGATTATATAAAAACCAAGATCAACAATGAAAAATATTGTTTAAAGATTTTAATTAAAAATTCTTTTAAAACTTGTGTCAGAACAATGGATTTAGTTCATTTATTTCAAGTTTGAGATTAGAATATGTATGACTGAAGTTCAGTTGAGAAACTTTATAAATTCACAGAATACTTAGAAAAGGACTTACAAAAGTGTTGCAGTTGATATGAAAAGCTTACTATTTCCCTAATAGATTTTAAAATAGGATTAAAATAGCATCAATATTCTTAACTGTACTTTAAAGTATTGTTTAGTATTGCATTACTCTAGTTCTCACTAGAATTTTACAGCAGTCATGAGCACCATTGCATTCAAAACATAACTTTTCACGGGTGAAACAGCATTTACAGTCCTATATATTCATTACAGAAGTTGGATATTTTTGTTTAAATTATTTTATTAAACATAATTGTTGAAGCACATTATGAAATAATTTAAAATCTAACCTAAGACAAATCTAAAAACTTTTCTTCTTCAAGTTTAGACAAGTCTTAATAACATCAAAATATTTCTTAATTGTTATTCTAAATTTCTTAATAGCTAGATATATAAATGCTTTAAAATATTATACCTCATCTAATATAAGACAGTTACATCTATCCATTTTTGCAACATTCTTCTCCATTAAATCTAATATTCGCCCAGGTGTAGCAATGATTATGTGAACTGAAAAATAAGGAAGATTATAATAATTTTATATGAAATACTAAACTCATAATTATTATGCTTTTAAATTTCTCTTTACCTTTTTCATAAATCCTCATAATATCGTCTTTAAGATTCGTACCTCCAGTGGTTACCATTACTCTTGCACCTATGTGCTTTGACAATTCGATACAAATTTGGCTTGTTTGTAGTGCTAATTCTCTTGTGGGAACAACCACTAGAGCTGAAATTATACATTTTTAAGTTATATTTCAAATTGAGACAAAAAGCTTAAAAATCATTTTATTGACTATATTTCACAATACAGTTTTCTAAACATCAACCGTGCCTTGCTCTAAATTTTTAGAACTTCAAAGCAAAGCAATTAAGATTTCTCTTTATGACATTACCATCAACAGGAATGTTCATTCCTCTCTTTTTCAGCCAATTGAAAGCTTTTCCAGTTTAGTTTGCTTCTCTACAATATTTTCGAGAGGGATAGTACCGTTTCCTTTCTCGGTTTTTTTAAGTTTTTAGAACTGTTGAGACTATTCATTGGAATTTTATCTTTTCTAGGCAGTTTGTCTAAAGTATTTTTTCATCAATTTCAAGAATTTTATTTTTACATCAACTGAATATACATGTTATTTTCTTTTACAGAGACAAATCCTCAAAGGAATCTACTTAGTCTCCCCCTATAAACAAAACCAAATACAGGAAAACGCATGAACTTTTAAGAGATTTTCTCCTTTTCTATGTTCTTAATATAGGGAGGAAAAAATTTCTGTCTTTACATACAAAGAGGATAAAAGCGTAATTCACAACAGTTCTTTTTCTGATATTCAAGTCTTATTATTGTTCACACACACAATATCTGAAATATTTAATTCTTCATTGTTCAAGAAAGCACCAAATTCTTAGATGCTATATAAAAAGCAGTTAAAAAATTTTAAAAAATATCACACACACATAAAAAACTATTTGCCCGAAACAAAAGTTCTGTCAATGGGGTTATGGTAGAGAGTAGCCATTAGTTCAAGTGTTCGTAAAAGTGAGCACCTACTGTATTCTGCCGATTGGTTTGGTTTGTTTGTCGCTCAACAGTAATTTTTTGCACACGAGGGCTAATTAGACCGGGACCTACGGTTTAAAGTGGATTCCGAACCACTACAAACATCCATGCCCAAGGTGGGATTCGAACCCACAAACTGTTGAACCGAAGGCAAGAGCGCTAACCATTCGGCTGTATTCTGCTAACATAGATTTTGACATATTATTGTCCAAATATACTAGGTTACCTAACATTATCATAATCAATTTAATTTCCCGATCACTAAAATCGAAAGCTATCACACACAAACTAAAAATATATATTAATTTTAACATTCAAGAATGAAGACTTTCAAAATATTTACCCTGAATGTAATCTTTTGTAATATCAATTCTTTGCAGAATAGGTATAATATAAGCCCCAGTTTTCCCTGTACCATTCTTTGCTCGAGCTAAGATATCTCTTCCTAGCAAAGCAATAGGAATACTAGCTTCTTGAATGGGAGATGGCTTTTCCCAGCCCTTCTCAAAAACACCCATTAAAAGTTCTCGTTTCAGACAGAAATCTTCAAATTCATTTCCTTTCTGTATCAGTTACATCCTACAATAAAAAACAAACTTTAACAAAGTTACAGTACACAATATTTCAGATAAGTTTATGAGTATATTTAAACAAAAATTTAAACATTTAACAATTAATCATTTAAATAGTATAGTACTTTAAGAGCTAAAAACTGCTAAAAGATAATTTTAAGTGTACAAGTACATTTAATAGGGTTCAGACAGATTTCCGAAGATTAAATTCCAGACGTTTTACAGACCAGTGTGTATTATATGTATTTCTTGGAGCTAATAACATTCATTTTAAATGATTATCTGATAATTTTACCAATTGTCCTTAACCAATTATGAAGGCAATTATAGATATAATACATTTCATTTATAAATATGAAATAAGTAATTGTAAAAATATTTTATTTCAGTAAGAAATATATTTAATGATTACTTCAAAAGGCTTTAGTAAATTTATACCTATATAACTAATTAAAATAATCACATCCTTTGACAGAAACAGCAGTAATTAAATCCTTTCAACAAGATTTTTTGGCAGACACAGCTAGCTCAAATAAATAATTTTCTTTTTCATATGGGATTTGATAGCTAACTCACCCATGTGTGAAAAATGGAAGTCTTTCTTGATAGACATGTTTTCTTGAACCACACAAAAGCCAATTTTTGCATGGCTTTTCCTTAGTCCACTGGTCACTTAAAATCTATTTTACCCAGGTATATTAAATATTTCAGCTTTTACTTTATTGGTGAACAATATATCCTAATTCACCGAAATTATATACACAAATTTTCACGGAAGTATATCGTCCCATGCCATCCTTTGTGATAATGGACATATATAACCATTAAATAAAAATTTATGAGAGAAACTTAATTTATATTAAAAAGCTTATAAAATATTTTATTATAAAAACAAATGTTTAAACTTACATTTATAATTTTTAATCAGAACTCTTAAAAAATATTTTATCAATTTAAATACATTAAAGATAAATTATAATGCTCTTCTACTACTAATCTATTTGATTCTAGTTATTGTTAAAATAGGAAATAGATGCAGCATTCTACTTTTTCCAGTACTTGTGAGCCGAATGAAAGCAGTGGCTTCCGAGCTATGTGTGTGTCCAAGTTCTCTTCAGAAGGTAATTTACCAAGTGTTTATTAATAAAATGAATAAATATTAAGCTGCCTATTGAGATATCAAGAGATTACAATAAATTTTAGGACATTATATTTTCCTAGTTAAATACATATATTCTTTACTGTAATACATACATATTATATAATTTACAACACTATAAGCTAATTTTATTTTTATAAGTAATTTAATATATAATATCAGAAAGACAGTTTAGATCATTTACCTTAGAGAAAATTTCTAATTCAGATTTTATATTTTAACAGGTTTTAATATGTTATAATATAATTTTTAAAGCCTAACTTATATGAATAAAAATTAAAATTTTAGAATTACAACCAGTAAAAATTTAATGTTTTTGTGTGGGGGGTGGGGATACACACACATTAAATTTTACAAATCATTGGAACATTCCTTAATAGTTAATTTTTGTAATTCCATATCTTCATAAATAGTCGAGTGTTTTAAATATTGCTGCTAATAAGAAACACTTACAGATGTCTTCTTTCTTTTATCTTTGGGAGGAATTTTAAGTTTAGCTTTCCACCCCATATCATCGGCCATTATATCTCTGAAATAAAAAACTTACTATCAGTATAATTATTAGTTATTTATCAAGTTCAAGCAAAAGATTTATATTCACTTTTAATTTGACCTTGCAGAAGTTTCATTTTACATATTTTAATAATCATAGTAATACTATAGATTATATGAAAGGCAGGTATAAAATTCTGTTTTTATCAGATCCATTATGTTATTTTAAAGCTTTGTATATTAAGGTTTATTATAATTACTTAATAACTTTAACTGCTTTGAATTAGAATGCTTATTTGAAAATAAAACTACAAGACTAATTTATAAATACCAATAAAATTATAAACAACTAATTTGATAGCAAGTTCTTTTACACTCAACTTTAAATTATTAAATATAACGATGAAATAACACTAATCATATTGGGACAACAGTTTTAAGATTTAGAGACTAATAATTATGAATAAATATTTATAATACAATATTTATATAGTATAATGTAAAATTTATAGATAGAATACTTAACCTTAATTTTGAAAATATTTTTTTTTATCTGAGAAAATCTAAATATTTTTAACTAGTTGCAATGTTAAGCATTTATAAAAGTCTGGTAGTAATTTAAATATAAAATGATTCAAGATATGATTGTGCATTATGGGCACATTTTAAGTGGCCTTTATTGTCTTTCAATTTTGTTAGAACACTTTCACATTATAACATTTGAAAACTCACGAATTATATATATATCCTATTAAAAAAATTAATTGTTTAAATATTTGGGATTACATTCTATTATTTCAAAAAACATTTTATACAAAAGTATAAAGGTTAAAAAATAATTTTTAAATGACGTCATATTCAGTCCATGATCTCATTTTGGTTTTTTTCCAATACTTATATTTACTTAGTTTGTGATTGTTAAATAGATTTTGCAGAATTAAAGTACTTTACTTTCTCATTAAATTTTATAATTAAAGGATTGATAATTTAAAAAACTACCATGCTTAGAATACAAAATTGCCAACATAACAAAATATTCCCTAGCAAAACTAAATAGAATTTTTTTGTGCATGACTGAGAATGCATGTTGAGAAATTGTCTCTGGATTGGTAGTTTCAACTTTTATTGTGATTTGTAGAAAATATCAAAGCCCCATATTGAAATGGAAAGATACTTATAAAATTAACAAATAAATTTAAGATTTATTATTTTCATTTCTTATATAATATTTTATAAAAATTTTTATTATTCTTAATAGATATATAGAGCTCTTAAATATTCCATAAGTTCTCAAATTAGTAATTAACATATTAACTTTGTATGAAGTAAAATTTAAACATTATTGTTTACATAATTTAGTTTAGCCACAAGTCATTTAACTCTTACTATTGTTTCCACAAATAATTACTGGTTTTTTACAAAGGCTTAAATTTATAATTTCTATAAGAAATGAACATAATATTCACGAGTCTAGACATCACTGAAATAAATTGTTTAGAAAAGGAAAATTAGAATGGAAAAATATTCAAGTTAGTTTTAAGTTTCAACACTATATACAAAATAGTCATGTGTATGATTTATATGTTATACATATAAATTTTTTTTCTGTATTTATCATGGCTAAGAAAATTAATTTAATAATTAGGATGGATTAAAAGTTTTTGACCAGATAGTCCAAAACATTTTTACATTTAACCAAAATTTAAATCCTCAGTTCCTAACTATTAGAGGCAATTACGGATGTTTAATACTCAAGAACATTGTTTTATTAATAGAATAAATCTTGTTTTCAAGCAACTTAAATCATTTATTGTTTTGATACAATTTATAGTTAGTCCTGAACATTTTTATTTAACTAAGTCCAAATATCAGTAACAAATTACAGGTACATCCATCTGTTCTCCAGCTTAATGTTTAGTTTGGCAAATCAGAAGATTTTAGTTTAGCAAATATTGAGATGCTATATTAGTAACAAGTCAAGATTTAAAATTAAACTTGAGATAAATATTTAATATAAAAATAATTTGTAATATTTATATCTAGTTAATAATAGGCACAAAATGATTTTAACTATTTCTAATATCTGAAATTATACAAGTGGATAAGTTAATAGTTTTGATCTCTTCAACTTTATATGGAAATATTTTGCAAATCTCTCTATTCCTCAATGTAGCTTAGTAAAAAACATTAAAAATTATTTGAATAAAAAGTTTAAAATACTAAGACCTTTTAAAGACAATTTTTTTAAACATATAATGTAATAAAAACTTTCAATTCAAATAAACACTTCTAGAGATAAGATTTTATGCCATTTTCTTCTATATACACTTGAATGTAATGATAATTTATACATAAAATTATTCTATTTTTCTTAAGACTTTCTGCAAGGAATCTTGTCTAATGATATTTATTAGAACATTTTACAAGCGAAACAACTCATTTTGTATTTATTATTACCCCTTTTAACAATTTTTATAAGCTTGATTATTATCACTAATTTCACATCTAAAAATATAGATCAAAAATTTAAATTCTCATAAACCTTCACTTTTAAACATTTTGCTTTTTCAAATAGATCAGACTCATTTGTTATAATAGAAACATTTAAATATTTTTATAAATTAGATATACAATTATGTTTTTTGTAAAATTTCCAATAAGCTATCTATATTTTGACTAGTTAAAAAGTAACATTTTAATTTCAAATATAAATAATTTTAAATTATAAATGGTTATTTTTATTCTATTTTCTTTTTGTTTAATCAAAAATAAAATTATACAACACAATTGAACAAGTTTCTTAATGTTTATTAGTAAACCAGAAAAAGCCAAGAAAGGTTTATAATCATGAAACCAAGGTTATTAAAAAAATAGTCAAAATGATCACATTATGTCAAACAAAAAATTTATGGAAAAATTTAAGTTTTTATTAAAAGTTAAATGTATGAATAATATATCAAGAATTTAAAGTTGTTTAATAGTCCAAGTGATCAATTCCAGAGTTAAAATTTTAAAAAGTCTAATTATACTCATTATGAAGGCTAAAGAAATGAAAAAATATAAAATTCATTAATCTTTTAGACATCTTTAGTTTCTCCATTCTCTGATAAGATTTCTGCTACAAAATAAAAATGAGAATTTTTTTATTTTTAGTACAATTTTGATGTTAAATATTCATAAGAAATGTCTATGGTACTTTCAAAACATATTCTTTTAACTATTATTCAAAAGTTTTGGATTATTATATCTTTAATGAAAATTTTCTACAAGTTTTAATTTAATATAGCTTAAATATAATTTTGATATATGTACTTTAATGAATTATATTCTGATCTAATAATTTATTGTATTAAATATTTCTTGCAGTATTAGTTTCTGCTTTTAAAAATTAATTGATTACCATATAGCCTTTTTTGTATAAAGAACTTCATAATTACAATTTAAAATTTACTTCAAACTATAAAATTATAGTCAAGTTATATGAAGAACTCACAAGTACACCTGCCAACCTTGAAAGAAAAATCAGATTCAAAAGATTGAGGGAAAACTAAGTCAGAAGATATTACTAGCAACATTTTTGCTTCAAAAAAAAATTTTTTTTAATTGTCATTTTGTGATACTATCATTTTACTCTTTAGATTATAAATTCCAAGAATGATTTATGTTAAAAATAGTTTGTGTAAATCTTACTATTTTAATAAAATATTCTACCTTATAAAGGAATGGTGTGAAACAAAAAATATACTACATATAAGAAAAACATCTGTTTACATACCAATATTTTATAAGGACATTTTTATTACACTAGTGCAATTTTTAATTATTACTTTTAGAGAATTACATAAAATAAATTACTAAATAAATTTCAGTGACAAATACTTTGACAGAAGTATTTTCTTAATTTACCAACAACTCCTGATGTCTGCTCTGAATGTTAATTATACGACTGTTAACTTGTAGTCTTAGCAGCTTAGTCTGATTACAACATCATCCTCCCACAGCAGACTCGAAATTCAGAAAAACATTTAAAAAAATATATATAATCATATTAGTGTGCTATCTGTTGACTATTTATTAAGCTCCTATAGCAACTCAATACTTTTCTGGTAAAACTTCACCTGTTTTAAAAGTTTTCACTGAAATTGTCCAAAATTGGGAATTTTTAAATATTAAGAAATCTGGAAAATTGAAAACTCAGAAGTTTTCCCCCTAATAAATTCAGTAGAGTTGACAGCTATGCACAAGCTATTAACCATTCAGTAACTTGTTTAATGAAATTTTTCTTTAGAAAATGATTTTATAATTTCCTCTAAATTACTTTATCAAAATAATTATAAGTTTTTAAAATTAAAAAATCACTTTATAATTTTATTCAAGATAAAAAATTACTAGATTTTTAAAATTGTTAACCTTTAAAAAGTAAAGATGTAAAATTAAAATAAAATATAAAAAAGTTTTATATCTTATTTACAGCATGAAAATATTTAAAAAATCCCTAAACCCACTTATCTGTGGCATGCTAAAAATTAATGGTTATTTTAAAGTAAAGTGAGCATTACAACTGAAATTTAATACCCACTGAGCAATTTTTGATCTTGCATTGGTAAAAGGTTAGTTCCTTCCAATGTGAAAGCAATATTGTCATTTAGATTTGGTCATAAAATACAGAGGGTATTAACACATTTAGAACGATTTTGGGGCCGTTTAATGTTTAAAATGTAAAGACTATTTTTATAAATGTTCGATCCGATAGCTTTTTTCTGGACTATAAGTCTGCATCGCGATTTCCATGATAGAAGAGCTTTTCGTAAAATTTCCAGGGGTATTGCTTTCCATTCCTCTGCCACTACTTTCCAGAGTCCATCCATCATGGTGGGTTTACGTTTTGAAAGAGCTCTTTTTAACAGACCAAAGGCACAATAGTCCATAGGTGAATTGTAAGGGGATTTCACAGGAATATAACAAAAAAGTATTTTTCATTATATTCCTGTTAAGACAAATACAATACCTGTATTAGTCTTCATTTTTTCAAGGAATGCAATGGTAGTTTTTGAAGTATGACTTGTAGATTTGTATTGTTGATGTTTCACTCTTTGAAATTCTTTGGGATTAAGAAGTAGAATTTCTTCTGTAAATATTGGACGTAAAACCTTCTTCTGATAGTATGATGAGTTGATTTTAACATTTTTTTCTACTCTTTTTATTTTTAATTTCCCATTGTAGGAGAAACCTGCGATTACCATAAACCACTTACTGAAACTTTCTTTACATTGACAAAATCAGGCTTGTACATTTTTTCTCCTCATTCCCTATAGTAAATAGACCTTTTTTGTTGCAGTCATTTAGGTAAACCCAGGCTTCATCAAGGTTCACAATGTATTTCCATTTATCTCCTAAATGGTTTTCATACAGGATTCTACAAGATGTTTTGCGTTGAGCCGCATGTCTCGGCAAAAGCTGGTGAACATTATGTTTTTTAGCTTTTTTAAGTTGTATAAATTTTGATTTATTATATTTATTGTTGATACAGATGTATCTAAAGACTTTGCAATTGATTTCTGTGTTGATGGATCTTTTGTTACCAGCGATTTCACTTTAAGAACATTTGAAACAGTATGTACTATTTTCTGATATTCTGGAGTCTTCTTTCCATGTAGAAATAATGATTGAGGGTTTTTACCTGTCCGATTTATAATGTTGCTTATTTTGCACTTAGAAATTTTAATACCATGCATTTTGCAACGTTTTTGAATGCTGGAATAATAGTTCTCTTTGGAAAGTGCAAAAACATCCCTCAATCCACAGCTTGTTTACATGTGACATTTTGAAAGAATTTAAAAATAACAATATTTCTCATTTCAAATAAGCTGCTGCCAAAAATTTTTTTATTTTAAAACATTTACTTTTTAAAATTCTTAATTGAAATCGTTCTAAAAATGTGTTAATACCCTCTGTAACATTGTCAAAAAGTCATAACTAGCAGGATCTCATTTAAATATATAGCTAGCCATATATGAGCCAATGCCTTTACTTGAAGATTTCTTCATGATTACCTCTAATCTTTCTTATCAATTATAAGAAAATCTTTATTGAGTCTGTTATCTTTCTCACTTTCTAGCTCCAGTAGGTATAAAGTACAGAACCATTTTTATAATGTTATGATCACATGCATTCAATGCAAATTATAAAACTTAAGTCAATTCTATTTAAATTTATATATTCAACAATATCAGGTTATTTATCCTATATAATTATGAATTAAATCATTTATTGTTCTCCTTTACATCAAGAATACTCATCAAAATATTCCTTTCAAATATTACAACAGCATTTCCTTTTAATTCAGTCATACTCCAAGTCTTGGAAACATATGTAAAGCAGGTATTAAGAGTTTGTAATTTAAAAATCTAGCATTTTTAAAGCCAAAAAACAGTCTTTTTTCAGGAAATAAGTTATCAATAACTGAACCTAAGTGAGTTCAACACTTTATTTTTTCAAATTTATATAAAACAATTTTAAGATGAAGATTACGTAGTCTACTCAAAGAGAATAAAACATTTTGTTTTCCTTTCATTAATAACCAAATTCATTCATCTTGCAGCTACTTCAAGGGTAAGAAATCATTCTTTCAAAAAGGGAAAAGATTAAGTATCACTATTATCAGCATATGCAAGAATGATATTGGTATAATTGCCATTGATACCCCCAAATCTCCAATAACCCTTTCAAATGCAATATTAAAAAGACAGGATAGATAATAATCTGTTTAAACATTATATGTATCAAGATTTTACGAAAAAGATCCGAGAATTTTATCATGCACTTAGTATTTTTCAGTGTGAATCTTCTCATCTTAACAAGTTTTGAATGGTAAAGCAAAATTAGAAATCAAAAGCAGCCTTGAAATAAAAAAGTTCACCAATGTTTTGTACAAAAGTTTTATATACAAAATCCATATTGATAATTTCCTATTATAGGATCAATATATGGTAATCTAAGAAATAAAATCTTACAAGATATACAAGGTAAAATAATGGAACAATAAAATTGCCAAAAGTCATTGTACCTCCTTTCTTATGAATTGCACTTAGAATGCATTATTCTAATCAGGTGGTATAGTCTCAAAGTTCTAGATGTCAATCCAGGTTAAAGATTTGGTTTAAGTTTAAATGCTCTACCATATAAAAAATTCATGACAAAATGTGATTAGAAATAACTTGGAGGACTTTACGAAAATGGCTAAGGAAACTAATTGTGAGTTTCGAAAGATGAAATGCTTTACATCAATATAAAGCAAAAGCTCTGCAATCATTGTTAGAACAGACCAATACAATATTGATGTGCTTGCCAAGCAGGAAGTTAGATTGATAGTGGAACAGTATATAAAAGGAATCTTGTTTATTTATAATTGTCACCTTTAGAAAAACACATTGATAGTACTAGCGCCATAGTGAGCAAAAGAATAAGAGTTGAATATAGATTTTTGGACAGTTCAAGACTTGGCAAAATTAGAATTAAGAAGTTCTGAAGATAAAATAGAAGAAAGTTTCTATGAAAATTTAATGCAGTTGCCCAAAATAAGTTCTAAAGGTTATTACGCGAGATTGCAATACTAAAGTAGACAGAAAGAGTGAATTTAGAATTATAACAGAAGGATTTGGTTTATATCAAATATCAAGCTCAAATTCCTCATTAAAAGTATCCTTATGACATTATAATTTACCTCCTAATAAACATATTGTTTTGGCAGAACAATATTATTTTAAATTCAAAATTAATTGTAATTTGTTCTATACAGTACATTATAGTTAAATAAACAGCTAAAATTATCGTTTTGTGTGCCATCAAATTTTGAAATCATTAAGAATGTGCAATGATAAGAAGTATTTAGGTTAGTGTGCCTGCTGTTAGTAAAAAATCTTATTAATTTAGTATTAAGAATTTTTGGTTATTTAAACAATAGGAATATTAGCTAATAATGTGTTAAAAATAAATAAAGATTTACATAAAAGTATTAAAATATAAAATCAAACTAAATAACAGGACAGTTCTCTAGAAGATTTTTATTTGAAACAAATTTCAATTAGAAATTTCACTATAAGCAATTCATTAGCAAGCATAGAGTAGTGTCATTGGAAAGACACCTTAATTGAAAGGGATTCATAACTAGATTGTGCATTTTAAGTATTTTGCATTTCTCCATGACAAATATCAATCGTAGGTTGTTTACATAACATAGTTGTTTATGTCTTTACAAAACATACACATTTTAATTTTATCCAAGAATTGATTAATAATATTTTAAAATTTTTTCATTACCATATCTAAAATAATTAAACCATTGATAAGCAAATCACTGTAAACAAATATAATACAATACTCAGGACATTTACAAGAAATGAGTCGCAAGTCATCAAGATTTATAATTCCAATTTGTGTGTCATTTGCATTTTAACTTTTAATTTATAGCTGAAAAGTTTTGAAAACTTCTAAATATCATTTATCAATAAGGAGTTTATGAAATTTAGTAATTTATACCACTTTTATTTTAAAAATGATTTTACTCTTGCATCAGTCAAAGTATGTATTTTTTAGTGGAAATGGTTTATAGAGTACATACATATTTTTTATTAAATACTTTACATTCTAAAACTTAAGAGAATTCTATTTAAAAATCTACTGATTTAACAAACTGACTTCACTTAATGAAGATCTCATTACAAGTATTTGTTCGCAAGTTCAGAATTCTTTCTTTTTAAGCAGAAGTTTTTAAATGTGATATTAAGGAAATATCAGAAATTAAAGAATGTAATATTTACATTTCATAATTTCTGACATTTCATTTCCTTATCTGTAACATTTAGCAATCCCACTAGGCTAACTATTTAAATTAAAAAATCTATATCAGCCTCAGAATGGTAAGAAAATAGCCAAGTGTCACTTTTATCCCAAACCAATGAGTTATTCAATAAGCATCATTAAAGAAATTAATATACAGATAACTAAGAAACTCTTAATATAAACAAAAAACTAAATTTAAGTAAGAAACTACAATAAAACATTTATATCTAATTACAATTTCAAATTACATTAATGATCAGTTTTGTATGAAGTTACATTTAAAAAATGCAAGATATTGAACATTTATGATAATCATTAATTTAGATAAAAATGTTGATAAATCAACTTATGTTAAGATGACAATAAGCTTTATATTTTAAAGACGAGCAATTGTAACAAGTCATAGTACAAAATTCTATTTTAATACAAAAATTCATGAAAGGCATATAGTTCTAAGGATTTTAATACGTGCCACTCTACAGCAATATTTAAAAATTTTCTAGGTAATAACTAATACATAATTGTTAATGCCTACGAAACAAATTTGTGGATCTTGAAAATAAATCTTATGATGAATCACAGATGAAGATATTTCAGTTTTCTTACAACATTATTAACTTAAAATTGACAGCTATATTAAATACCCATTACCTCAAAAATTTTAAAAGAAAAGTACAACATTCAGAAGTTCTTACCTATTGATAGAGCTAGAATTTAAGGTCATACCCAATCTATTAGGGCTACCTGGAGTGTGACTTGAATTAACAATTGTTTCTGCCTGGACAGAAGCCATGGCAAATTTATTGCAATAACTATTCAGACGTAATTAATATGAAGAAAAAGTTCAACACCTGCAAATAAATGCATAGTCAATATTAGTTTAGATGACATGACACATTCTATTGCCTCATGAAAGTTTATAAGAGATAACGAACTTAATAGGCTAAAAAATTAACAGCATTTATCAATCTAACCACAAAGAAAAAGATTATAATAATGCTAAAAAAGTTAACCTTCACAAAATTTTAACAAACTTCTAACAAAATGAGGTCACAAATAAATACTTTTTAAAACACTGTAAGAAACAACGTTAATGCTTTACACATAAATGTAACTTACTTGACAGTCAATCAATTTACGTTGAACTGCAAAGCGCAATTTTATAACACAATGCGACGAAGTTGATCAATATGGCCGCCAATTTTATACTAGATTCGAGCCACGCTGAAAAGCAGTAAAATAGTTTTCACAATTTTCACACAATTGACTTTTCTTTTGTTTAGGCTTCAAATTATTGCCATGTCTTCATTAAATGTTCATAAAAATTCAATATTTCACGCTAAATTACAATATACAACTTCAAATTGGACATCACAAGGTAACGGATTAAAACCTCTAAAAATATTTGCATACGAGCATGTATGTTCTTCTTCATTGGGAAGTCTTAAAATGCTAGAGGCTTTAACATAGCTCAAACTGTTAATATTGTAATTCGAATATTAACTTCGTTTTTGAAGTACAAAATAATCATTTGACTACAATTTTAGACTATAAGAATCTTGGTCCAGCTGTTTGAGGTGTACTAGTCTATGCGGCTACTGACCACTTTTTGACATTGCCTAAATTGGCATTATTTCTTCATTAATTAATTTGAACCATATCGTGATCAAGAAGTTTTCAAGCGGTGTGTTGCCTGCTTTTCCTTCACCCTTGCCGTCCCCCACCAACAAAAATACAGGATCTTGAATGGCAAGTGTTAATTACATTAATTGCAGATTTTAAACACAATTAGTTTTTTCAGTAACAATGATTCTCAGGATTTAAAATATTTAATATACAATAATTATTTACACATTTCAAATATTTTACAAAACACTACACAAATCTTTCTAGGTCCTTTAGAATTTATTTCAAATTAAGAACTCCCAGTGGTGTAATTTCCACAGTGCTGATCAAGGATTAGTACTTGTTATTAATATTCTTTTTACTTATTATTAATTTTTGTTTTGTTTAATAGTTATAGTAATAATTTTCTAAATTTACTTCAAATGAGTTATGGATGGAAGTTTCTGTAAAGCGTAGAATAGAAGGCGCTACTACCGTGGAGATCTAGAAAACTTCCGGCACGAAACATCCTGCTTACTAATCCATTATTGTCTTATACGATTGTACTTGTTTTCTGTAGTTTCCATTGCTTTTGAGAAATATTAATTTAAAAGTAATTATCCTATAAAATGTTTTGAAATGCAGAAAGCAAATAAAGGTAGTAGTTGCTGCGTAGCATTTGTTTGCAATATGCAAGCTGGAACAAATTTATTTTCGCAAGTGAAGATGTTCAAATTTCCAGTGGAACCCGATTTACTATCCTTAATTTAATTAGATATATATTAAATCAATTCTTAAAAATATTTACATTTAAATTGCAATAAAAAACAAGATTTGTTTAAAATATTAATAAACAACAAGTAAATAAACACACCATAACAATTTTGTTCTACTCATTATTGATACCAATTCATATATTCTAGCATGAGCAAGATAATTTTAATAGAATTTATAATATTCTAAATGAAAGCATAAATAATACCTTGCTTAATATTTGAAATGATATATAGTTCAATCGCGCGCAAAATAAATTTCCTGAAATTTTGGAATAAATGCCTAAAATTAAAAATTAGTTGAAGAAAAAAATGATTAACAATTGAGATAAATAATAGCAAGAGTTAGAATGTGGGTTACAATATACCATTCATCAACAATTGAGAATCATTGTTAAAATCCTCGAGAAATATGGTAATCCATCAGGATTATTTAAGTAAAAATTAAAAAAATTTAAAATTACGGGATCACCACTGATTGCACTTTTATTAAAAATTATGATTTTAATGAATAAAATAAAAACATTTTCAAAAACACAAATAAATACCTGAAAATATTTAAATAAATATTTTTGCGATTGCATTGAGTTTCAATGGGAAGAGAGAAAACTGGAAGTATTTCAGATGGCTTCCGGTCAACTGAGGTTTGTTTTTGTTTACATTGAAAGCTCCATCCATTTGAGATTTGGATTGGCGCCATCTATTGGCCACACGAGTTATTAGTGTAAGTCCTTTAGGCCCGGTGCAAACTACTGGAGAAATCTCCGGTGAAATTCGGAGAATACTTCTTGAATTCACGGTGAATAAATAAGGACGTCATGCTATGTGACTATGTGACGTCTTTGTTCAATTTAAGGTTCCTGTGTGAACCAATGAAACTATTTTCATCATATTGAATTATTTAAATACATATTGACTGATGGGCAATATTAATTTTGCGAAATTATGACTGTTTATTTATCGAGACATCTGAAATGTATATATATCTTTGCCTTCCTCAGAAGTGCATACTAGGACCCCCTATTTTTGGGTAAGGTCATCCAGTTTGTCACTTTTAGTGTTTTTAGGTCGTTTTTAAAGCAGTCACGCCATCGGAGTTTCGGTCGTCCTCTTCTTTCAGTGCCAATGGGGCGAGCCAAGAAAATATTTTTCGTCACCTGACTGTTGTTCATCCAGCTCAAAAATCAAAAAAAATCAAATCAGTCCTGCCCATTTAAATCTTTGTATTGAAATAAATTTAACAATATCTGGTTCTTTATATATTTTATAGAGCTCAGAATTAGTTCTTCGCAATGTATTCTCACATTTTATTCCACCAAAGATGCTTCTTAAAGTTTTTCTGTCGATAATGGAGATGGTTTCTTCCTCCTTCTCAGTCAATGTCCACGTTTCAGATGAGTGAGTGAGAATAGGCCGAATCAAGCATTTGTATATCAAAATTTTTATTTTTTGGACTGACGAAAGTAGATTTTAGGTACTTTTTTAAGCCGAAAAAGCATCGGTTAGCAGCTGTAACCCTGCTGCGGATCTCAGGAGCGATGTCGTTGGATGCATTCAGTTCAGATCCCAAATATTTAAAGTTGCGAACAGTTTCAAACTTGTAGTTTCTTAACCTCTAGATAGGGAGTGCTATATTTTTCGGTGGTCATGTATTTTGTTTTGTCTTGGTTGATTACAAGATGCATTTTACTAGCTGCAGCTTCTAATGACGTAAAAGCTTCTTTTAAGGCCTCGGGCGTTCGTGCAACAATGTCTACGTCATCAGCATATGCAAATATATGTACAGACTTGTTGAAAATCGTTCCTCGAGTGTTTATGTTAGAATCTTCTACAACTTTTTGGAGGGCAATATTGAAGAGGAGACAGGCTAGTGCATCTTCCTGCCTTAAGCCATTGGAAATAAGAATAGGCTCTGAGAGATCATTTTGAATCTTGACTCTAAGTTTAGTCTTGTTTAAAGTGATAGCTACCAAGTTAATGAGTTTTTGAGGTAATTCAAAATCTTTTATAGCTTCCAAGAGCAGGTATCTGTTTATTGAATCATAAGCAGTTTTAAAATCTATGAAAAGATGGTGTGTCTTTATATCGAATTCTCTGGTTTTTACCAAAATTTGTCTTATATTAAAAATCTGTTTTATCGTTTATCTTCCATTGCGAAATCCACATTGATAGTCGCAGATAATATTCTCTGTAAATGGTACTAATCTGTTGAAAAGAATTGTTGAGAACAACTTTGTTTGGGTTTTTTATGGTTAAGAGATGTGTATAATAAGAGATATAATAATTAATCACTCATACGACGGACCAATGTCTTTTTAAATTATTTATTACAGACACAGACAAACATAATAAAGGATATGGGGATTAATTCCCGCTCGAGAAACATAACCGTTCTCCTCAATTTCCAAACTGCAACTGCTTTTGTTCCAAACAATATCACGTGACGTGCGCGCATGCGCGAACATGCCGCTCGCCATTGCAATGTGAAACATTCAATATTTTCACACAAGTAAATAACAGTTAAATATAAATTTTACAAACATAAATTGCAATAATTTTACATAATGTAAACTAGTTAATAACATTACACAAATATTTGAAATGCACAGTACATAAAGTAAACAATCAGCAATACAAGAGAAAAGGATAGTGATAAATTTATTAAATTTATCCTTTTGAATAAAACATTAAAAAAAATTTTTCTCATTTTTCTAAAGGCAAAACACATAATTTGGATATTGGTCTTTTAAATATGCCAGATTTTGTTCTGACGTCCATGACACGAATATTGTTATCTTTACCAGGATATGTCTTAATAATGCGACCTAAAATCCATTTAGAAGTAGGTATATTTTCCTCCCTTAAGATTACCATATCCCCAATTTTTACATTTTGTTTAGAAAACATCCACTTAGTACGTTGTTGTAAGGTGCTTAAATAAGATTTATGCCAATTTTTCCAAATCAATTGTACTGCCCTTGTAGTTCTTTGCCATAAGTTTAATCTGTTTTCATTGATATTTACCAAGGTAGGTTCTACAATTGAAGTAAGAGATCTTCCTATTATAAATTGTCCAGGAGTTAAGATGTTTAAATCCTCTATATCTGAAGAGAGAGGGGTCAAGGGACGTGAGTTGAACATTGCCTCAACCTGAACTAAGACAGTCAAAAATTCCTCATACGTAAAATTAGAGTTGCTCACAACACGTTTAAGATAATATTTGATAGACTTCACTCCCGCTTCCCACAAGCCGCCAAAATTTGGGGCTCTAGGAGGAATAAATTTCCATTCAATGCTATCTTCCGATAAAAATTTAGCTAAAGTTTCTTGTTTAAGCATTTTATTATGAAATCCTCTTAGTTCTTTATTTGCGCCACTGAAGTTGGTCGCATTATCTGAAAAGATTTTTGAAATTTTTCCTCGTCGTGCTATAAAGCGTTTAAGGGTTGCAATCATTGATTCTGATGTAAGGTCTGATACAATTTCTAAATGGGTTGCTTTAGTTACTAGACAAACAAATATACAGACATAAATTTTAGTTAAGGAACCCTTTCTTTGGTTTTTGTTTTTAATAAAAAAGGGACCACATAGATCTATACCTACAAAGTTAAATGTAAAATCTGGATTAATTCTTTCCTTTGGAAGATCACCCATTTTTTTGATTACAAATTTGAGGATTTGCTTTAAAACATGTGAGACAATCATGTTTTAGTTTCCTACACAAATTTCGACCATTTAAAAGGCCAAAATTTTTGCCTCAGTTGAAACAACAAAGTTTGAGGTCCAGAATGCAAATATTTTTCATGATAGTATTGAATGATCAATTTTGTTAACTTAGAGGGCAATAAGATTGGATGTTTATTAGAATAACTTAATGAGGAATTAGTTAACCTACCTCCAACTCGAACTTATACCTTCTCGATCTAGAAAAGGGGATAAACTTTTAATCTTACTTGATGTAGAAACAGTTGCATTTTTAAGAAGACATTTAAAGTCATCTTTAAGTTCAGCTCTTTGAGTTTCTTTGATTAAGAACATCTCTGCATGCCTTAATTCGTCAGAGGTTAGAGGTCCTACTACTTTATTCTCAGGATACTTGCAGTTGTTGAAGAACCTGAAAAGATAACTTAAAACACGAACAATTTTTAAATACTTATTACTAATTTGTAATAGTGTTTCCAATAAGCTGAAAGAGTTAGAAATAGATAGAGTTATTTTTGAGTCATTAGTTAGTTCTGTCTGTTGCACATAGTCTTTCTTCATTTCACAAATATATTCTTCCTCTGGAACTACTGGATTCTCTTCTATAAAGGGTAGATTGGCAACTGACAGGAAGGTTGGTCCATTCCACCAGAATGAACAATCAACGAGAACATCAGCATTGGCTCCTCTTGATATAGCATCAGCGGAAATATTTTCCTTTCCTGGGCAGTAGAACCAGGAATTGATTTCAGTCAAAGATTTTATCTCCTTTACTCGATTTGCAACAAACTGTTTCCAGCGATTAGTGGAACCTTTGATCCAATACAATGTTATTTTTGAATTAGTCCAGTAATAAATTTTGGATGAAACTTTACGGTCTATTATTTTTTTGACCGCATTCGTTAATCGAGATGCCAACATAGCTCCGAGAATTTCGAGTCGAGGCAGAGAGATTTTCTTTAGAGGAGTAACTCGACTCTTTGATGCTATTAGATTCACTTGAATTTCATTTCCATTTATTACTCGCAAATAGACGGCAGCACCATATGCCTTTTTGCTGGCATCACAGAAAGTGTGTATTTCAAACACAGTTGAATCTGTAATACAGGGAATAGTTAATCTTGGAATTTTTAATTGTGCCAAGTTTGGCAGCTCTTTGCACCATTGAAGCCATTCTTTTAGAACATCAGGAGGTAATGGTTCATCCCACTGGATTTTTCGAAGCCACAATTCTTGTAACAGGCACTCAATTCTTACAGTAAATGGAGTCAATAATCCCAATGGGTCAAAGATTTTTCCAATGGCTTGTAAAATAAAACGTTTTGTGTCCTTTCGGTTTGATAAAATTTCCATCAAACCTTGGATGTCAAAGATTAAACAATCTTCTGTTGTGTCCCAAGCTAAGCCAAGTACCTTTGTGGAATTTGATGCCAGACTAATAGATTTCTGAGGAGATTGTACATCAAACTCTTCTTTCTTCCATTGTTCCATCAATTCACAATCATTAGTGATCCATTTCCTCAAGTTCATATTGGCTTCAGACATTATGGCTTTGGCTTCACGAGAAATTACAAGAACATCATTTAGACTGTCTCCACCAGTTAAAAGGTCGTCAACGTAGATACTTGTATGTAACAATCCCACAGTGATTGGATATTTATTTTTAAATCCTTTTAAATGTTACTTGATGGTAGCTGATAACAGAAATGTGCTGGCATTTACTCCGAAAAGAATGCGTTTGAATCTGTAAATTTGGAGATTGCGTTTTCCATTTGCTTCTTCAAACCACAAGAAGAGCACTGCATCTCTGTCCTTTTCCGACAAGGAAACCTGCAGAAAGGCTTTCTCTACATCAGAGGAGATGGCAATTTTATTCAATCGAAATTGAATAAGTAAATCAAAGAGATTTGGGTTCAAATTAGGGCCAGTCCATAGACAATCATTCAGAGAAAGTTCATCGTTATCGTGTGAGCTGGCGTCAAATACTATTCTGATTTTAGTGGTAAGTCTATCTTCTTTATAGACTGCTTGATGTGGTAAGTAATATATGGGTTTGTCTACGACTTGAGCTTCATTTTCGTCAACCCGTTCGATTATTCCTTGCTTCAGATAGTCTTTCAAAGTATCATTATATTGGAGGCGTAACTCTGGATTTGTACAAAGTCTTTTTTGCAAACTCTGCAAACGTTTTTTTGCAACGATAAAATTATTGTTCAATTTTAAATCTTTCCAGTCCTTTTTCCAAGGTAATTCAACTTGGTAACGGCCATTTTGAAAGGTAGTTGTTTCTTCAAATATCTCCATAGCTTTATCACCTTCTGAAAGTTTGGGGTCTTCGTGTTTTATTCCAATAGATTCGAGCTCCCAAAATTGTTTCAAAGTATCATCTATCGTTTCGAAGTCTTTGACAAGACAACACAATACCTTATTAGAAGATTGGGTATTGTTTAGAGTACCAGTGGCTATCCAACCAAACACAGAATCACATATCAGAAGCTTATCATTAACATTAAATGTATTGTGCTTCAGAATTTTAAAAAAAAATTCAGCACCAATCAGTCCATGTATTTTTCCTGGTTTGTAAAAGGTTGGGTCAGCAAGCTTAATAAAGTTAGGCAAAGTGATTGAAGAGATATTCAAACGAGAAGCTGGTGTTAAATCTGTAATTTTCGGAACAGTAAAAAAATCTGCATTTTCTACAAAACTTTCTTCGGAATTTGAAATAACTGTATTTATCTTTGATTTTATATTGTAAGATAACCCATTTAATCCAGAAACAAGAGCATTAATTATTTTTCTTTTAATTCCCAGCATATCAGCGCATTCAATAAACAATTAATATTCGAGGCTGAGTCCAATATGCATCGTATTTTAATTTTCTTTTTAAATTTATCTTCAAGTAAAATATAAACCGTACTCAGCAAAACAGAATTGTTTTTCTCAGATGTATTACTCAAACACTGAAAAGAAGAAACAGTCTTATTTTTATTTATTATATTATTCTTAGGCGCCGATGAATTCGCTTCCGCTTGAGCAAAAGAAGTAACACCTGCCTTTTCTTCGAATGTCAAACCATCAGCACCGCCATCTTTGGCACACTTTTTTCGCGATGAAGCATTGAATGATGGCGTTTAGAACACACTAAACAAGACATTTTTGAATAGCAAGAACTAAGTGTATGATTTTTATTAAGACAGTTTATGCAAAGTTTTTTCTCTTTCACTATTTCAAATCTTTTGTTAACATCTAATTTTTGAAAATTAGGGCATTTATTCAAAGAATGATCACGATTACACAATGCACAACAATATTTCGATTTGGATTTATCGTTAGCGTTAATCATCAAAGATTTTGTTTTATTAGATGGGGGTGAAAACTTGTTTATGTTTTTCGGGAGAGGATTGCGATTTACGCTCTCAAGAATTGAGCTTCTTTTTTCTAAGAATGAAACTAATGTTTCGAATTCAGGAACTTGAGTTGATTTTAACGTATACTCTAATTGCTTTCTTGTTTCTTTATCGAGCTTTTGAAGCACGATGTTTACTAGTAAAACATCCGATAAAGAATTTTGTTCATAATTCAGAACTTTTAAAGCTCTTACATTTTTATTCAAACAGTCAACTAAGTTTCTTAATTCTTTAGATGATTCAAATTGCATTTTGTCATAATTAATAATGGCAAGAATATGAATGTCGACCAAAAGTCGGCGATTCTCAAAACGCTCAGTCAGAGCTGCGAATAAAGATTCAAACGAATCATCTGACGTTTCTATTTGTTTTGCATCACCTTTTAATGATGCACGCAAATAAAATAATTTTTGAGTTTCATTTAAACATTCATTATTTGAAATAAGATGTTCGAATTGATTTTTAAAATTAGACCACTCTTCATACTTTCCAGTAAAAATAGGGAGTGGTATTTCAGGTAGTTTAACTTTCACTTTCGATTTAGAACATTCTGATGAAGAAGTATTCGAACAATTAGAATAATTTACGTTCTTAAATGAATCAATAAATAGTTTAAACTTTGCCTCCAAATTTTCCAGTCTTATTTCAATGTCTTCCAAGTCATTTTCGACATCTGGAATTTCACTGATGTTTGGTAAATCGTAGTATTGCTCACGAATATGATCAATGCGATTTTGGAGTGTTCCAACTTTTTTAGATTTAACTTCCAATTCACTCACTGTTGTACCGGATAAATCCGTTTCAGAAAATTCTTTCACAAAACTTTCGAGTTTCGTTATGGAGGTTTTGATAGCTCCTTTTAATCGATTTAGTTTATCCATAATTCGTTGGTACGACTGCGGACTCGACGGTCCAAACTTGTAAAAACACAAAGAAGACTAATATTGAAACTCAGAATGAGTTATTTCTTAATATTTTTATTTTTTGATTATTTTTTGAAAATATTGAAAATTATCGTTATTTAACAAAACCAGTGTACATTTCATAATCTAAATTTAATCAAACTCGTTGAATTACATTATTGTTTTGTAGATAATATAATTATGTTTTTAAAATAATAATTTGAGATAATTTTTTATAATAACTATAAATCTTTAAATAAAAATAACTATAAGTCTTTAAATAATTGGCAATCAAATTATCAACACAATTCAAATAGTATTAAAATATTTTTCATGTAAATTATTTTATGAAAAATGAAAAAAATATAATAATGCATTCCTAAATGTTTAAAAAATCTAAACTAATTCGGCAATAATATATATATAGCCTATACTTTTAGCTGTATAATCAAAAATAAATGGTAGTTACACATATGGACTTCAATAAATGCTTGCTAAGATCTTAATCCTCTCAATCATAATGTTTACATTATAGTATCTTTATATTTAAATTTAATTTGGCTCAGCAATATATACATGAATTGTTAACAAATATTACTTTAGTTCCAAATTTTTATTAATTTTTAATATTGAATTTATTTTGTTGAAAATCTATTACACCTAAATTACCTCAGCAACATAAAATATCTAGCAAAATTACAGTTATTTATATTAAACACAAGAATCAATGTTTTCAATAATATTAAATACAGTATATTTGAATGCAGAATATATTCTTCTGTGTATTTTATCTAAATTAATTTAAAGATATATTTAAATATAAGAAATAAGATTTTGAATTTACATTTATTTATTTCTCATAAAATAATTTCATGTTTAATATTAATACAAATTATAACTCATCTCAGATTTTTCAAATGTTTTGTGAAACATATGACTTATTTACTAGAATAGAACATTTTTTTATATTTGTCAAAATAAGTTCTATCTTTTGAATCCCACAGATATCTACGATCTTTATAATTCCATAAAATTAATAAATAATCTAAAATTTAATAAAAATGTTAATTTTTATACGATAAATTTTCTTTATTTTTTGTTTAAAATAAATTTCATTATTTTAATAATAAAATTTATTTTAAATAAAGAAAATAAAAATTAAATTTTATTATTTTTTATTTAAAATAAATTATCTTTATTTTATTATTATTAATAAATAATTTAATTTTTAATACGTAATTTAATAAAAAGGTAATATTTAATATTCAAAAATTAATTTAATGATCTTTGAGAAGAATCTTCATAAATTAATCTTCATCGTAAAAATATTGATAAAAGTTATTCACAAACATTATTTATAAGTGACAAAGAAAAGAAAACAAAAGAAAAAGGTTAATAATTTGCTTTGTCGCCAGTGCCCTGCCAGATATTTCTAACTTGTTGTTGTTACTAATGACACTTGGACAAGCCAAGCTTAAGCTCGCTATGCCTTGGCTATGCGAATTTAAGTCAGTTGGGAGCGTCTTTCATTTTAATCAGAGCACCATGAAGGTGAAAGTACGACTTTGCTCTACACACATGCCATAGGTACTCGTTTATAGGGTAGGCAACCATTCATACCTCATTAACACAAGGAAAGGACAAAGACAGGATAGATAGAGAGAGAAAAAGTACATCCATGCACGAAACGGGATTCTAACCCAGGACCTCCTTATCCGCAGTCAAGCACGCTGACCACGAGACAAGTTGGGCGAGCTTTAACTTTGTGGAAAACTTAAAAGTTTTTATCGAAACACCTACTTTGTGTAACTTTTTCTGACGTCACTTGTTCGCAGAAGTTTTGGTGGCATCAGTTTTCCAGTGAATTATTCAAGTTTTCCCCTGGCTTAAGCCCCTATTACATTACAGTTGCCGATATTTCAGTGAGAGCAACTCCCATAGAATTAACATAACGTGACGAGTTATGTTAATTCTATGGGAACAAGTCGAGTTGCTGCAATTCACACTTCTTGTTCAATGAATGCTTGAGATTTCTTTCAGGATTACTGTAAGAAAATGTTTTACTAGATGCGATGGTTTCATGAACCTGTTGTTTCCAGGATCGTTTAGTAATAACAAAATATCTTCTTTTTTAATGGCAGATTCTCGTCTTTTCACACACAACCACACCGTTTCTTTCGCTCTGACACACTCTCACTATGCCTCTTGTGTCTCTCATATCAGCACATAACGAAATCGAAAGTTCTCGTCTGTTAAGTGTGTGATTTCCACACCTTCCCTCCAGTTTCCATTGTTGGACTCTGTCCCACAAATGGAAACTACGAAGAATCCTAGAATGTTTCTTTTACCTTTCATCACCATTCCACCAAGAACCAAACAATACTAAAGTTCTAAATGTAATTTAATGCTTAACCTGTTTGCTGACATGCTTCAGCTTACACTTTTTCTTTCATATTCTCTTTAAAGGAAAACTAGCCTATACTACTGCTATATCTATTATATTTATTACAACACAATATTATAATGTAAGAAAATAAGAATCAATATTAACATAAAAAAAACAATTATGCAAATACTATTCACACAAACCTTATGAAAATTAATAACGAAAAACAAATAGAAATAACTTCATCATATTATATAAAGTTAAATATGAATATTATGATATATTACATTAGAAATATTTTTCTATTTCTTACTAGATTCATAATAAAAGAAATAAAAAAATTTAATCATCCTCATAAACCCTTGATCAGGCATCTGCGATAACATTATTATTACCGTGCTTATGAGCTATTGTGACCTGATAGCGAGGGGGAGCCAATGACCATCTCTGTAATCTGGGATTCTTCGGGATGCTTTCTGTAATATATTTCAGAGGATTGTGATCTTGAATAAATTTATGGAAGTTCCATAAGTCCATGCTTAAACTTACCAAGAGCCCATACGACAGCTTATCTCTCACTGGTACTCCATTTAGTCTGCGCTGGAGTTAATTTCTGACTGGCGAAGGTTATAGGCTTAGGATTTACATCTGTGTTTCTCTGCATTAAACATGCTCCAGTGCCAGTAATCGAAGCATCTGTGTGGAGTTCAAATTGCTTATTTAAATCAGGGGTTGACTAAGAAGTGACAGCACATAAACTATCTTTCAATGAGATGAAAGTATTTTCTGCCTCTTCAGACCAAGGGATATCATTTGGTATAAAGTTTCTGGTCAGGTCTGTTAATGGCTTAGCAATGTTCGCATAATGAGGCACATATTCACTATAATAGTTAAACAGTCCTAATATCGATCTTAAGGCCTTCTTTATTCTTAGCTATTTTAAGATTTTGATAGCTGCAATTTTATCCGAATCCGGCCCATGCTCTCCTGATCCAACTACATGACCCAAGTATTTTACCTCCGATCGAGCAAAGGTACATTTTCTTAAATTTGCGGTAAAATTGCACTGTTTTAATGTTTCCAAAACCGTTCTTAGATGGTTCAAATGTTTTTCCCAACTAGATGAATAAATTATTATATCATCCAGGAAACTTTCAACAAAATCATTAAGAGGTCTTAGGGCCTGATTCATAACTTTCTGAAAAGTAATTGGAGCACCTGCATTTCTAAATGGCATTACTTTCCATTGATACTGTCCCTTAGGTGAAACGAAACTTGATAGTTCATGACTATCTTGATCCAATGGAATTTCCCAATAACCTTTAAAGATGTCTAGTGTTGATAAATACTTTGCCGCACCAGCTTTGAATCGTAATTCTTCTGAATTTTGCATTGGAAATGGAGCTATTTTAGACTCAGAATTTAGTCCCCGATAATCGACACATAGTCGAATCATTCCATCTTTCTTTCCGACACATACAAGAGGATAAACAATCTCTGCCAAAGATGGTTCTGCTCTCTCAATACTGCCCAAAGTATTCGCACCACTTGAGAAATTTTCTTTTTGATTCTCACCAGAATCCAAATGATCACTTCTACTGACACTACCAGAGGGTGATGTTCTACTTGATTTACCTTGAGTACGGCTCATAATTGTTTCCAATCGCGTTTTTCTTTCTGCTCGTTCTTCCTCCTCCTTGCTAAGTTTTTCTTCTAATTCTAACTTTGACTTTTCAGCTTCTTCTTTAGCTTTCCTTTCTTGTTCAGCTTTCAAACGAGGCTCTTCATCTCGTTTTGCTCTCTCCTCTTCCTCTCTCTGCTCTTGATCTTCAATACCTTTTCTCAATTTTTCTTCTTCTTGACGACGATGTTCTTCAAGTAATCGTTGTTCTTCTTCCCTTTTTATTTGTTCTTCCTCTTCCTGACGTAGACGCACTTCTAGTTTCCTCAATTCTTCTTGTCTCTGTCTTTCCAATTCAGCTTCATGTTCTGATTGCTCTCTAGCTAATCTACGTTTTTCTGCTAGTTTTGCTTTAGCAATCTTCTTGAGACAACATAGCATTTATTCCTTTAGCACGACCCTTTAAACACTGTAAAATAGATGAATTTCTGTGCCTTCATACTGTTCGGGAACCCTTCATACTGTACGGGTACTTCATAAAGCTTGAACATCCTTTTGGCATGGTGAAAAAAGAAAGGCCATTCTTCTGCTCGTTCTGGGGGATCTAAAATTACCCCTTTCATTATATTTAAATGACCTACAAATGTGTTTCCTAACTTATCTCGCCCATATTCGACAGTGCTTTCTGAATTGCTCTCATCTTCCCCTTCTTTTAATTCTAATTCACGTATTTTAATTTCATGCTCACGTTGCCTTTCTTCTAATTCGTGTTGCCTTTCTGCAGCTTTGGCTTTCTCTCTATCCGATTGGAAATTATAGTATTTATTAATTCTCGAACAAATGACTCTTCATAATGTTTGGATTGTGTAATCACATTTTTTAAATCTATTATTTTTGCGTCCAGAGGGATCTGTTCTAACTCACTAGCCAATATTAACAGATCCTCTTTCCAAGCTTAACCCAAGAATGCGGAGGCTATTTTAACAACTAATGTTACCGCAAATTACCAAAACTTAAATTATCAATTATTCAAAATAAAAAATTTAAAATCACACAAATCACCTTTCATTTGTTTAATCAATAAAACACTTTCGTTTACTTAGTGCACCAAAAAAAATTTAAATAATTTATTCTAATACTGAATTTAAAAATTTATAGTTTCGATTTTCAATTCAACACACTGTAATATACTTAATGCACACTATATACTTAATACACTATAATATATATAAAACTTCAATTATATAATGCACATTAATTAATGAAAACAATTCAAAACAAGCTAAAAAATATACATATACGAATCATAATTTCAGTTTAAGCATTTCAAATTAAATAAATCCTTATCACAGAAGATCATTAAGCATAACAACTTAAGTCAATAAAAAGTTAAAATAATTTTTAGTAATATGTATTTATGTTCATCACTATTTGTATATACCATTTTACCTTAAAATAATATGAAGCAGAGCTATCGAAATAACCAAAAATCTATTATTCACCATTGCAAGCACAATTACTTTCGAAGTATAAAATAATTCAAAACTTTCCCCCTTAAAAATGTTTCACACTTTCGGTTTTGAATCCAAATTTAAAATCTAGGTTACTTTACACAAATATTAAATACACTCATAGTAAATAATTAATATACCTTATAACATTGAATAATTCTGAACATGTTATTTGATAATGCAAAACAATAAACATTTAAAAAGCATTTAAACTTTCTTGAAATAATTTCTTATTCCATAAACTTATATCATTTACAAAATAAACAACAAAATGATAATGAAAATTCTATAAACAAAAGCATTTATATCCTATTATATCACATTAAACCAAACATACGTTTCAACAATTTACTATTCAATAATACAGCATCTTTTAAATTAATGCACATAACTCTAGAAATTGACAATTTTCAACCACATTATTATTCGATATAAATTTGTTTTAATAAACAGATTATTCCCAAAATATTTTTTTCTTAATAAATCAAAATTTATATATATATATATATATATATATATATATATATATATATATATATATATATATATATATATATATTGTATACTCCAGTGAGTGCAGCGCCACCGCTACTGCCCACTTGAGAGCCAATCCTCTACCCACACATTGCGCCGGGAGATGGATCAGTCAGGACTTATAAAAACGCTCCTATAATCTACTTTTTTTGTATTGTTAATGATCTTTGTTAGTTAACTTGAAGTCTTTATTCAACAAACCCCTAGACATCTCCACTTCAACGCATATATATATATTTAATAATATCACCAGTTAAAGAAAAAAAAAATTTTCTGAATAATTATGAACAAATATCAATAACCAATAATATTTCGAAACCAATATCGAACCTTAAATATTTTCTCAATTAAATTAAACATTATATATATTTATTTTTATCTTGATATTTCAATTATTTAAACAATTTTTATTAATTTATTACATTTACTGCTTAAACAAAACCCTACACAGAAATTTAAGAAAATTCTAAAACAAAAGTGAGTTCCCTTAAATCATACATAATTAAAACAAATATTGGCTCTTAATGGAATGAGAAGCATTCAAAATATACAGAATCACTACTTTGTAGACACTTTTCCATCATTAACATCCCATCATTTTGTATTCATCCGGAGCACATCCTGGAGTCAGCGCCAATGTGATGGTTTCACGAACCTGTTGTTTCCATGATTGTTCAGTAATACCAAAATATCTTCTTTTTTAACGACAGATTTATTTTACATTAACTAACATAACATTAATTTAGATGGTTCTTTTTACATTATGCGAAACACATGTATTTTCCATTGCCTGGAAGCTGTACCTCCGCTACCACTCGTCTTTTCACACACAACCACACAGTTTCTTTCGCTCCGACACACTCCCACTATGCCTCTTGTGTCTCTTACATCAGCACATAACGAAATCAAAAGTTCTCGTCTGTTAAGTGTTTGATTTTCACACTAGATTTATTAACTCTTTTATTAGATTAAGTTGTCGTATTTTACTTAGTAGATTCCAGATTTCATGATAAATTCTTATTTGGGAATTTTGCTGGTCGCTTAATTTTCAAAATTCTAATTCAAATGAATAAATAAAATGGATTTCTTTTGTTGTGTTTGAATCAATTTCACTCTTAAATTTTGATATTATTTTTGTGTAAATTTTTTAAATATCTTGTATAAATGTATCAATGAATGAAAAATTTTCCCTTTCTGTTAACCTCACAATTTCTTATGAAAATGAAACAAGTTCTTCAATATAGTACTGTAGCGCCCTCTATCTGCAGCGTCACCCATGGCATCGTCAACGGGAAGGCCAGTCACTCTCCAACAACCGACGGTATGAGACATGTCCATATGACTCTCATGTTTATTTTCTTTTCTTCAAATTTAAACGTTTTAGTTGTTATTTAGTATTATTTGTAGTATCTGTGTGTATCTGTGTTGTGCTCAAATTGTACCTAAAATTGTAATAAAATATTTTGAGCTATTTAAGGAACCTATTTCCTTGTTCCTATTAAACCAGCTACATGCTACACGCTACAGTACTGTATTTATTTACAAAATTTATTATCTTCTTCCATTATAATTTTTTGATAATTTTATAATTTAATTATAATTTTTAAGGATATAAACATATCCTTGAGTTTACATTTTATAATTGACTTTGCCAATTATTTCTCATTTTCTACTTTCTTTAGCTATAGCATTGTTTCATAGTCTGACAGGATACGATTGTCTGAATGCACTTTTTTAAAAGTTAGACTTAAACTTATAACAGAATTCTTTGACTTTGGACAGTCCGTGGATAAGAAACATTGATGATATCGAAACACTTCACATAGAGGCCTTGAATAGTGAAGATTTAAAAAAACATTATAAAAAGAAAAACGTAAAGGCAATTTTTATTGTAAATAAATGTTTTTAAAAGTTCAATCAGATATTTATGTCTAACTGTTGAATAGTCTCACTACTTAATAAGTTTCTTAAATTTATGCATTTTAAACTAAGTAACTTTATTTTAATTTCTTAAAAAGGCAAAAAAAATTAAGTATATAATATGAATACCATTTAATGGAAATTCCAGATGTCTAGCCAATGCAATGTTTAACTTTATTTTAGTCATTCATATTTAAAGATTAAATATTAAAATAATTTTGTAGAGTAATTCTATTTGAAAGTGTCTTTCAAATATAAAAAATAAGAGCAATATTCAAAACACGATACATCTTCTTTTATAAAATGGCTATTTTTCCTAATTTCAAGCTTAAATTTTTAGGCATTTAAATAGCATGAAATTTTAAATAAATTTAAAATATTATGAAGTAATAAATATACAGTATTTTATTAATACTAAATTTTGGTATTTTCTTCATGACATTAAATAATAAATTCTTAAATTTTGCATGACATTTTTATTGCATAAAAATATATCCTATTAAGAATATCTGCGTAAATACTTTAAAATACTTTCAAACTATTTAAACAAATAATTTAAATTATAAAATATTCATTGAAATGTAGTCAATTTTTAATTTTTAAACAATCAATTCTTAACATTTCAAATTGGCATTGAAATTATTATGTCCATTTTAAATGTAAATTTGCTGTTTTAAAATTGAAAACTTCACGATCGCGTCCGTTAACACTGAATTATGATAACAATAATGTAAGCAATTATTTCATGTATTATTTCCGCTTGGCGAAAAAAAGACAAAACTTAATCCGTTTTTGAAATCATTGGCGAAATAAATTTCCCAAATTGCTGATGCATGCATAAAAAGTTACTGATTTTCGACAAGTTATAATGCTATTAACTTTTATTTGGCGTGAAACTTAGCAAAAATAAAATAATGTTTAAAAATTAACTTTACAACTGTAAAAAAAAAAAAAAAAAAAAAATCTGAAATATCATTGGATAATGAATGCAAATTGCCAACTCGAGCTGAGACGTCACATTATGTTAAGACTACGAGAGTTGCTCCCACTGAAATATCGGCAACTCTAATGTAATGGTTTATATGATATCTGGTGTTGCTAACTAGAGGGAGTTTCACAATTACTAATTTTTGTTTATTTTGGTTTTTTGTTTACAAACAATGCATTGTTTATACTGCTGGCCACGGAAAAGGCAAAACCCGGAACGAAACGAAGCATGCAAATAATATGAAATTTACAACATGCATTAGCGGAAGTGAGATATCCAATTAATTAGAATTTCAGCGCAAACGCACATCATGCGCGCTTGTGGTACCACTTCAAAGCGCTGTTTAAGGCTTGGAGATTTCAAGTTCGGCAATTGTGTTTTCCTTGTGGGTTTTTTCAAAAAAAAAAAAAGATCAATTATGCCTTGAAAACGACGATAATTTTTTAATAAAGTATATTAGTTCGATAGAGGAAGGATAGTGGCCTACCGAGATTGAGGATTATCTTTCAGGGAAATCGGTAGTCGTGTTGACAAAACTAAACCACCGTAATGTGGATTTGTAATCTTTGGATGCAGGAGGGTACGAAGGATTGACAAGTTCGATCACATCCACCCCAGAGCACCACTTCCCGTGATGACAGGTAAATTGTGCGCATGGCAGTAACAAATCGCTCAGCCACATCACGAATCATAGCACAGCATATTCAGTCTGTAACACACAGTGTCTGCGCTTTCCGTTCGACACCGTTTGCGGCAGAGTGGTCTGTCCTCAAGACGTCCATTGCTTCGTCTACCCTTGTCGCAGAACCACAGACGTCTCCTCCGCCAATGTTGCAATGAAAGAAACTTGTAGACGGCAGAATGAAATGAAATTGTCTTTACTGACGAGTCACGCTTCTGTCTACAATGCCACGATGGTCGCCATCGAGTCTTGAGACACCGTGGAGAGAGGATGCTGAACAGCTACGTTATGCATCGCCTCACTGGTCCTGCACCGAGTATTATAGTATGGGACAGTATTGGATATTACTCTTTCACTCCTCTAGTACGCATTGCCAGTACTTTAAACAGACAGAGTTACGTCTCCAATGTGTTGGATGTGTCTACTGGCTCCAACAACTCGGAGATGTGCAGATACCATCAGGTCTTTCCCACAGCCATATTTCAACAGGATAATGCGCGACCACACGTGAATTGCATTGTTCAAATGTTCTTCGTCAATCGCCAGATTGAATTGTTTCCCTGGCCGCCACGCTCTCCGGATCTTTCATCGATAGAAAACATGGGGTCCATGATTGCTCAATGATTTTCCCAGATTACATCCTCAGCTGCCACATCAGATTAACTTTGGCAACGTGTGGAAGGTGCTTGGTCCACTGTACCCCAACAACACATCTAAAGTCTTTTCGAATCAACGCCGAGCCGTGTAGCAGAGGTGATCTCCAACAATGGAGCTATTCTGGCTACTGATTTTGGCAGGAAGCACACTACACGGAAGTTTATAAATTTCAACATGTTGTCTACAAAATAAATTTTTATGTGATAACTCTTGTCTTTCATGGTGTTACAATTTGGTTGGCCATTTACGTTAGCTATTTGTTGCTGTCATGGGAGATGAAAATTTTTAAGATCGTAAGGATTATAAAATCTAAGTTTTTAAATTTGTTCATTAGTTAAGTTATATATTTTTTCATAAAACTTAAAGACTAAATGCTCAATAAAGCTTGTTACTGATAGAATTCCAAAATTTTTTCTGATTAAACAATTTCTAATATAATAATTTGAGTTTATAATTATTGTAAGCAAAATGTTTTATTGTGCTTTTAGCTGATACATATTAGATTCACAAGCATCCCTTCTCCCAAATTGGAAAAGCGTGCGTCATTATTAGTCTTATATAAGTTTTGTATAATAAAATTTTATTTTTAAATGAAAGTTTTGAATTTCTAGCCAGTAAGTGATATAGGGTGGTTCTTGTTGAAATAACTTTTCGTTTTATGTTCTTGCGTGATTTTTTTCAATTTAATCTTTAATCATGGGTCACCCCTAGTGAACAACCTGATTGCTTCAAGAAATTTCCTGGTTGTAATTTTTTTTTATTTTTTTTTTTTACAAGATTTAAATTTTTTTTTGTAAATAATACTGCTGTGACTTCAATGGGTTAATTTTAATTTCCCAATCAATAAGTCAGTTTTCTATTTGATAGATGTGGCTCGATAAGTTTTCATAACTTTTGTTGTGATCTTTACTTGTTGAAGTAATTGTCGTATCGTCCGTGAATAAACTAAGTGTATTTTTTTGAATTTTTAGGAATATCGCTTATTTAAACATTGAATAAAAACGGTCCTAATACATAGCCTTGAGGGAATCCTGCCTGGATACTTCTGCTACTTGAAATATTGTTGTTAATTTAAACACAGAAGTTTCTGTTGGGTAAATAATTTTTTATTAGTTTGACTAAATAATTAGAAAAATTTGCGCTGATGAGTTTATAAATGAAGTCAAGTTGCCATACCCGGTTGAAGGCTTTTCTATATCTAAAAATTATGATTCTGTAAATTGTTTGGTTGTAAATGCTTTGGAAGTATTTTTAGTAACTCTATGTAACTGATGGGTGGTAAATGGGCCATCACGGAATCCAAATTGAATGGAATTATTTATTTCATAAGTCTTTAGTTTTGTTAGAATAAATTTTTCAGTTAACTTAGCTAGTGATGGTAGTAATGAAATTGAAATGTAGCAATTTGATAGCCTGAGATTTTTTCCGAGTTCATTAAGAGGAGCAACTCTTTCTTTTTTCTAGCGAATTGAATTTTTGACAATTCTACCAAAACTCATTAAGGAAATATTTAAAAATGATCGGAAGAAGGAAGGAGGATATTCTGGTATTCTTGGTTGCTCCACGAAAAGCCTAATTTCGTCACCTTATTCGCCAAATCTAAGCGATTACAGTCATAGCATGGTGACCCAGCTAACGGGACAGGTCGTCATTGTGTTGAGTGACGATGAGTTGTAGGTGGAGCCATTGATATCAGAAGTAAATGTGATTAAATGTTATAAAGGCAGAGTCATAGACGTCATGATAAACTGTGACTGATCGCTGTATATTTGCAGCGTTCTTCCGTGTTCTAATATATTACGTTTTTTGTTATATTTAAAATTTGTCTGAAAATTTTATGGGGCAATTTTCTTAAAAATGCATCCTTTACATACTAAGAAG
The DNA here is from genome assembly GCA_037975125.1 of Latrodectus hesperus. Lineage (NCBI taxonomy): Eukaryota > Metazoa > Arthropoda > Arachnida > Araneae > Theridiidae > Latrodectus > Latrodectus hesperus. Next base: position 97,914,632 of record CM075850.1, on the reverse strand, counting down.
CAAAACAATGTGATTCGAATTCAGATCCCCCCATAATAAAGTAAAAATATATTCCTTTGATAGCACCAATACATGACATTTAAAATATGATTCCCATTAGCAACAATGCATATATTAAACTTATTTCCTATTAAAAAGGGAAGTCAAAAGTTTCTGATTCCCATCTTTGTAAAATTATCTGCTATGAATAAAACTCGGGATATTTGCCTGAAATTTAATTAAAATTAACAGTTATAATTTAAATAATGAAGCATTGCTTAATACAAATAAAACAGATAAATTAATAAAAATAGATACAGAAGTATTTTAAATAAATGATAAGTTTCCAAGAAAATCCATCTTTTTCTAATAATGCTGTTAGATGCATTGATAATGAAATCTACTGAAATTTTTGTTCAAAAATGATGGTAGGTTTACAAATATTTTTAGCAACACCTTTTAAAGAAATTGATTTTGAATTTTCGGTGCAGTTTTGATTTTTATAATCTCATGTCTGATACTCATTAAAGGATGTATTTAACATTGAATAGTCAAATTTTTAATTTCAGGGGAAGGAAAAGAGAATTTATTCCCTACGAGCGAACACATAACTTTCCTTCTAACCGTGGACACACGCTCATGGGCACAGTAGAACATTAGAAATTTTCACTGAAATACTCTGTGTTTGTGTAATATCAGTAATTATAATCTTAAGAAATATTTCTGTAAAGAGAATAGCCTCTATTTTTATTTTCAATCATGTATTCATTCAAAGCATCTATTATCGAAATAAGTTTTATTGACAGTTGAAAGTTATGATCTTTAATGCAATTTTTAGTTCATAAATTTTCAATCCACGCATCATTCACTTGGTTTGAGGCTGGGAATCGGCTTGGCTATCTCTTCCTCAATCACATTTTGTATCTTGGAGCTAATTCGTTCAAGATTTGCGCTTATAAACATACTTTCAGCAACTACAAACTATCTCGTCCAAATGGGAATTGAATCCATGAACAATTGACTTAAAAACCAGAACATAACTATTCAGTTGCTAATTTTTCTTGAAGCTGGATAATGTTGCTTGATTGATGGCTCATGAAAAAAATACCCGCTGCAAATGGTGTGATTATAATTGAAAGTCCACTCGCGTGTTATCAACTACTGCGAATGAAGAAAAGACTTCATAACTCACAAAAAAGCATTAGGCAGGTGCATGATGCTTTGATATTTCAAGCAAATATGGAAATGTCCGAATTTTTTGGAGTTATATTTTTTTCACTTTTCATGTCAGTCTAACCGTAAAACCTGCGATGACTAATAACGACATATTGCCAGAGAACAGCTGTAAAATAGTAGATTTTTGCGATATCATGAACTCATAAAATAGAAAGGACAAATGACAATTCTGGATATCAAACAAGGTGAAACAGTGGCATCAATGATGGGGCATTCTTTAAAATTATTTTCTGTTCTCCGATTAATCTGGTTAAATTTTCTTATGAAGATTATTATTTTAATTCTAAATATTTACAAGGGTAAATATAATGATTTTAAATATTTTTAGGTGCAAATTTTTTAAAATCTCAGATTCTGCATTAATTTTATTTAATTATATGATCAATATAATTAATTTTAATTAATTATATCCAAGATGAGAAAGTGTATTACTAGATAAAGCAGGTTTTTTAATTTAAAAAAATAACACGTGAGTGTCTAATGAAATATTCGAAGACGTTTTTACAGTTATTTTGCAAGTTATTACTGGATAAGGAAATCTTTATGGACTGGAAACTAATTGTTTCTTATTTTTTTCAGATATTTAAGTATTCCTGTGAATATTTTACATAATGTAGTGTAGTGGGGAGGTGATTGACGACAATTTATATTTAAATTAAATCTATTTATTGATCAGAATAAATATAATAATTGAAGAAAAATAATGTAGTTATTAAATTTATTCTCTGAGATTTAAAATTAGCAAACATGACAAAAACATCGGTGTACTTCATAAACACAGACATACTTCCAGTGTGATCTCTTTTTCTGAGAATTCTCAATCAAATCAAAAGGTAAGCAACAACAAAAAAGTAAAACTCTTACAAAAGCATTATAATCTTAATAACATAATTATAAAATAACATGAAAAATATTTGTTTTTTTTTATTTTTTGGTATAATATTTTAAAGATAGAATTGTTTTGGAATTCCATAGCATACTAAAAAGACAATACGAGCAAAGAGAAATATTTGAAAACATTATAACTGAAATTTTTTTTATTTACAAATTCTACTAAAACCATCAGCATTCTTATCTAAAACTCTTTTCCTGTGGATTAGTTCAAAGTGATAGGGTTGTAATACTAATGTCCAACGAATTAACCAAACGTTTGAACTAGCATTGGAATTTAACCAAATTAATGGATTATGAAAGGATTCGAGTCTAAATTTTTATCCGTCTAAATAGCATTGTAATTTTTTTACTCCCCAGATGATTGCAGCAAATCCTTTCTCCGTAGTACAAGATTGCTTTTCTGTTTCTGTAAACTTCATACTAAGGTATAAGATATGATTTCTTTTCCTTTTTCATCCAATTAAGAAAATACTATACTGATTCCTTCATTTGATGTATCAGTTTGCAACATAAATTCTTTCTTATTGTCAGGAACGTATAACACTGATTTGTTACTCAGTTTATTTTTTAGTCCTTTGAAAGCAGTTTCACATTCCTCAAGCCCTATACACTCTTTTCTTGATTTTCCTTTCAATTTATCTGTCAAGAGAGTTGCAATAATGAAGTAATTCGGCATACGTCTTTGCTAATAACCTGACTTACCTAGAAAAGCTAGAATTTCTCTTTTGGCTGTTAGATCTGGAAAAGTTTTATAGCTTCAATTTTTAATTCTGGTGGCGTTCTTTTACCTTGTCTAAAAATATGGCCTTAGTTGACATATTTATGACCAAAAATATATCAAGAAGAATTGATCTTTAAATTTAATCTTTCAGTTTGGTGGAAAATATCATCTAAGCGTTTATGGTGGGATTAACAAGTATTAGAAAATATAGCAATGTCATCTAAATATGGAATCGCAAAAGATTCCATTCCTTGTAACAATTCGATTATCATTTTACAAAAAAATATGGTGCATTATTTAAACCAAATGGTATCCTAAGCTGCCTGTTGTTGTATTCCCTGCCTGAATAATTTTTTAAAATGAACTAAATCCTCCGTTTTTTACCTGGTTGGAAGTTCCTTTTTGTATTTCATTCTTCCATAAGATTGCATCCCGTTTTATTCTCCATTTCCCTCTTTCACGAAGACTGCCCTAGCGCAGGACTTGAGGAAACTGGTTCCAGGGAGAGTAAGGTGACGAGATTGAAGACAGATGGAGGCTGTAGATGGTAAAATCCCCCTCCCCCCAAAAAAAGCTTATGTGAAAACCTGAATCTTATGCTGCGAGGAAAGCTATATATTATTCAGGTCTGATGCTTTATTGATTCCTAGAAACGGAAGAATCACAAAGCTGGATTAATAAAATCCTTTGAGGTCTCAGATTGATGATATATTCTCCTATAATGTAGACTTGAATCATAAAAATAGTGCAAATGGAAGGAACTAAATAAGTTTCCAAAGTCCTCAAAAAGCGATTTAATAAATAGACCTCAAAATAGACCGCACTAATGATAATTTTTCCTTTCATGAACCCATGTTTTTTTTTTATATAAATTATTTTTCTAGTTAGCAGGATTATTTTTATATTGTGGTACCACTTATTTTATTACTTTAATTAATTACTGTAAATTATGAATACATTGTAGGTATTTAATAATTCTGTTAGTAATGCTTAAATGTTTGGAATAATGTATGTAAAATAAATTGTATGTATGTAAATGGATTGTTAATTTTATGATTATATTAAAAGTAAATATTAATTACAAAAACAAAGTCAGTTTCTGCATCTATTTTTAAGTTTGAATCTGAGAAGAAAAAATAATAAATAATACACTTAAAAATCAATACACACACATTAAATTCAAAAGATTATTATTATGATAAAGTAATTTAACTACATAACACAGTAACAACCAAAATTTATTACAAAAGTCGTTAATTGTTGCACCTTTCGATTGAGGGGAATATACCAATAGCCTTTTGCTAAATCGATGATGATAATTTTAACACTTGAAAAAATTTCAACCCTTTCCTCAATATTAGGGAAATATTCTGTTTTTGTAATTTCATTTAGTTTTCTATAATCAATGCAAGTTCTTAGTTCTCTACCAAGGACTTCTACGATTACCAGCCTGGGACTTTTATTAATTTCATTTTCATGCTCTACAACAACACCATAATACACAGTTTGTTTAAGTTCATCTTCATCTCCTTTTTTATACGTCTCCACGCTAGATATTTGGTTTGCCAAATTCTTATTTTCTTTCTTTTCTTTTGTTAATGAAGCTATATGATTTCTTATGTAATTGTTCCCTATGAAAGTGACACTGTGCACTATAAGATATATTCTTAATAAAAAATATGTTTTTCAAATGAATGATTTTGTTTTCTTGGATATTTTTGCATTCCAAGAAATTTTCCTAAAGTTTCACCATTTTTTACATGTACCCCAGAAAATCATATACAATATGGATAGAAACAATCACTCAATTAGAGGATTGATATCGTAAATCTCCTCTCATATCTTAAATTTATAAGAAAACGATCTGCTAGATGCTGAAATTATGTGTATTGAAATTCATCATGAAAACGTAAAATTCCATATAATTAATTTCTATTCCCCAAGGGAACTATTAATTTAAACTAATTTAAATGCCTTCAAAGTATTCGATCTGGACCATGCCTTATGCTCGGGGATTTTAATATCCAAACAATTACAATGGAGAAGTAAAAGTAATGCATAAATTGGACAAGCCTTAGTAAATTGATTCAAAGAATCTTTGCCTTTTGAATAATTCATCTCCAACTCATCTATAATCTAGAGGATTCTTTTCTTTAATAGAGTTTATCTAATTTCTATTGTCATATTCAATAAGCCCACAACATATGTTTCTTACGATTCCAAAGATAGTGATCGTTTCCCTATATTAATTGAAATAAATTTTAAAACTATCCCTCCACAATTGGGACAAAATTAGAGAATCAGAGTAAATCAAGAAACCGAACTTATCAGATTTAACATTGCTTTCTGAATGCGAAGCATATTACTCAAGTAATCAATAAAAACATGCAGTCGAAAAAGCTATTTAAAAACAACTTCCATGATGGAAATCTCTTTGCAATAAGTTCTTGTTTCTAAAATGACTTTATTTGAAAAAAATTAAAAAAAATCTAGATAACATCTTTAAGATTCGCTATAAAAATTTTTCAGCCAAATTAAAAGGAAATTGCAAGTTAGATCTTCAAAAAGAAATTAAAGAGATAATGTCTGTAAAATATAGCAAGCACCTCGTATTTTATTTAACTAATATTCAAATGTATTTCCCAAAGAAATGATCTGTTTCCCTTTTGTCACACAATGTTATGTGTTTCATTGGCCAAGAATTTTGAAATCTTCAAATAATACAATGTGAATAAGCTTTTATCATTATGTTTCGTTCATTAGAATGGACATCCCATTGGACTACCGTGGAATAGGTGATATGGAACTCAATAAACTTTTCACTTTATCTGAACTAGATATAGCAATACAATATACCAAAATTACTACCTTAGGCTCAGATAATATCATCCCATACAATCACACACGTCTATTAGAGGTCTTTTAAAGTTCCATAGAGTTCAAAAGACGTCCTGGATATATTTGGGCGTCATAAAGACGTCCATGGTAGGATGTGAAATGGATGGTCTTCTGTCGACTACATATGAACATCTGATTGACATCCACGATGGAAGAGTTTTGGAGTATTAACATTTGGATCTGTAATAGACGTAATTTATATGTCCATGATAGATGTAATTTGGACGTCCCTGGTGGATGTATTTAAGACATTCATAATGGATGTTATCTGGCCATATATTAAAAGTAGTTAATTAACTGCAATTGTAATTAATTTTGCTTATTGCTTCCATAATTTTAAATTATTGTTTGCCTCGCAGTCTACAGTCGTTTATTGCTACATTTAGAAGAAGTGTTTAATGAAGTAAGTTAAAAAAATAATTGCTCCCCTTTTATCGATTCATATATTTTAGTATTTTTAAATAACTTAATTTTATTCCAAAGAAGTCATAACAGAAATAAGGTTTAAAAACTGAATAGTGTTATTTAAGTGTAGAAAACCAACTATGTTTAAGCGTATTTTTACTTTAAAAAATTGCATTTGTAACTATTTTAAATTAACGTTAAAAGATACATATTGCTTTTATTTAAAAAATGTGTTTGATAGCAGAATGTAATAATTTCTTTTATGTAATCAAATTTTCCAGCTATTTTTAGGCTGAAAAATTGCAAATATTGCGATTAGGATGAAAATTGCTGGAAGAAAATTTATTATTCCACAAAATAATGTTCTTAAATAAAAACCATTTCTATGTCCAACAATTCAAAATATTTTCCTCTCCAAAATTACTTATTTTTATTATTATTTTGTCAGACAAAGACTTATGTACTTATCTTTTGATCTCGACAAGATAAATATTAATCATTATTAGGACTTGATTCAAATTTATGAAATTTATTTTTAGGATTATCTTAATTTTAAGATTTAATGTTTAATTAGAGAATGTACTTTTTACTGTTGAATTAAAAATCTGAGTGGTTTTTCTATTGAATATCAAATTTTAAATCCATAATTCAAGATTTTGTTACTTAGCAAGAAAAAATTATATCATCCAATTTGGGCATATTCTTATATCGAGATCTGTCGTCAAAGTTTCGCCAAGCTTGATTGCCCAGCAGTGATAATGATTCAAATATGGTCACTAGTGACGTCACTGGAGAAATGCGATTTTATGACGTCACAGTCACGTGGTATTCTTTATCCAGGCGATTATTCGTAAGTCTTTATTGCTACTGGCGATCGCCAGGTTATTCACCACTTGTTATTTTACGCCAAAGTTCTGGAGGAATTATTCATTTCCTTTTCTTAATACTTCAAAATCTTATTTGCTTTTTAAATTATTGTCTATTTAATTAAAATTTATTTATCAATTTCTAATATCATATTAAAATAAAATAAATAAATAATTAATATATTAATGCATTTTATTTAACTGTTTAAAATTAATTTTCTTAAATTTTTCTTCATTAAAAATTTAAGATACCTAATATAATAATAAAACAAAATAAATTTATAATTATTTGTTTTATTTTAATTTAAATATATTTCATTTGAATGCTTAAAACTCTTATTAATTTTTTAAATTATTTTTTATTTTATTAAAATTAATTTATCAATTCTTAATATAATTATAAAATAAATAAACTATATTATACAAATGCATCTTATTTAATTATTTAAAAATCTTATTTACTTTCTTAAATTATTATTTATTTAATTAAAATTCTTTTATTGTTTTCCAATATGAAAATAAATAAATAGTATTATTTTAATGTATGCTGGACTAATATTTCAAATGAATAGGTATTAAAATATATATTTGAAAATTAATTTTTATATTTTGTAATTAAATGGAAGATATGCTTATTTCGTATACCAGATTTGGAATTCTTACTTTCCTGGAGAATCTTCTGGAAGATTTATATTTTCAATTTGTTGTCGACTAAAGGTTCTAGAATTTGAAGTATTGATTAATGGTAAGCATTTTTTTATTTTATTGAAAAAAGATGCTTAAGAATATGTAAAATGATTTAGCATAAATTATTTACATCTTCAGTGATTTAACATTTAGAATGTGACTGTGTGATCTGTGAATGTGATTTTCTATAAGATTTTGTGTGTACATTTAATTTGGGAGCAAAATTTTCTACTTGCATAATACTTGTAATGCTACATATTTTGTATATTCTTATTTTGTATCATTTTGTTTAATACTCTTACAAAAACCATCTGATCATAATATCTTCAAAATAAATTAATTTTTTAATTACACTTTATATATCTAAGTAAGTTAATATAAGAATGCACATTTTCAGGAAAAAATCATAAATTGTAATAGCAAATGAAAATCTTAATACATAGATTTCGTTTCTAATAAAATTATTTTTAAATCAATGTAGTTAAAACCTTTTTGTATGAGAAAAATTTAGCTCATTGTAAAAAATGAAATTAGTAACTAACTAAAATGTCTGAAATTCAAACCATTTGCTTTTTATATGTATACCCTGAAAGGAAGTTAAGAAGCATTCTCTTAGTGAAATTCAAAACAAAATGCTTACGTAAACAGAACAACGAGCAAAGTTTCTGGAATGAATATTATATGTGTATTTCCATTCAAATTTTGTTGATTAATTTGATTTTGATTTGATTTGAAGATTCATTACAAATGATACTCTGATTTAGTTTTAAGCAGAAATATCAATATTCTTCTATTTTTCATTGTATTTCTTTATAGTTTGTTTGTAGTAATTCACACTTCTACAGACTTTACGCTACGTGCCTTGTCCCAAATGCAACTCGGCGAGTGCGTCTCCGAAACATATTATCTTTTGCCTGGGACTTAATAAAGAGGACATCTTCGAATCACCTTTGCTAGTCATAGACTTTCTGGCGGTTCACGACGTCATGGACTTAGTTTATCCCTGCTAAACAAAGGGTATTGGAAAGAAGAAGACAGACTTTATACAGGTATCAAATAAACCGAATGGGCTCTATAATCTCTATTTAGTTCTATTAAATATCTGTCTTCGTTATTGATCTAATTTGAATATTATTAAAAAAGATGTACACATTTCAACACAGTAAATATTATTTATTATTAAATAGTGATTGGAAATTCACTTTTTCTATAGTAAGTGTTTCATATTCTGATCTGCTTTACATAAAAAATTGCTTATTATGGGCTGATCCTAGTTTCAAATTAATTAAAAAATTATTTGTTTTATAAATAGTTAGCTTTTTATACTCATAATTTTAAATATTTTTATTGTGTTATGCTTTAATTACTTTGGTTGTATAAGTTGAATTGTATTTTAAGAAACTCTTGTTTTGCTAGTTTGAAGATTCATTACAAATTTTAAACATTTTGTAATTTCAGTTATTTAATCAATTCGAAAAGGTAAAAAATTAAATAGTATATTTTTTTCAGAAATTATAGTCCCTTAGGTTTAGCATATATGTAATTAAAAAGATAAACATTTCAAAAATTGATTTTATGAAACTGTTGAAATTTAAGTAATTGATAAAGAAAATTTGAGTTGTTTTGCCGAGTTTATTCTGAAATTTTTTAGTGATAATGAAATTTACTCTAATGAGTTTTACCAATCATGTCAAATTAATGTAATTATTTTAAATCATGTTAAATTAATGTAAATATTTTAAATCATTATAAATCATGTTAAATTAATGTATTGCTGAAAATTGTTTCCCATATTTTAAAAATTGTTTTTACTATTTTTTCAGATTGCTGATTTGCAAGTATAATTTTTGATAATTGTTTTAAAATTTATTTTTAGAGGTTTTCCAGAGAACACAAGCAGTCCCCTAAAAAGTGACTTCATATAATAGAGACTATGCTGTACTATGCTGAAGGAAAGTGTTCGAATGAAAGAATAAAAATATGTCAAAAAAATGTATAAACTTATTAATGTATAAAATAAACTGTATCTTTCAAAATAAACCTTTATTGCATAAGTATGTATTAATTTACATTTATATAAGTCCAATTACACTCATCACAGTTTATTATTGAATCATATACTCTTCCTAATAAAATTTCTTAGAGTAAATTTTAGTATTTTTCAAAGAAATGGAAAATTTTGATTATATTTTAAACAATATGAAACACAAATTTTAAAATATTACCGGTAAAATAATATATTAAAAAGTACTAATTTAATTTAAATTATTTAGAAGAGAAAATTTTATAATATTTAATATAAGATATAAATTAAAAATAAACTTTCTTGTTTAGTGGTTTTTTGTTTGTCAAAGATTTGAGCAACTTAATAGCAAATAAAGAAAAAATTAATAACAATTTATTAAAAAATGTAATTAAAAACTAAGTTTTCATCTTGTCTAGTGGATAAAAACTGAGCTACTAAGAGTAGTAGATAAGCCTCATCTAAGGCAGGCCGCAAATGCGGTAGACCTGTCACAAACACTATGGTTGCCATAAAACTTCGTATGACACAATATTCTTACTTACGTTTGTTTTCTTTGTTTGATTTATTTCTAAAGTAATATTTTCTCCCCTAATAAATTTTAAAAAGGATTGTAATGTGCAAAAACTGTTCTTAATATTTTTTTAAGAATTTAAATTGTGTTTCACTAATAAACATAAAAAAAAAAAATCAGAAATTAAAAAAAAAATTTTTTTTTGCTCATAGTAAGCAATTATTATAGTAAATACATTAGTATAATATTACTGACAAGCAATAATACATACTTACAATACATAAACCTATGTTATAACTTACATAAGTAATGTAAACTTGCATATGGTGTTATGAAAAAAGAACAGTAGAGAAAACTATTTTTTAAATTATATTATACTGTGAGTAAGTAATATATAACAACAGTTTTCACATACATAATAACTAACAAAAATAAAAAGTAACATTTCTTACATATTGTAAGTATATATTATTACTAACTAGTAATATATTCTTACAATACATATGATTTGAGAGTAATACATATTTAACATATAATATAATCTAAAATAAATTTTATAGTTCTGCATTTTAAGGCTGTAACAATAAGAATAGTAATATAAAAATATTTTTTATATTGCTTTCAGTTTGTATAGAATAATAAAATTATGGATAACTTTCTTAATAATATTTTTTACTAAAACTAATGTTTTCTCTTGTTATAATTTTTAAAAAGATTGTAATGTACAGAAACTATTCTTAATAATTTTTTTAAAAAATGAGTAAAATTGTGTTATAGAAATGCAAAAAAATTGTACATTGTAAGTAATTTACTATATTAGTATAATATTACTGACAAGCAATAATACATACTTACAAAATATAAGCCTATGTTAAAACTGACATATAGTGTTATAAAAACGGTCTAGTAGAGAAACTATTTATTATTAAATTATGTTAAACTGTAAGTAATATATAACAACACAGTTTTCATACACATAATAACTCACAAAACTAAAAAAAAAACTTTTTTACATATTATAATTAACTATTAAGCAATATATATTTACAATATATAATTTGAGATTAATAATACTTAACATATAATATAATCTAAAATAAATTTTAAAGTTTTGCATTTTATTGAGCCATTTATTTCATTTTATTTTTTTATTAAATGTATTTGGGGTGGAAAAATACAAAATTTAAAAACATAACGAAATTAGTGCACAAACTCTGTAATTCAGATACAAATAAAATGATAAGCACTTCAAACAAGATACCATGTAATCAGATGTTAATTTTAAATTTAATTACATTTTAAATAAGCCTTTCCAGTAATTAAAAAATATTATTTTTATTTATCTTAAGAATAGTGATATTACTTTTTAACACATGTAAGTTTCTTTATCAAAATAAGCAAACCCAGACTGTGCCTAAAAAGCGAATTTAAAGCGAAAATAGCAAACCTTAAGCATCATAAAATAGTTTCGATTTTTAATGGTTTTCATTATTTAATGACTCACAAAATAATCTTATGGTCTATGTCCAACGTTTGGTAGCAGAAAATTCTGAAAAATTTGCTCTAAATTCCTTTATTTCTTAAAGCCATTAGCAAAAAACTCCATAGAAATACATTACGGTAGCAAAGATTTGGACAGCGGAAATCTCATGCATCGGCTTGGGTAATTAAGGGGCTCCAACAACACCCTTTAGAATACAAGGCCTACTGGCTGAAACAAAAAACGGGTCGCGACGTCACTGTAGTAGTTGAGTGGTAGAAACCGGTGAACGCCATTGCTATCAATAACAACAACGTGCAATGCGGTGTGATGTGTGTTGACTCAACTTGACTGTTGGATATATCAATTTAATGAAGGTAAGTTAATATTCTCACATTGCATATTTTAAAATGAATGTTGTCCAGTACTAATTAACTCATCATATGCTGAACCTTGTTATCATTTAAAAAATTCAAACTACTTAGCTGTATTTTTTAACATGTAAACTTAACATAATCTAACATGTTTTTTATGATCTCCTCGTGATGTTTACAATCAATTAATATAAATGTAATAATCATACGATACAGATAACATGTAAACTTTAAATTGTTTGTGATTAACTGATGTATTTTATTTAAATGCAATAAGAATACATAAAAAAGATACAAATATTTAATTGTAAACTAAATCATTTTATGATCAAATGAACAATAGTTAAGTATAATATAAATTTAATTTTGTTAAAAATATAATCCATATACTATAAGTATTCAAAAATTAAGTTCTAAATTTAAAACTATTATTGATAATTTATTTTTATTGTTCATTAGCATGTATTTGTAAACTTTAATCAATTATAATGCTCACAATTTAATTTTACTTAGAAGAAAGAAAGTATGTGTGATTATAAATATAACTTTTCCCTCTATATAAAATGTATAATGAATAAAAATTTTGTAAGTGTTTATATATAAATATTGGCCCAGTTATTGTGAATGTTCAACATTGAAATATACTTATTAGATTTGTGCTTTAGCTCAATAGAAATCAATTTGAATAACTTCTTCTTTTTTAAGAATTTCTTTTGTTTTGGCTGTTAAATCTTTAAGTTGTTGCCAAATTGTATAGCTGATTTCTTAAACAATCTTGATGCTTAAAAAATGCTAATATATAAAAAATATATTTCTTTTTATATACAAGGTTTGGTTTGGTTTGTTTGTTGCTCAACGGTCATTTTTTGCACACGAGGGCTAATTAGACCGGGACTTACGGTTTAAAGTGGATTCCGAAGCACTACAAACATCCATGCCCAATGTGGGATTCGAACCCACGAACTGTTGAACCGAAGGCAAGAGCGCTAACTATTCGGCTGCCAGCTCAGCTTTTTTATATACAAATATTTCTTTACAGAATTTCGACAAAGCTAAAGAATGAATTCTTTAAATATTGTTATTAATTTGAATCAATATGAATATGTAATTGGGCAATTTCTTTATTACTCATCTAATAGAAATGTTAAATGAAAATAAGTATAATGTATGTAATATATATAATTTTAAATTTATGAAGCTGACTTCGAGACTAGAGAAGTAATAAGGAAGGACAAAATCCAAGAAGGAATTGACCTGAGCACTTGAAATTGTGCAGGTCTCTCTCCGGACAACTAGATGAGCTATGCGGATTTTGTCAGGAAAGACATTTTTCAATCCTCTTCTAATTTATGATTATTTAAAGAACTTTGGGCTCGTGGACCTGGTCTAGCCTGCTGCTAGATCGGGGGGAATAAGTCAAAAACAACAAAACAGTTCCAATAATTTTTTGAAGTTGCCTCTTGTGCTGCAGAAGTAATGTGCCTGAACAAAAAAATGCATCCATAAAACAACAAAAATTAGGGAAAAAAATGCTCACTCTGACATTTGAAAAAAGTTGATTCTCCTCTGAAAAGTATATGTTCAAACATACTGATAAATTACAGTTCAACTGCATTATTATCTCAGATTTTTAAAGAACATAAAACATTGAAAAGCTTTGGAATTAAGTCTCTAACCATCACATTTTATCAAATGATTATCATTATATTCAGGTATGAGGTTTTTTGTTCACACACAGTGCCTAATATTCAAATATGATTTTTTAATTAATAAATTTTTGAGTATACGAGGGTTACTCTGAAATTTTTGAGATACTCGCAGACGAGAATTTACAAAATAAAAATAATGGTTTAATTTTAAAGTACAAAGTATTTTAACACAGAAGACGATTTTTTACTAACTTACTTCAACTTATTTAGCGTGGAATAAATATTAAACATAGGAGAAAATGGAGCTGACGAGAGAACATTTTCGCTCTGTGATTTTCTATGATTTCAAAGCAGGATTAAATCAAGAAGAATGCGTTCAACGGTTGCAATTAGCATTTGGTGATGAATCTCCAGCTCGTGCTACTGTATTCAGATGGTTTAGAGAATTTAGAAGAGGTCGCAATTTTCTTCAGGATGAAGAACACACAGGAAGGCCGCCGTCAGCAGTAATCCCAGATAATGTGTCTGCCATACGAAAAATGTTAATGGATGATAATCGCTGTACCTATCAAATGATACAGAAGGAACTTAACATTGGATCCGCAGCCCTACAAAAAATCATTCATGAAGAATTACGTATGAAAAAAGTAATTTGCCGTTGGGTTCCCCATAATCTAACTGAGCATCAGAAAGAGGAGCTTGTCAGAATCCGTAAAGAAACTCTTAATATGCTGAATGATGGTGGCCACCGCATCATTTCTAAAATTGTAACAGGTAATGAAACGTACATACCGTTTTTTGACGTTACAACACGTCAAGAAAGCAAAGTATGGGTCTTTGAAGATGATCCCATGCCGACAATGGTGAAAAAACAACGCGAACTGGAAAAAGTGATGTATGCCGTTTTCTTCAGAAGTACGGGATTGGTCAAAGCCATCAAGTTGGAAGGACAGAAGACAGTAACAGAAACTGGTATACCACTAAATGTCTTCCAGAAATTCTACAAGAACTGAATGTTTGGGGACTAATGCTTCACCATGACAATGCATCTTCACATACAGCCGGATTAACAGTTGAGTTTCTTAATATTATTAAATTGAAATGATATTATTAAATTAAATGAATCAATATTATTAATTTGATGTAGTATTAAAGTCTTAAATTGAAAAATTGAATCAAAATTATTGAATTGATTTAGTAATAAAGCTTTAAATAGAGCATCGTTGAAATTAATTAACATTCCATTTATTTAATATTTTGTACAGAAAACTTACATTCATATTTCTCTTTCATGTTCAAATTAATAGAAGATAATGATTGCGTGTGTAAAATTTTTATAGACCCTGTCGTATTCCAAAATGCCATAAAAAATCGTTTTGGTGTGTATGTTTGCCTTCTACTTTGGGGTTAAAATAGCAAGCTATTTTAACCCCAAACTTCTACCTAGCAAGGCAATGTTTGTTAATAAAATGCTCACTTGTGTTTAAAATTAAATGAAGTTATACCTGTTAAAAAAACTTTCAATGGCTATGTCACTTGTGATTTTATTAATTTTTTCATATTTATTTTCTAATGAGTTTTAAAGATTTACTTTTTCTTGAACTAAAGATGTGATGATGGTTATTTTTTTAGAAAATTTATATTCTCATATTTCTCTGTCATGTTTAAATTAATTGCAGGTTAATTACTGTGTGAATATATGTATTCAATCCTCTGCATTGGTGTTAAAATCTAAGTCTTATTAAAATTTGAAAAAAAAATGTTAAAAATTATTTATTTATTTTTTATTGTGTATATATTAATAATTAATAAAAACTTTTGGTTCAACAGTGTTGTCTTTATTTTTCCATTTCATGGTTTATCACAACTTCTGAAATGAACTTAATTACTTTATTTTTCATTATTACACTCTAGTGCATGTATTATTTAAAACATCTAAGTATATATTATTTATAAATATTAAAATTATTTAAACTACTATATCTGTTGCATTTCTCAATCTATAAAACAAGAATTAAAATAATTTCATGAATATTTTAATGTGTAAAAGTTATAATAAATCATTAAAAGGGTGAATTTTTTACTCTATTTTGTTGCACATATTGTAATTAAATGGCATAATATAAGCCAATGATATATATATGTATATATATATATATATATATATATATATATATATATATATATATATATATATATATATATATATATATATATATATATATATATATATATATATATATATATATATATATATATATATAGTAGTATTGAAAGGAAAAAAGTTTATGTAAGGAAACTTAAGTTGTATATATATATATATAAATCGCATATTTGTTTTAATGAAAATCTAATACATGAAACAAAATTTAGACATGATATTTGAAGAATTCTTAATAAATATAGTTCTCAAAGTTAAAAAACAAAATATATTTCACAAAGTTCACTTTACAATCGCTCAATGTATCTGCTGTCTTAAACTAGTTTCGCTATTCCCCTCAAATACTACTGTGACGTCACGAAATCAGAGCGCAGGCCTTGCATCTAGGGGGTGTTGGCTCCAACAAATGCGATTTCGTCGATGTCTTAGTGTGACGTAGCTAAAATGTTGTCTCTGACGTCATGAAATTTTAAACCAATTAGAGCGCTATCTCGCGGAATGTTGCCAGATATTTCGAACCTGCTTGATATCTTACGTCTTTAAGGGAGGAGGAAAAAACCCCCACGAACCCAACTCCTATAGGCCAATCAGTCTTCTGTCAACCATATCCAAATTATACGAATATTGCATTAAAAATAGACTTGACAATTTTATAACGGAAAATAAAATCATAAATGACGACCAGTTTGGTTTTCGCCCAAAACATGCCACAACACATCAACTGCTTAGGGCGATGGAAAAGATCTCGGGGGACATACAATCGAACAAAGCGACGGCAGCACTCTTCCTAGATGTGGCCACTGCTTTCGATAAGATATGGTTTGAGGGACTACTATATAAATTAATTAAATTAAAATTCCCGGCACAAATAATGCATATAATAAATTCCTACTTAAAAAATAGGCAATTCAAAATTAAAATAAACATAGAAACATCCTCATCCCACAATATAAGTAGCGGAGTCCCACAAGGATCCATCCTTGGACCCCAATTATTCATCATATACCTAACGGACATGCCCATAAATGACAACATAAACAGATACATCTTCGCAGACGACACTGCCATAATGGCATCTGGCCCAGATAACAATTCAGCTGCAGAACATATTAGAAAGTTTATCCCCTCACTAGAAAAATGGATTAATAATTGGAAGATTAAAATTAATACAGAAAAATGTATAACTGTACTTCTTGGAAACAAAAGGAAAAAAACTAATGAAATAATATTTTTCAACAAATCACTAAAGTGGGAAAATAAAGTAAAATATCTAGGAGTCATATTAGACAAGAGACTGAAGTGGATCCCCCACATAGAAGAAATTCTAAAAAAGGAAAGACAAATACAGGCAGTTCTATACCCACTAATCAATCGTAGATCTGTGCTCAGCACGGATAATAAGCTACTCATCTATAAATCTCTCATGAGACCTGTAGCCTCCCCGGTGTGGGGATATGCAGCCCACAGATATATAATTAGACTGCAACAATTCGAAAATAAAATTATAAGAATGATCACAAATGCCCCCTCTACTTTCGTAATGACAAAATCTTTGAGGAATTCCAACTGAAAACCATTATTGAGTTCATAAAGGATCAAGCAAGCAAATTCTTCTCGAATCTCCAACACGTTCAAATCCCCTAATTAACGTCCAACCGAATTATAACATAAATGATCCCACAAATAGGAGAAGACCAAAGGCCATCCTAAGAGACACGTAAATGTTAATTAAATGGTATTATATCAGTGTAATCAAAGTAATTGTTCACACTTGCTTTATTAAGAGAAATCTGTAAATAATTATAACTGTAAATATTTAAATTGTATGTAAATATCTAACCAAGAAGCAAATGTAAACAAGAAATGTGAAAACAGATAATCAAAAATATGTATTAACCTAGAAATTGTACCTCCACCTATTGTAAAAGTACTGTTGGATCTTAAATAAAGCAATGCCAGGGTGCTCCCCGGTGCTTGCTTTGGCCCTTCCTCGGGCTGTCAGGAGACTGCATTGGTTCACATTTCGTACCTACGGGGTGCTCGTGTTGATGACTCACCTGTAATAGTTCTCCCACAAAAACACAGGAGATTTGATTTGAACTGAATTGGTTTTTATATCTTACATACGTGAATGACTTACCTGCCATGACCATACTGATGAAAATACTGGTTTGACCCCCACCAAGATTGTTCGATTTCCCCCAACCCCTTCATTAAACTTAAGATAAAATTTTATAAATTTAAAAATAACTTAGACTAAAATATCAAATATTAAGCTACTTTTAGCTTTTTAAATTAAAATAATTATTTTAAATTTAATTCTTAATTACAATGGATAAGACAAACACTATTGTTAGTTAAATAACTCAAAAAATAAATTGGAGGTGCGTGCATTGGCAATCCATCATTGGCACAGGAACTCCGCCACAAAGGCAAACCCCTCGTCCTTGATATCTTACGTCTCGCGCTTCACCTCTTCTCTGACGTAACTAAGACATCCATGACGTCATTTGGTCTGCTGCGATTCTCGCGAGATGCTCAGCTTGTCTCGCGAGACAAGTCTCATGGGATCATCTACGAATTTGAGGACTGCCTAAAATACATCCATGAAAATACCTATAGTATAGAGCAGTGCGTATGAATACATCCAAATTTCGTCCAATGCCGACATCTTATAGACGTATATTGGAAGTAAAATGGGTGGATATTTGACGTGCCATGGACCAAAATTGGATCTAGGGATACATCCTCCTGATGATGTCATATCGACGTCTACTGGACGAAATTGTGTTTTATGGTATCGCATAAGTTTTCAAAATAATTCAACTATCGTTACAAAGAAAAATTGAAGTTTTTAATAAAATTTACAACGGTGATTTTCTGCATAAATCAAGGCATGAGTAATCATTTTTCCTATTCTAAAATCTTAGAAATCTAAATTGGATTTTAAATCTTATCGCCCTATCTTCCTACGTGTATTCCATGTAAAATGTATGAAAGAATACTGAGTCATCGAAATAAAAATTAGTCAAATGTTACCATAAAATCTCTAAAAGTTATTCTTCGCTTAAGAAATATGTTAAGTCAAGCAGCAAAATTCTACAATCTCTTAAAGATTATCTACGTTCCTGCCCACAAGCATATTTTTTATAAACGAAACGGCTAATGAACTATCTAAATCTGTAAGAGAAACAGATATATATTTTCATTGGATTTTATCTGAAGATTTGAAGAAGTTCCATAGAAAAAACATATATAATGCCTGAGCATCTACATATACAACTAGTAAATACAAGACATATAATTGGAAATATATCAGTGTGGAGTACTATATGTTAATCTCTATCTCTGGAAAGGAGGACACTTTATTTGTTTGATTTCTTCTTCTTCTTTTTAAAATTGAGTTTGTATGTCATTGGGCACCTCTGCTTTTATCAGCATTTTGTACCATTAACTCCAAACCCAATGTTTCCTAGTTCCAGTTGCTCGGGTCACCCACTTTACTAATAAAGTCCGATAACCCTTTAATGGAGTCTAGGTGTAACTCTCTAGTATGGATGAAGCCTAAAGAAGTTAATTTAGGGAGGGCAAGAGCCTCATATTCGTAAATGACATGCTCTGCCGTTTCCTCTTGCATATGACATTTCCAGCAGATAAGGTCTTGCTGAAACAGTCCCATCTGGTCAGAAAGTCAGTCATGCTAGGAATAGCTTCCCGACTTTCACCAGAAGATGATGGTTTAGAGGTAATCTCTACCTCAAGTGGAGGATACATTGCTGCCCCTTTACAAGATTGCCTCTGAGTTCCCTTGTCTTTTTCAGCAAGGTCTACTTTAGAGGCTTCACCTGCAAATGCAGAAAGGTTTGTTACTTCTTGTATCTTTTCAGCCACAAGATAACAATTAAAAATCTCAGGTAATATAAGTCCACCCAGCATTGCCTGAGTTACTAGGCAAGGCAAATTACTCTAGAAGTTCGCCAAGCAACTAGAGGCTCCGTTAAGACACCAATACCGCGGTGCCAATTAGCCCTAGGCACGGAACGCATAACACCAGGGTTTACGGGAGCTGGTTCGCGGCCTCTGATTCTATATTCAAGGCTATCCTGTCATTCCTACAGGACATTCGGCTATCCACCACCTGCCGACGCGCCTGGTGGCTGTGCTCAAGCCCCAGGAAGGTACACGTACCCCCTGGTTCCAGGTTGTTTGATTTATAATACAAATGTTAGTTTTTCCAGCCCTTTCACATTGTTTTAAATTAACAGAATATGAAAATTTTCAAATGTTCAGGGTTTGTAGTGATGTAGATCATATATTATATTTCACTGTAGTAAACATACAGATCAAGGAAAAAGTCTTCCGAAAGCGAACTTTTGAGAAAACAACATCAATGATTCAATCAATCCATCATACTTATAAGGTAGAGCAAAATAAACAAGTAACATTATTGTATATTGAAGATGCTCAGCATTTATTTGTGTTTGTCTCTTCAATGAGATCTATAAGCATATTTAGCATAGTGTTCCAAAACAGCCAGCCGTAACTTAACCTAAGCTAATTAAAAATGCTTTGATAATAGATTGGTTTCATAAAATATGAATTATATTAATTTTTTTAGTTTTATAAGGTCGAGCACACATGTAGTATACATTGCTGATGTATTGTTCTTAAAGTGAACTGAAAGTCAATTTTTTGAAATATAGAAATTCTTTAATGTATTGAAAAATTAGAGGTTTTTAGTTAATTGCTGTTCTTATTTTGTTATAGAAAACTAAAGTGTGAAGTTGTGTAGATATTATATTTAAAGAAATATGATATTTGAATATATGTAATTACATATTAATTAATGAAGTGAATAATTAATATATCTTAAAAAATGAAAACTGCCTCTTTGATTATAGTTGCTGAATTGTTATGTACTATTCACTTTTTTAGTTTGGCTCACAAAAATTCTTTTGTAACTCTTTCAATAGTTGATGAATCTCAGGGAAATGAGTCAAATGAAATTGAATTTCTTAATTTTACAAATTATGATAATTTTTCAAGTGATACAGATTTTATAAATTTTACAGAATATGAAACTGGTGATGAATTAAAAAATTTGTTCACTTGGCAAAACAGTAGAAATGATTTAACTTTTTTACCCCTAATGAAGATGTTTGTATGTGTGATCTTTATTTCAAACTGTGTGATATCAACTGCTGTTGTGATTCAGATTGCACTGAAGAAGATTTGAAAGTATTCTCACAGTGTGATTCATATCCTCTTAACAGGGATGCTAATCACTGTCGACCATCAAAGTCTCTTCTGAAGAATAATCTTTACCCAATGAAGGAGAAGGATCATCGAGATGGCTTGCTTTGTATTTTTCAGGACAACTTGCAAAGAAAATTATACTATAAAGATCTTCCTTTTCTTAGATCTCACAAAGATCTTCAGTTATTACTTAAATTTCAATTCAAAATTATATATTCTTGGGATGAGACAAGGGAAGTCTTAGGAAAAAGAGGATTTAAAGCAGGAAGTTCACTTTATATTTATCAGTTGGATACAGACAGTGAAAATGTGTGGAGTAAGTGTACTTGTTAGCATTTATCTATTATAAATGTTTAAACAAATTAAAGAAAAAGTAGCAAAGCCAAGAATAAGAAATGTAAATAATTTTTATTATGCTAAGCTAACAGAAGACCATCTGGACACCATCTTTTGAAATCTAAATATTGATGACTTTTTAAATGCTATGGGCTTCCAATAAATATTATATATATATATATAATATTTCATGTTAAATATTAATTAATTGTTAGTGAAAGAGTTTGCACCTATAATTTATGTGCTTGTTTCTTTATTTCTCTTGCTGAATGTGCTTAATTTGTGTGAAACTGTACTATTTAAATTGTAAAATATGAAATTACTTGGAGTATTTTAGGATTTAAATCTTAATAAGTTGTCTATTATTAATTTCTGTTAAGTTTGTTGACGCAGTCTCTTTTCTTTATATATATATATATATATATATATATATATATGTGCGTGTGTGTGTGTGTTACTTTGAAGCTTAAAAAATTTATTAGTTAACTTTTTAAAAAATAAGGGCAATTTTTATTAAAAATTTAAAGGCTAAACTGAGTATTATGGTCTAACCTCTAAAGCACAGAAAGTCGCCACTTTCTCAGCGAAAAGTCGCCAAATCTGTTACAATTTGGCGGTTATTTTTTTGTCGCCAAATTTTTTGCCAAAAAATCGCCAAAAACGATTAGTCGCCAAATGTTTCACCAAATATATTGTTGGAATGTCGCGTCGCTGCACATCCCGGAAACGTTAATAATTTTTATTTTAGATTTTTTTTATCGGATGTAAAGCGCGGTAATTTAAATCTTGTTTTTTGATATTTATATTTTATTTTACTTTGGATGTAGCACGGAATATAAATATTGTCTTTTATATTCGCAATTTTATTTCGGTTTGGATATGGAGCCGGAATTTCAATCCTATCTATTTGTTTTGTATTTCGCTGTGGATATAGTGCCGAAATTTCAATACTGTCTTTTATATTCGCTTTCTATTTCGCTGTGAATATAGCGCAGGAATTTCAATCCTGTCTTTTAAATATGTTTTGTATTTCGCTGTGGATATAGCGCCGTTTTTTCAGGCCAATTCCTCCCGATTGGCACCCTTTTTGGGTTGCCAATCAATTTCCAAAACGCTTGTCTCATGTGCTTGGCAAAAAAATATTTCGCCAAATTCGCCAAAGTCAGACCGTAATACTCAGTTTTACCAATTTAAATATCAATTGATTCATGAGGTATAAATGTATTCCCATATTCTTTCACGATTCATTTCTAAAAACAGGTTGCCAAATGTTGCGATTTAACAGTTGCACATATTTTATCATATTTAAGCTCATGCTATATTTTTTCTTATTTTTACTGTGCTTGCAGATTTTAAATTTTTGACTAAAAATTGCAATTGAAATCAAAATGAAATTTTTATTTATTTGGTTCAAGGAAGTTTTCTGCTCTTCTCACTTTCTTATTTTTTAAAAAAAAAAAAAAAAAAAAAAAAACATTTTTTAAAGTTTGCAACATTTGTCAATTTATTATTTTTTTGTGAAAATGGTCACTCAGTTAATCTTGATTGAATATTAGTATTTTTAATAAAGTGTATTGAAATTAATTTAATAGTTTTTCATATTTTAAAGAAAAAACTTAAAATGCTTTTTTTATCTTTATAAATAATAACTAAAATACTGATATTTAATAAAGGAATCACATTACAATAAATTTTTCCAATAATTAAAGTATAATTATTTCAAAATTATATTTTTTATTACAATTCCATTCATCCTTATAAAATCATACAGTTGTATATTATTAGCTTTTAATTGTTTTTTCTGAGAAAATTGAAAACTGATAAAAAAAATAATTTATTTTGTGTGTTAACAGTTCATTTAGGGATTTATACAAAGAGGTGGCTTTATCGTTTAATAACTTACCTCTTCTCATAGACCAATGCAATTTTTACAAACTATTTAATAATCAAATAATAGTTTTGACTATTTTACATGAAACATGAATGATACAGATAAAATTTTAGAAGAAAGTATGCTAGCAAAAAGGTATATTGTTAAAACAGCAGAATATGCTAAGAATATAGAAATTATTTTTTATTATAAGAATATAAAATTTATTATTTAATGTTATCACATTTAATGAATGTTGTATAAAAATTTAATATCAAATGACTACTACCACTTAAACTCTACCACATTAAATTACTGTTCATTTGATGCAATTATTGATACTTTATTAAATTTAACTGTTGAGATGTGTATATGAAGTATTTCATGGTAGTTTCTATAATTGGTCTTGATGTGTCTAAAACTTTTTATAAGAAAATATTTAAAATGCACAGGATGCTTCAATGTTGTTTTAGAAATTTCAAAGTAAATATAAACTGAAGTGTTGCACTAGCAATACTTGGGGAACTCATTTTCTTGATATTGAGTTATTTTTACTTTTTATTTTACAACATCATAGATTTTTCATTTTTAAAATTTAGTTCATATATTTTTAAATGATGAAAATTTCCCCTCTATTAAGTAAAATATCTTCTAGTTTAGTAAGATGTCAATTTTAAAAATTTATGCTATTTGTTTATTTTTACGGTCCTTTAATTAATCATCAATGCAAATTGAAGTAAATGATGGAGGTTGAATTCTCTGTCAATTGTGATTTGTAAATTTGATTATGTAACTTACATGCATAAAATGTTGAAAAACTTAAAAAATGAGGAAACTTGAAACAATTGTGTACTTAAATTGCAGAAAATACAGTTGCAGAATTAGAATAACTTCATAAATTAAAATAATAAACTGCAAATGTAAATTAAAACAGTGATCTTGATGACATTCCATTAATTAGGAGTTGCAAAAGTAGCCATATAACAAAATTTCTTTTGCAATATAAAAAGAGATCAACTTAATGAATTTATTGATGGAAATTGACTGCTTCTCTTCTCTATTCAGACGGTATTAAGTAACTTCCTTAGTATTTCAATGGAATTGAGAAACTCAATTTTATCTTGCTTTTCTACTCTGTATCGCTTTCGAAGCACTGAAGGATTTAGTTTGTGTATTGCTCTATAGTCAACTTTTTGCATTAAAATTGTTTGATCACAATTTTCAGTATGAAATAAACTTAACTTAATATGTCTACACTTGGGTTAGGATTTGAAATTATAGAAAGCTGATTTGAAATCCAGATTATTAACCCTTTTCTGCCAATTTGGCAAGGCAGCAAATTGTGCTCAGAAATTTGCTGATCACTAATTAAAAATAACTGCACCAATACATTTTAGAAACCATTATTTTGGTAAATAGAAATTGTAATTTTTGTGTGTTGAAGCTTAGTTTATCATTAAAATAACTTTGCTATTTTTCTAGAGCAGAAAAAACTCATTAAATTAATTTCCAAAATAAAACAATCCACAGTCAGATTTTTTTCAGGAATTTCATGATCACATGAATGATACTTGACTAATATTTATTTTATAAAGGATGATTTAATGTATTATAGTTTTTAGTTATAGTTTTTGTGTTTTTTTATTAATTTATTTAGTTAATAGTTTATTATAGTTTTTGTGTTTAGTTTTATTATAGTTTTGTATATTATTTGTGTATTATAACTCATTCATATTACATACTTAATGATTTTGTTGAATATTAATCTCAAGTTTCAAGTTTTTTGTCCAAGATCTTTGAAATGTGTGCCATTTAAAAAAAACAAAGGAAATATCTTTTAAGTGAATCTAAGACTGTCAATAGAGAGTTCTAATGATCATGAGACATTTTTGGTTTGTTTCAATGCATTATTTTAAAAATAAAACTGAATGTTTAAAATTAAGATTTACTTTGTGATTTTGATTTTATTGGTTTGACTGAGATTATTTAATTATATATGGGTTTTAGATAATGTATGGTTTTTTTTATAAATTTTCTTTAATATTTTTTAAAATAACCTTATATTTTATTTTGAATTTAAGACAACTGTATTACTAGATTTTATTTTGTTATTTGTATTTTTGAATTTCCAAAATTATTTGTTTAACTAAAATATCAATGCAATTCAATGTGACAGATGATTAGTTTATTCTTCAGTTAATCATTAATGATAATATGATTTATTGACTCATTGATGATATAGTAACTATTCTTAACTTTTTATATAAAAATCTTTATATACATTTATGTATTTTTCTTATTAAAATACATGGAATTTTACAGGTCTCCCAGCTTCATGTTTTAGTGGGATATGTTCATGTAGTAGACAAGTTCTGTATCTTCACGACTCAACATCTTCTTGCATACAATCTATAGCAAATCTTGCTGAGGAATGTGAAAGTAATTTAGCTCTTTCAGGAGAAAGCTACACAAATTTCTGTATCGATCCTTTAATTAGAGATTTAGATAATGCAATAATTCGCATAAGAAACAAAGAGTTTAATGACAATGATCATTTATCAGAAATATGTGTTACTAAGACTGATTTTGAAAAACCGAAATTTTCTTCAAATGTATGTCATAATGTTGTTAAAGATGTACACTTTATCATACACCATAATGGAACTTATGGAATCACAAAGATTGACGCAAAAATTAATTTTGTAGATGTAATTGAAAATTCTTTACCTTTAATGCAACATTTCAAAACAGTATTTAAATGGCATAACACTGAATATACTTTTAAAAAGAGTGGAAATCCAGGGTATCAGATTGGATTTCCTGTACTTACTGGTATGAATACATCTAGCAGTGGGCAATTTGTTCTTCAAACTGAATACTTATCAGTTGCTAGCAGAGATAGCAGAAGTTTTTGCAACAATAAATACACAAATATAAAGTTTGGTAAAAATTTCAAAACAAGCTGTCGTTTTAAAACTGAATTTACAAATTGTAGAGATCTTCAGGAAAAGATTTTTGATGTTTTGTTGCATAAAGATCAATATTTTGTAGGAATATTTGGCAATGCAAATGAGAGCAATAGTGACGAATGGATTGAAGCATATCAGGTGAAACATGACATTCCATCAGATACTGAATGCCATCTAATTACCAATTTGAGAATCAAAATTGTCTATGCTGCTGTAGGCACTGTCATCAGTCCTCAATTTAAAATATTAGGTTTAGGTTATTACTATGGAAAACCTAAACGTTTTAATTATTTTTGCAAACAAAATGATTGCAATATGGTTTTATCAACTTCAGTATCCTTTTATGACATCACCATCTCTCCTATCAGTCATAAACATACACTACCTTCTCTCAAAGCAAATTTACCCACAGATTTCTTTTACCCTTTCTTACAGGAATCATAATATACCTACATAGGAAAAAATTTAGCAAATTTTAATCTAGTCACCCAAATCTAGCATACTCTAGTCATATCCTGACTTCTAGTTTAGTTAATGAATTTTAGTCAGATAAGTGTTATTTATTTTTTAACTGAGAAATATTATATATTTTTAGCTTTTTCTTTAAGGTTACATTTTTTTAAAATGTGCTGAAAACAATATACTGAAAACAATGCACTGAATAAAATGAAGCTTATTTACAATACTTTTTATGTATTTTGCTATTTTATTACTTATTAAAATTATTTATTATGATGTTAAATTACTTTATAAATCAGGATATATTCCCTAGCTTTTAATTCTCGGGCAGTCAACTGCAACAGAAAACTGGACTAATGAATTTAAGTTTCATATGATTAATATATTTATTTTATTATTGTGTAAGTTTGTTAATTGAATATGTTACAAAAAACAGAAATAACTGTGTGAAAATGCATTTGTCTCTTTTACAGTGTCAGATTATATTTCAGACACATATATATATATCTATAAATACAACACACACTCACACATTTAGAAAGCGAAAATACTGCCAGTTGAGGTTCCAAATTATATACTAAACTTACAGAAATATTTCTACAGAACCTATTAGTATGGTTTAATATATGATTTTTACAATTATGCAACATAAATTATTTCAAATTTTTTCAAATATAAGTTTTTGCAAAATAAGTGAAAACCTGAAATATAAACATGCAAACATAAACCTTATATGCGTACCTGTAACTGAGGACCTTTCATACACACCTGCTACAGACCTCTCATACACACCTCCAACAGAGGACCTCTCATACACACCTGCAACAGAAGACCTCTCATACACACCTGCAACAGAAGACCTCTCATACACACCTGCAACAGAAGACCTCTCATACACACCTGCAACAGAAGACCTCTCATACACACCTGCAACAGAAGACCTCTCATACACACCTGCAACAGAAGACCTCTCATACACACCTGCAACAGAAGACCTCTCATACACACCTGCAACAGAAGACCTCTCATTCACATGCAAATGAGAATATTATGCTCATTCTTTTGAAAGGGAAAATTTTGAAATCTGTTTTAGTTGTGTTTGAAATAGATTTATTTTTCTACATTAATTTGAGGATATTCCTCATAATTGTTGGTTAAAGTCCTATGAAATATTTCATAAGGAAATGATATATTTTTTCAACACCAAATGTAAAATAATAGAAATAATGCTGAAATATTTATCTATCATAGATAAATGAAAATTATTATAGTTCTCTTATTGAATATTTTCAAGTAAAAATTTCCATTTGCCTGATTGTATATAAAACAGAGAACTTAAAAGTGTTTTTCTTTATTGAATAGTAAAGTGATTGGCTTTAGTAGAAAATATTTTATAGAAATACATTTCCACTTCTATTTTGTGTTTTGTAGCAATCAAATGTGATTTTTAAATATTGAAAAAATAAAATTTCTTTAAGTCATAATTTTTTTACCTTTAAATTTGTACTTTAATAAATATAAATATTTGATTTATTATTTTTAATTATATATTTTTAATGATATATTAGTAAATTTGTACTTTAATAAATATAAATATTTGATTAAAGTATTTAAACTTTTTGTTTAAATATTTTAGATTCAATTTCTTACCGTTTTTAAAATGTTTATAATTAATTCAGTTATTTGTAAGTAACACATCTTTTGAAGATTACCTTTAATGCTTTTATATTAAAAAGATGAAGGAAAGTGTAAAATTCAATACTATATTGAATGATTTTAGGAATTAGAGAAATAAAGATGAATAAAATAAATGTGTGGATATATGTATAGTACAGTAACAAGTATATATAAGAATTAGAAAATTGCTTTTCTTTCTAAAAACCTAAGTTTTACAATTTTTAATAAACTAACATTTTTATTAATTTTTGAGTGAAATCATAGATTTTAATCTTGATAAATATTGCTGAAAAAAATACATTTTTGCCTCTTCTAAAATTCTAGGTTTCTTTTTTGCATATGCCATTATATAATATGAAGATCATATAAGGGACAAAATCTTTTTATTGGTGTTAAAAATTTTATTCGATGTAGTCTTTTAAGAAAGAATATTTTGAAATAATGCATCAATGACAGTTGAGCAGCTATATGCATAATAAATTGAATTAGACGTAATGTATTTTCTTTAAAGAAAAGAAGTAAAAAATAATTGAATTACTTTCACTCAGAAATTCATATAAAATTGGTCAGTAAACTACATTCATCACATATGTCAGAGGCGTGGGTGAGTGAGATGGGATAATTTTAATGTTTGGGTGGATGGGATGGGATAGCACTAGCTAGATAATTTTAAAGTTTGGATCTTAGGAAGAAAGAGCCCGATATCAAACCTTATTATCTTGGCTCATCTGCTATGATATATACTTTAATATGGAATATATATTTTATATTATGACTATATATATATATATATATATATATATATATATATATATATATATATATATAGATAAAGTTGGAGTGCATTGTATACTAAATGCATCCATTGATTTAAATAATAGAATTTTTATTGAGTTAAATATTTAAATTTCATAGGCATGTATATTTTTAATTCCCGTGCATGGCTGTTGCACAAAAGAATAGCAGGAATTGTAGGATTTTTTAGCCATGTTGAATATAATCTTTTATAATACAAGTAAATATATCTTTATGTCAGTAAATTGTATTTAATAAATTCTATGTTTGTATTTTAGATATGTTTCCTGGAACAGCAGTGGCGTAGTGAGCATGATTTTTTAGCCTTTTTGGCGCTCCCTTGAAAAAAATAGTAATACAATATAAATATGGGAATGAAATGTATTAAGTAGTAAGAGATATATAATAATATAAAACGCGAGATATATATAATACATTATAATAAATAGAGTGTAATAAAAATACAATATAAATAATAACAGAATATTGTACCTGCTATATAAAATAATCGAAAATATATTAATTTAAAGTCTCAAGCTAAACTTGAACTTTAAACGATATACAATTCTAATTTTTTTAAAAAAAAAAAAAAAAACAACACTTATATTGGATTCAGAAAAGTGTCATTAGAGTAATCGGACTTATGTGATTTAGAATTAATTATAAAAAGATATTGGTTTTATATACAAATACAATTATATTAAAAAACATAATTTTTTTAAACATGAAATAATTCGTTACGTATCATAGATATAAGCAGATGTAATTATTTGCAATCTCTCAAATATACAACACTATTCACATTTTTCTTGCTTTTGCTGAAGCGAATTGATTAATTACTTCATCAAAGTTGATAATTTCAAATCTTTCTTTTTCTTTACTAAGATTGTTAAATCACTTAGACGGTTTTTACTCATGGTGGATCGTAAATAAGTCAAAATTAATTTTATTTTTCTGAATGAACGTTCACAGCTTGCAATCGGTACAGAAATAGTTAAAAGTATTAGAATGGCAACCTCATCTCTCTATCTTCACCGTATAAGATAAGGAAACTCTAATGGAGTTTTAGTTTTAATTTCTTTTCTACTGCGGAGTAATATCTTCCAGTCCCACATTTCTATACAGACTTCTGTTCCATGGAAATCTGTAAGACAAAATTCAACCAAACTTTTTCATTTATTAAGCACGCTGACTTAGCACTCCCAAGGCACATGTCCGAGGTTTCGATTCTCAGGCACCTTTATGCTTGAGTACCCATCATGCTTTTTAAATCAACATTCTTATTATCTGAATAAAAATAAATCGTATGGTAAAAAATACAAAAGAACATTTTTCTAAAAGTTTAAATTCTATATATTTACAGTAAAATATAGTGAAACTAAAACATGGTTGAATAAAAAATAAACATATTAAAATGGAATTATAATAAAAAATATGCATAGTAAAAATAACAATGGAAGTATGTAAGCAGATTTAATTTATATATTTTTTTTAATTTAAGAAATCTGATCTAATTTAAGGTTCAAATAAATATGTTATATATGATCATAAAATAAAATTAAGTTTTTAAAAGAAATAATAACAAAAATAAAAGTCAATAAAAATTGCTTAATACATAACAAGAATATCATGCTTATCTTATATTTTAAAAAACGTCATATATTTGAAAAGGAATGATAATCTTAAAATAGACGAGCCACGATTATATTTTTTCTCAACTCATTTATTTTATTAACCGAAGCGAAACAAATGTACATGCGTATTTTATTTCGCAATATAAATTCTTATCTCCCTCTCCAACCCAAAGAGATCTTTCAATTCCCAAGTATCCCTCTTCTATTTACCAGTTAAACCAAATGTCATTTCCTTTCTCCCACCCAGCCTCCCTACCATAAGAAGCTACCATAAACTCATAATTCATCCGTCTGTATCGATGCCGAGCTGGCAGCCGAATGGTTAGCGCTCTTGCCTTCGGTTTAACAGTTCGTGGGTTCGAATCCCACCTTGGGCATGGATGTTTGTAGTGGTTCGGAATCCACTTTAAACCGTAAGTCCCGGTCTAATTAGCCCTCTTGTGCAAAAAATGACCGTTGAGCGACAAACAAACCCAACCCTGTATCGATATTTCGATGACATTATTACTTGTACTCGCTCTGTCATTGGCTCTTCTGTACTTGTTACAGAAGAGCCAAAGATAGAGCGCCAAGTACACTTATTACTTTGTAACAAGCACGTACGCACATACTCGCTGATTACTTTGTAACAAGCAAGTACTCACGTACTCGCTGATTACTTTGTAACAAGCAAGTACTCACGTACTCGCTGATTACTTTGTAACAAGCGAGTACTCACGTACTCGCTGATTACTTTGTAACAAGCGAGTACGTGAGTACTTGCTTGTTACTTTGTAACAAGCACGTACTCACATACTGGCTGATTACTTTGTAACAGGCAAGTACTCACGTACTCGCTCTGTCTTTGAAACTGGTCAAGTTCATTGTACCTGCAACTGTCTGAGGATACTCGAACTCGCGCTGACTTTATTACTGGAAGTACTGAGTATTTGGAAAAAAAAGTACTGATTACAGTTTGTTACATTCAAATACTGATTACAAAATACTGGTTACAGCTATTTCTTCCCATTCCTATTGGTATCTTCTCAAAGTCGTTACGGTATTGTAAATTTTTACAATATGTAATTTTGTAACTTCTGGAACACATTAAAGCTTTTCTCGTTGTTTTGTAACTTTAAAGTCGTTATCGTTGTTTTGTAACTTCCGGAACATTAAAGCTGTTCTCGTTGTTTTGTAACTTTAAAGCCGTTATCGCTATTTTAGAACTTCCGAAACTTTAAAGCCGTTATCGTTGTTTCGCTACGGAATTTTAAAGTCGTTATTACGTTGCTTTGGCTCCTAACATTGACGTCGAGTTTTCTCGGGAACACATTACAAGCTTTCGCTTGGCACGTTGCGTTGTTCAGCAAATAGGAATGTATACTTTTCGGTTCCTCAAGTTGATGCAGAAAAGTTAATTGAAAAACGGATGAATAAATATATTTAATTTAAAAAAGATTAAAACATTTGTAAAAATGGGAATTTTTAAAAATACATTTTATGTTAATATTGTGGGGTCATTTTATTTATCTTCAGCCTTTATTTATTATTATTTTTTTATGAATTTTAGCGAAATTTTTATCAAACTGATGCATTCTTTTAGAAAAAGAATTCGTAATATTGAATTATCTTCAGGCTCTTAAAGTCAAGCAATTGAAGCCGTTGTATAGCATTTCTTTAAATATCTATAATGTGTTCTATATGAGAGAGCTTCTTCGTAAGCAGAGACTGTATTTTATGTATCATAAGACAGTAACATGATAACTTTTAGTACCTACACTGACAAATTAGATTCAATCATCCCTTTTCTTCAGAAATTGCTAGACCAGACCAAAAATCTTCCACTCCGAAGAATGCTATTGTTCCAATAGCCATAGTTAACTCTTAAAGCCATTGTGAAATGGACAATTTACAGTAAACATTTCACAATATACATTTTGTAAGCACATTTCATGTTATCTTTCCAGTACATTTTTAACATTATTTCTCCATATAGATATATAATTATAATTATATTATTTCCTTATGTGGATACTATATCCTGTATTTTTAATGTTATTTCTCTGTATATAACCTATAATATTATATCATTATTTTAAGCATGCATGTCTTTCAAGATGAGTGCCTGAGTTTTCCGAGTTTACTCCCTTGCATAGACATTTGCAGTTTATTTATTAAAAACATTACTTTAAAAAATTACATATTAAAGAGAAACTTTTCTTTATTTAAATTTCAAACGAATAAGTATTACATTAATTTGAAAGACCATATTAAGTAAATAACTATGGAATTTTATAACATATATTCCTCAACAATCATAAAAAGAAATGACAAGTAATAACTGTTTTTATAGTATGTAAAGTAAAAATGTTAATTCTGCTTATTAATTTAATTTGTTTGAGCTCTTATGATATCAAAAATGCTTGTAGATCAAACAATACAAATTAAAAAAATTATTGGTTGATAAAATTCTTCATTTATAACAAACTTTTTATATGCAAATAATTTTAAAAACTGTAAATTTATATATTGTGTCAATATTAAAAAAACTACATCGCTCTGAATTATTTACTGTAGTAATGTGTTTAACTGTTTAACAGAAGCAATTTTTATACATTTTATTTAAAAATACTGTTTAATTGTTACTACTTTAAATTCATTTTATTAATACCACATAGCTCTCTTATTTTTACTTCCCCGTGAGGAGTAATTTCATCTAGTAAAAATATTTAAGATAAATACACAATTGAGGCATATAGATCAGTAAAATCACACTCACACGTATATGAAGTAAAATACTATAACTTATCAGAAAGGCAAATTCCTATATTCCTTGTATATTTACATATAAAATTCTTTATTTTTAAAGAAAATAATATTTTCTATTTATGTTTATAAGTATGTAATTTTAGTAAATGGTATCTGTATATATCCAATTTTCCTTTTATTACACAGATGATTTATATAAAAATTAAATTCGATTAAAATGTTGAATATTAAAAAAGAAATTTAAATGAAATATTAAAATATACACTACTGGCCATTAAAATTGCTACACCAAGAAGGAATGCAAATAACAGAACAATATTTATTGGACACATATATTACAGTGGAAAGAACAAGTGATTAGATTTACAGGAAATTAGGATGTATAGATCTTGAGAAATCAGTACCCAGAGCAGCCACCTCTGGCTGCAATAACAGCATTTATCCGCTTAGGCATGGAGTCAAACAGAGATTGTATGGCATGTACGGGGATCTCAGTCCATGCAGCTTCAACACTATGCCACAGTTCATCGACAGTAGGGGATGGTGAGTGATGGCGTGCCAATCGCTCTGCAACCATTGACCACACGTTCTCAATTGGTGACAGATCATGAGAACATGCTGGCCAGGATAACAGTCGAACCTGTTCTGTATCAAGGAAGTTCATAACAGTACGGGCAACATGCGGTCGTGCATTATCCTGTTGAAACAAGGCATTAGAGAAGCCTCGAAGATAGGGCAGTGCCACGGGCCTTAACACATCGGAAATGTAACGGTTGCTGTTCAAAGTGCTGGTAATGCGAACAAGAGGTGATCGAGACGTGTATCCAATGGCACCCCATACCATCATTCCAGCAGATGGGCCAGTATGGCGATGTCCAATGCAAGCTGGCAATGCGCGTTCTTACGTTGTCTCCAAACACGGATGCGGCCATCATGGTCCTGTATACAGAACCGAGATTCATCTGTAAAGATGACGTTTTGATTCTTGTTATAAATTACACAATGAAAGATATGCTCAGTAAGCGTCCCGGTTGGAAGCTGCATTAGAACTGTATTTAAAATCAAGAGATGTATAGAAACATTTGCTAAACTTAAAGAGCTTATTGTAGCAGACAAATTAAAGGAAACTTTGCCTACTAATGTAAGATCCCAAATATTTTTGAAAGAGACTGAAAGATGCTTTCCCTCCCTAAATTGGAGAGGGAAATTGATAATTTCTTAGTTTCGATACCAAAAAGTTTTGCAAATAATTCCCACAGCTATACCAAATTAATTCCCGGCCCACATGGAACAAAACAGAACGAAACTGTGAGGAAACCTTTTCCAGCTGAAGTTAGAAATTAAAGTTTTTTTTAAAAAGAAAGAATATTATAATTATCAAAAGAACCCACATCCACAACCACAGAATCGTTTCGGAAATAATACCGCGAGTTGCGCTCCAGGTAAAAAAGCATTAAAGTGTTACAAATGTCAAGAAGAGGGTCATTTGAAGAAATTTTGCCCGCAAGTGAATACAGTATCTCAAGTTTCTAATAGAAGTGAAACTGAAGAAGTAAAAAAAAAAGGGTTAAATGCATTAAAATAGGTAATGCAAGTTTCGATTGGGAAATTCCAATCAGTGAAAAGGATGGTGAGCTTTTTCGAGTTGATTTAAATATAGGAGATAATAAATTTCAAGGAATCATTTGTAGTGGTGCGGAAATTACAGTACTACGGAAGTCAGTGGTGCCAGAAGAAAAGTTGCAGTCAAGTGGGAAAATTTACTTGAGACCTGCAATTGGATCTCCGTTTGAAGGAAAGCTTATTTCTGTTCCACTTAGTCTTTGGTCAGTAGATGATATCAGGCCGTATATCATGGTGCATGCTGTGGTTGTAGAAGGATTTCATGAGCAAGCTTCGATCACTCCTAAAGTTTTCAGTTTGTTTAAAGAACAAAGAAGAAAATATCTCGGAGAGGAAATAACAAATATTCACGGAAAAGAAATAGTTTCGAATACTTTCAATGTGGAGGGAAGGAAAATAGAAGCTCACAAGGAAATAGAAGCAAATCAAGGAACACTTGATTTAGAAAATTTTGAAGTGGAGGTTTCAGCTACTCCAGTGGAAAGTAACTTGTTAAACGAAGAAATAATCGCTATTAAGAGAAAAGTAGATTCTTTAACATCCACAACAATAACCAACGAAGTGAAAGATAAATCTAATGTTGAAGAAATTAGATCCACTCCTCCTTCGGAGGCCGATGCTGCTGTAGAAAATGAAAAGAATAACAAAAGAATAATCTCCGAAGAAGAAGCTAAAGTAGTATTAGCAAAAAAACGTAGATTAGCTAGAGAGCAAACAGAACTTAAAGCTGAATTGGAAAGACAGAGACAAGAAGAATTGAGGAAACTAGAAGAGCGTCTACGTCAGGAAGAGGAAGAACTAAAAAATGGAAGAAGAGCATTTACGATTACTTGAAGAACATCGTCGGCAAGAAGAAGAAAAATTGAGAAAAGCTATTGAAGATTAAAAGCAGAGAGAGGAAGAGGAGAGAGCAACACGAGATGAAGAGCTGCGCTTGAAAGCTGAACAAGAAAGGAAAGGTAAAGATGAAGCTGAAAAGTTGAGGTTAGAATTGTAAGAAAAATTTAGCTAGGAGGAGGAAGATCGAGCAGAAAGAAAAAAAGCAATTGAAAACAATTATGAGCCGTACTCAAGGTAAATCAATTGGAACATCACCCTCTGGTAGTGTCAGTGGAAGTGATCATTTGGATTCTGCTGAGAATCAACAAGAAAATTTCTGAAGGTAAGCGAATTCTTTGGGGAATATTGAGGCAGCAGAACCATCTTCAGCAGAATTGTTTATCCTCTTGTATGTGTCGGAAAGAAAGATGGAACGATTCGACTATGTGTCGATTATTGGGGACTAAATTCTGAGTCTAAAATAGCTCCATTTCCAATGCAAAGTTCAGAAGAATTACGATTCAAAGCTGGTGTGGCAAAGTATTTATCAACTCTAAACATCTTTAAAGGTTATTGGGAAATTCGATTGGATCAAGATAATCATGAACTAACAAGTTTCATTTCACCTAAGGGACAGTATCAATGGAAAGTAATGCCATTTGGACTTGAAGGTGCTCCAGCTATCTTTCAGAAAACTATGAATCAGATCCTAAGACCTCATAATGATTTTGTTGAAAGTTTCCTGGACAATAGCATAGTTTATTCATCTAGTTGAGATGAACATTTGAACCATCTAAGAGCTTTCTTGGAAACATAAAACAGTGCAATTTTACCGCAAATTTAGCAAAATGCACTTTTGCTCGATCGAAGTTAAAATTCTTGGGTCATGTAGTTGGATCAGGAGAATATGGGCCTGATCTGGATAAAATTGGAACAATCAAAAGCTTAAAGTCGCCAAGAACAAAGAAAGCCTTAAGATTGACTTTAGGATTGTTTAACTGTTATAGGGAATACGTGTCTCATTATTGCAACATTGCTAAGCCATTAACAGATGTGACCAGAAAATCTGCACCAAATGATATCCCTTGATCTGAAGAGACAGAAAAGGCTTTCATCTCTTAGAAAGTAAAGTTTATGTGCTGCCATTTCATTGTTAACCCCTAATTAAAATAAGCAATTTGAACTCAACACAGATGCTTCGGTTTTTGGCATTGGAGCATGTTTAATGCAGAGAGAAACGGATGGAAATCCTAAGCATATAACCTTCACCAGTCAGAAATTAACTCCATCGCAGAATAAATGGAGTAACATCGAAAGAGAAGCATATGCTGTGATATGGGCTCTAGGTAAGTTTGAAGCATAGACTTACGGAACTTCCATAAATTAATTCACAGATCATAATCCTCTGAAATATCTTACGGAAAGCATCCCGAAGAATGCCAGATTACAGAGATGGTCACTGGCTCTCTCTCGCAATCAGGTCGCAATAGCTCGTAAACCTGGTAGTAAAAATGTTCTCAGATGCCTTATCAAGGGTTTATGAGGACGATTAATTCTTTTCTTTCATTATGAATCTAGTAAAAAGTAGAAAATTATTTATGATATATCTTTATATTTAAATTTATATAACATAATGTAGTCATTTCTTTTTGTTTTCGGTTGTTAATTTTCATAAGGTTTGTGTGAATAACATTTGCATAATTGTATTTTTTTATGTTAATATTGATTCATATTTTCTTACTTTATAATATTGTGTAATCAATATAAGGGATAAAGCAGTAGTATAGGGTATTTTCCATTAAAGAGAATATGAAAAAAAAAGTGTAAGCTGAAGCATGTCAGCAAACAGTTTAAGCATAAAGTTACATTTAGAATTTTGGTATAGTTTGGCTCTTGATGGAATGGTAATGAAAGGTAAAAGAAACATTCTAAGATTTTTCTTAGTTTCCTTTTGCGGGACAAGGTCTAACAATGGAAACTGAAAAGGTGTGAAAATCAAATACTTAACGGATACGAGAACATTCAATTTCGTTATGTGCCGATGGAAGGGACACAAGAGACATGTTAGTCGGAGTCGTGTCGGAGCGAGAGAAGCGGTGTGGTTGTGTGAATACGAGTGGTAGTGGAGATTCCGCTTTTGGGCAAGGGAAAATACACGTGTTTTGAATAATGTAGAAAGAAACGTCTAAACTTATGTTTGTGCTGATTATTCATGTTATATATATTAATGTGAAATAAATGATGTGTCCAAACAAGGTATTTTGTGTTATTGAACGATCCTGTTGACAGGTTCGAGACAACATCACATATTCTTTGAAAACAGCTATGGTTTCATGGCAAATCAAACATATCGCCTTATTACTGGACAAATCATGAAATATTGGTGGTACCAGTGATCTGGATTCATTGTCTACTTTTGGCTTCTTTTTCCATACCAGTAAATCATACAAAAAATTACAAGTTAAATCAAAATACAGTTATGTGTAAGCGTTAGTAGAATAGGTTTTTGAAACGGATCTACGTACTGATTTGCTTCACAATATGCACAGTTCCAGTTCCTTCGCTTTCCCTAGGTAGACCGAGTCGCAGTTGCGCCACTAGCTTTTAATACTCCAACTATTGTGATCTCTAAGTGAATGGAATACACGAAAATCATCTGGAATGAATGAGGTTATTCACGAATGTTTAATTGTTACTGCGCTTTCGAATCCATCTGTTAACAATAAAGGATATTACCTACCTATTTTCACTTTTGACCACAAAATGTCGTCAATTGACACGGTCGTATCAATAAACACATTAGTAATTGTAATAATTTAACCAGCAAATTTACCAAGCGTATGCTCGCTAAAAAAGCGTACGCGGTGACTAATATAGAAATTATAGATAATGCCAAAAAAATTAAAACTGTTTTGGCTCTTGGAAGAGTAAACAGTATGACGCGAAGGCTTGAAAGTTTGGAGACCCCAGTACTAGAACATGGCCAGATATTTAATCTATATAACTTATATAATCACTGAGTGCTTGTACAGTTAAAAGTTCTAGTTACAATTCATACATAAGGGGCTGCCGTGATCTTTTTGAAAAGGTCTCATCCCAAGAAAGTAATGATTGAAAACCGGTCTAACTGATGATCCGTCGTTTCACTCAATGCCGATAGGCCACATAAAACATGTCATAGTCTCAGTTCTGTAAGTGACACGATACCTATAAGGGTAACAGGTTAAATAGTAGAGAGTCTTCTGCTTGGTTCTCGCTTCTAAATTACGAAGATTAAACTATTTCCGATTGATTGAGTCAATTTTTCCTTTTTTTTTCAATGTGAGATATAAGCAGTTTGCGTAAAAATCTTAAAGTATTCTCAATTAACTTCCAGCCGTTCATGCAATGAACGTCTAATAAATGATACGGACATTTTATATCTTACTCGGGATGAAAAACTAGATACTAAGAAATGATCATAAGTAAACATTTTTATTGATCTTGAATATTATGTATCAGATTTTTAAAGACGCGAGACATTATTTATAAAAATTTCCTTTAATAATCTTTTCATAGCTATTTCATCCCATAGCTTAAAAGATTTTTGACTCATATTCTTAAAATATTATCAAAGAACTGTTCTAACTTGTCAAATTATCAAACTGTTCAATATAGTTCGCAATACTTCTCATTCCGAAAACTTCTATCATCTGATTTGATATAAAATATTGATTGGACCTTTCTTGATGTTGATTTGAAGCCAAAAGAATAGATACATCAACAGCTTTTAATTATATAATCACTTCTAAATATGCTTAAAACAGATTAATAAGGAAATATTTTTGAAACTATATTATCGCCAATTGTCAATAGCACACAATGTTTTTAAAATTTTCAGATTTATAAAAATAGCTAATGTAACACATAGATAATGAATTTTTATTTATAAAAAAGCTACAAAAATTGTGCAATAAAAAGTTTTGAATTCCATATATTTTGATGATTATAAGTCAAGTTTTCTTGTATTTTGCAAATGAAAGTTTAGCAGCATCATTTAAAAGAATAAAATTATTGATTTCAAAATAACATTTGTTTCAATCACAATATTTATAACATATGATTTTGTTTATTTTAAGTAATAATAATTACCAATAAAGTGAGACAATAATTCATAATAAATTTGAAAGTTGTTTTATAAATTTTGAATTTAATATAGTTGAAGTACAATTACAAGACCTAAAGAAACAAAGTAATTGTTTTCTGTAATTTTGTAAATTTTAGCATTTCCTAAACTGCTATAAATTCAAAATCCCATAAAGCACATTGAAAGAGCGTGATATTTTTTAAATCTTCTAAAAGTAAGCTTTCGATTTCACTTCAAATTAATAAAAGCCAATTTTACGATGAAGTCATTTTTTCGTTATAATTTAATTTCATCAGTTTTTTTTTAATAAAATTTTTTTTGAATAAAAGATATCTTCAAAAATAATTTTCCATTATCCTTGACAAATTTTTTAAAGCAGTATTAAATTTTATTAACTTGCTGTCAAATGCAGGAAGTTTGTTGCTAAAAAAATTTTAGTTATTAAATAATTAATCTAGCAGTTTCATTTTATTAGAAAAAATGGATTTTGGAAATTTGAATTATTTCACTTCACTTTCTTAATATAATATTAGTAAAAAAAAATTTAATCAACGTAAGTTAATCATACACTGTGTGAATTTATTATTCATGTGAATTTTACATAAATAAATTCATATGACGTATTTATTTAAATTTTATATGTAAATTGATTAATCATTCTTTAAGAAATGTGGTTTGAATTAAAGAATTTTGATATCTTTTTATTAAATTTGAAGTTTAACAATATTCCACAGATATTCGATTGTTGTAAATTTTGTTTACACAGTTGCATATATAAATATATATTGTCAATATAATATTACATATAAACTTTTAATGTATTTTATTACGTATCACCTATGTTATATGTGTATAATTCTTTTTTCTTAACGAGTCACTAATTGAATACATTTTTTGGGATTCTTTAGCGCTAAGAAAAATGATTGTCTTACCATGAAATGACTGAAAGAATAACTGGTCAAACATAACAATAAAATTACATTAATTATTTTGATTTATGGAAAATTTTCCAAGTTATATATATGAATAATTTCCTGTCCCCCTTAGTTCTTCACTTAAGAGGTGAAGATTTAAATGAATAAAAATTTGCAGTCGATTCAAACGATTGTTCACTGCGTTCTACAGGAAAAACTGATTTTTTGAAGCAATAGGTTTCAGTATCGGCCCCAGACATTGCTGAACAGCAAAATAGGAATGATGATAACCCGTTTTTAATTTTTATTTTCATTTTTAACTCACTTCTATCTAGACAAGTATCCTACATTTTTCAGTATTTCTCCCCTCGTTACACATGTAGTTCACTTTTCAAATAATTTTTTCAAGAAAGAGAAAATTTGATGGTTGTTCAAACACTTTAAAGAAGTTAGATTGTGCTGTGTTAAAATTATTGAAGAATGTCTACAGTATTCCACTCTGGCCATGCTCTTCAGAATGGAAGTTTTCTGAAATGTTTTGATAATACATCTAAAGCTCCAAAGTCAAAAAACCATTTACAGAAAAATGAGATACCTCAAAAATAAATTATCCATATGAAATCAATGGAATGGACAGTGAAGAGGAAGACGGCTCTAACAGTTTAATCACAACCGCTACTGTATTTTCCATAATTTAAAATACTGTATGACACAGCAAATTTTATTTTAAAATATGCTAAAATTATATATGCTTGCCTGAATTTAGATACCTAGAATATTTATACCATTTTTTTACAGTTAAGAGAGTTCTGTTCTGTAATGTGCACATTTTTTATTTTGCTTATAAAAACTGTTGTAAACATCATTTTCATACAAAATATCATTTTTTGCAATTTAATGTTGCTTGAACCTTGGCTACGACGGTAGTCAAATAAATTTACTTCATAGAAAAATTGAAAGTGAAAACGTGCTTTATATAGTATGATGTAGCGTTAAAATCATTGCAATATTTCCGAATTTTTTTCATGATATATTGGCATTTCTTTTGATTGCACATAAATTATAAATGATGCGTTGATATATCAAGACCACTTACATGCACTCTCAAATAATTCAAAGTAAAATTAGCAATTCTCTGTATTTGTGTTCAATACCAGTTTTGTATAATTCAAAATTTCTTATCGTTTTTCCCTGAACTTATAATTTTGTACCAACATATGATGTTTAGAACCTCCATGTGTAAAGTATTGTTTAAAACATTCCTCTCCTGAACTAATTTTATAAATGATATTTTAAACTGTGTTCAAGGAAACTTTTCTGATTTTCATTTTAAAGTATTAAAAATAGATGACTTTTGGTATCAAATCCAATTTTAATGTCCTTGACCATTTGTCATTTTTCATACAGAAAGATATTATATTTTGTTTACATAAAATGTTTTGTTATTGAAATTTTGAGATCAGGCCTGTCGTAAGTTCTTTGTACAGATTTTATTTTTATAACTAAATTATTTACCAATGTTTTCATTCCAAAGTAGTATTAATCTTTTTTTTAAAATTAAATTTGAATCGTTAAAAAACACAGATTTGAATAAAAATACTTTCCTTTATAATACGCATGTATATATCAAAAAACTATATCATCATATTATATTTGATTATTGTCAGTTATTTGAAGCATTGTATTTACCATTTTTTCGTAGACAAATATTCAGTGAAAAATATGAAAGTAAAAGATTTCTGTCTTATATATGAACGAAAATTATCTTTTAATTATACAGTTTTTTTATTTTGGATAAACTCATTTTTACATACTTAAAATTAAATGTATGTTTAACAAATAGTTACTATTTTTTCAGTTTTTCAGTCGCATAGTCGAAATTTTTAATCCACTTAAATTGACAAAAAGAAAAAAACTCAAGAATTAAGAACAATTTTAAAAATTAAATTATAAAATTTAAAAATCAACAAATGATATGTTTATAGAGAATTCATAGAAAAATGTATATGAGAATCCCCCCTTTCCAATTAATCATTATTTTAATTTTAGATAACCTAAAATTTAAGTATTAATATCACTAACTTATATATCAATTTTAGATTATGATTTTAAATTCTGCGTAAATTTAGATTATGCCCATATAAATGATTCGTTTTTATAAATGTGTTAAAACTATAAAAAATGCCATGTTTTCAAGCTGATTTTATTGAAACTGCATAGAAATTTAGTACATATACTACGTAAGTACTTTGCTTATTTATTTTGAAATTACTTTTTAGAAGACTTAATTTTATTACTTATGAATAATACCGCAATATGTTTATCTCCACTGCTGTACGAATTATTTAAAATATTAAATAAATAAACATCATTATTGAAAATACACATTAAATATTAATGTACTTTTGAGTGTAATCTTCATTATTTAATGTGCGGTAATAGAAACATGCATTGAACATCATTTTTAAGCAATTTTCAAAATACTTGCATTATAATTAATTATAATATTTTAATC
This sequence comes from Latrodectus hesperus, assembly GCA_037975125.1. NCBI lineage: Eukaryota > Metazoa > Arthropoda > Arachnida > Araneae > Theridiidae > Latrodectus > Latrodectus hesperus. The sequence continues at coordinate 97,871,004 of CM075850.1, read as the reverse complement.
TTTAACTTATTAATAACATTTACTGAATCTTCTTCTGTTGCATACTTAATAGAATTTAAGAGTTTCTTTCTTTATTTACTATACCAAATTTGTCGAATTTATTTAAAAATTCTTAAGTAATTTTTTGTAATATCAGAATTTAATATATTTCAATTTATTTTCTGTCGGAAGTAGCTTTCTGTACGTCAGTTTATCATACTGTTTATATTATTCATTAATGGTAGCAAAATATCAATAGTTTGTAATTTTTGAAAAATGGGGAAACGTATATATTTTAAGAAATAGTTTAATTTTAATATTCAGTTATATTAAGGAAAAAATTGTATTAAATAAGAAAAAGTTTCATACATTTTTCTTACTAAATAGATTTTTTATTCACATTTCAATTTACACATAGAAACTGATATTGTTTATGATGAAGAAATTGTTTCCAATTTTAATGCTTTTATTCGCAAGTTTTTTAATTAACTTCATGAGAAATTGGCTATGTTAGCTATTTTTATTACCCCAAGAGAAAATTTTCAAGCATTTGTTATATGAAAAAACTACAATTACATTAAATAACTAATTTTAACGTTATTGTGAACTTTTTCATTTGAAATAACTATTAATTTTTAAAATTCATTTTGCACTTTTTAAGGAATTTCACATTTTAAATTTTAATCATTTTGTGCAAAGTTAACAAATTTAGTCTTTGATAAAATAAGTTTTCTGAAATTACGTTTTTCTTGAGATATTTTTTATCCAGAGCTTTCAGTAGCTCTGTTCTACTGTAATTAAAATTTCTACTTTTCGTAAAGTTTTTTTGTAGTCATTGTTTTTGATTTTTATGGCAAATAAATCTCCAGAAAAAGCATTCCGTGAATTCCGTGAGCAAGAGAAATTGAACTCTTGAGACAAATTGAAGTTTAAAGACTTATCTACATATATTTTTTTCAATTTATATAATTTGATCTATTTTTAATCACTAGAAGCTTGCTTTAAATCTTTTGGTACCCTTATAAAAACTATATAAGTATTTTTAATTCATTATATTTCAAAAGTTTAAACTTTCATTGTTTCGTTGAAAAGTTTCTTTTTGGTAGACTTTGAGGTGTTTTCATTTATGTGATGTTTTTCACTAAACTTTTCAACAAATATTATTCAAAATGCCGGTATTATTTTTTAGAAATCAATTAAAAATGTCACTTTCGTTTAACTTTCAAAAGAAAATTTGGAATTTCGCCAAATATTGTAAAAAATGTTTGGAGACGTTTTCTGCTCGTTTCATTGTTTATAAATTCATTTTAAAACAAAAATTTTCTTAACAGTTGCCGATAAAACATTCAGATTAAATTTTGGAAACACATCAAGCTAATGAAGAGAGAGTTTTTGTAAAAAAAAAATGCTCTTAATTTTTTATAATATGCTTTTTATTTATTCTTTCACAATTTAACTTCAATTAAAAATGCTTAGAACTTTTGTTGTGTATAAGCTTATTCATAAATAATGTACAAAATATTATTGATTGCATTTCCCTAAATTATATTACAAAATTTCTTATTAATTACATACATAAATGTTTAGTTGTCAGCCAAAATTATTAATCTTTAATTAAAAAATGATAAAGGTAGGACACGTATGATTCACTTCACAGCGAATCTGTCTTAGGCTTCTTTCACACTAGACGACTTTTATCGTACGATAAAAAACCGCCCGAAATTTTATGTGAGAAATTATTAAAAAAACACAATAGACTGGTCACACAATATCGTTTCCCGTTCAGTGTGAAAGAAGAGCAGTCTCTATTGTGTGGTTTTTTAATAACTGCTTACGATAAAATATTGGACGACTTTTAATCGTACAATAAATATCGTCTAGTGTGAAAAAGGCCTTAGACGTTAAAGCTCCTTATTTTGCTACGTTATTCATAAAGTTTATAACACGACAAGGCTCCTTGTAATAATTTCTGTGGTAAATGAAAAATGTTTAACTTAACTTTTAAGTAAATGAAATGTTTAACTGCATCTTCTTCTTCTTCTTAGAGTTAGGTTTGTATGTCATTGGGCACCTCTGCTTTTATCAGCATTTTGTACTATTAACTCAAAACCAAATGTTTCCTAGTTCCAGTTGCTCGGGCACTCACTTTATTAATAAAGTCCGATAACCCTTTAATGGAGTCTAGGTGTAACTTTCTAGTATGGATGATGCCTAAAGAAGTTAATCTAGGGAGGGCAAGAGCCTCGCATTCGTAAATGATATGCTTGGTCGTTTCCTCTTGCTTAACTGCATCTTACTTCATGATCCTGTCAAAAGTATTCACTCGCACGTCACAGAAAAAATATAAATAACACATTTATACTTTTTTCTAATGGAAAAAATATTTAAAAAATATCTACAGAAATAAACTTTTTTAAACATACCTTTCTTTTCCTATCATAGGATTGAAAAATTGTGTGTACGGTATTTTATAAACAAATTTCATCAAGCTTTAATTCAGCTATGTCACTTCACGTGGCAATAAGTGAGTTTTATAATGAATCCAATACAAGTTTCACTGTTTCTTTGATTATTCCATAGAGCGTACTGATAGTACGAATTTGTATTTAAAAAATTTAATATTGTTGTGAATTTTTCATCTTTAAATGTTATATTGCAGCAATTTAAATCAAAGTAAAAAGCAAAAGACCAAATTCAAAAAGATATATGTCAAAGAAATTTGATTGTAGATTTGAATTGCTTCAATAATAAACATTCGTTCTGCATTAAAAAATAAAGTGTATTTAATAATTAACATAAAACCATTAATACAGTTGTAATCAAAGTTTTACACGTTTACAGCTTTAATACAATATAATTTTGAATTCTTCTAATGAATGACCAAATTCATACATTTATAAAAAGTGTGTGGCAATGAAGTTTGATTCTCTTAATTCCTTTAAATAAATGATAATTATAAAAATGCGTACTAAAAAGACAGTTTATAGTGTGAATTGTAATTATGAAAAAATATAAATATTATGGTAAAAATTGTTGAAATCGTCTGATAGTTTTTAAGACCTCGTTTTCTTAGCTAAAAAGTTTTATTTAGAAGTTTTTATTGTAGCAATTTCAAAACTTTACCTAAAGGGGAGAAAAAAAAACAATTTAACTTTATAATCATTTATTCTTATTTAAATACACTCATAAATGTTTCAATATTTAAAGTTTGTTGAGATTATTAAGATGGCTTATTTTTAAGTTTCAAATCAATGTTTTACAATGCAGTAAAAACAGTACAGTTGTTAAAAAAGAGCTGCTCAAAAATATTTATTTTACGCTTATATTAATCAAGATTCCTTATAAGATTACGCTAAATGTCTTTGAAAATTTTTATTTTCAAAATTACGTTTACACATGCACTGGAATATTTTTTGATAATAGCATAAAATTAACTTATATTTAAAAGAAGGAAAATTAGAAATTTCCACACTTAAGAACTTATTGTGTTTAAAATTATTTGTGTTTTTAAAAATTATACAAGACCAAAACAATTTTGATTTTTTTATCATTTTGATACAAATGTAAACATGGCCCTGCATCAGTGACACGACTTCTAGTACACAAAGACTATAATAAAGTATGAATTTCAGTTCATCCATTTTGTATTAAATATGTTTATAGATATAGTTATAGATATCTTCTTATATAATGATTGTAAGTAAAATAGAATCCTTCAAGTGTGAATTCATTTATGGACTTTATGATAATGTACCAAAATATATATACTGTAAAAGAATCTGATATGATTTCATTTTTATTTACTAATGCAACAGTAAAATAAACTTTTTTTTATCATAGAAAAATATTGTAAAACTTACAGGTGGTTATTAAAATAACAGAAACAGCTGTGAATGAAAGTGTTATTTTTGAATGCGCTTCGTAAGCACTAAAAAATAAAGCTATATAAGCAATCAGTTTTTATCTAAAAAACATATGTATTCTGGTAGTATGTGGTAGCTTCAAATTTTTCAAAAGTGCACAATGTAGGACATGTCAGATTTTCAAAGAAGTTCAGTGAAAGAAACGCACGGAATTCGCAATGGCTTGTAATATCTAAATACCAAAAGACTGCAGCAAAAGTGACCGCGGTGTTCAATTGGCATATAAATTCTCTAGCCAATGATAACAATTAAAAATCTCCTTCATAAAAAGAAAATTTACGGAAGAGCAATGAAGTCCCAAGCCACGCTTCTCACACATGTTAATGCCAAACATCTACAGAGGTGTTAGATTCACAAAAACCTGCTCTATTGATTAGGAGGAGAAAGTAATGAGGTCTAATGAATTGTCATTCACACTTTTCTGTACAACATGACGGGTGTATAATTAGAGTACGCCTCCAAAAGCCTATAAACTTTATTGTCTCATATCAAATGTAAAACATCTAAGTGAATCTTATAGGATTTGGGAAGCTGCGTGGTGGTTTTCTGATGGACATATCGTAATTTTGAAAAGTAATTTGAAAACCCTAGAGTAGAAAATAGAAAATTTTTTAGCTAGTCAGGTCGATCGAATCATGCAAACAGTTTCCTACAGAATTTTCCAGGATTAAAATGCGCTTATCTATTCAGTGAAATTTTCAAATCATGATTTGATTTACACGAAGTTGAAGTTAAATATAAAGTATTTAACTTGGCCCGCATAGTCACCCGACCGCAATGTAATTCAATCGTTATGGTCTAAGAGCATTGAAAGTGGTGTGCGTATTCTCAACCGACATCTCTCCCAGATCTTTCACAATATCTTTATGAAAAAATGATGCAATATTCCTCTAAATACCATTCAGCATTTGTATGAATTGATTCTTTGACTCTATCTTATACTACAAAAAATTAATATATGTTGATATAAGCGACATTACAATAAGGCTGTTTATAAATGAGAAATTAACTGTCTTAAATATGCGATTATTTGGTATATCATAAATTTTATCAAAAAGTATATTTTTTTCAAAGCTCATTTTTTATGCATTCTATTTGCTTATTACGTATATTCTGTATATAAATAATAAAGTAATTTCTATAACAATTACTCAATAAAATTAATTTTTTAAATCATCGATATATAGATATTGCTACATGATTTTGTCTTTTTGTATAGCTACGTTCGATGTTTGATTAGTATTTAAGAATTATGCTTCTAGTTATATGAAATTAAACGCAATAGCATAGGTGACTGTAGGGGTAGTTATCATGGACTTTAATAAAGAAATTGCATCTTAGCTTTCTCATACACCAATTTTTACATTTTACAATAGAACATCAGAGGAAAATTACTGTGAAGACTTTTGCTGGTAATAAAATTGTTATGGATACTTAAACATTATTCTACACTCTTCTAATTTTTTTTATATTTTCTCTTATTTTGCTACGCATTTTCTATGATTTCATTTTTCTAGAAAATTATGCAAGTTTTGGAATACATTTTAAAATATTATTTGACTTAAAAATTATTTAAAATAAAAAGTTTCCTCTAAATTTCTAAGACAAATGCATTATTAACTTGTTTTAAAAGATGTGTTATTCACAATTTTAAGATGAGAATAATTATAAATATTATTTCTCAAATTAAGTATGATTTTACAGTGAGCGTTCACTAAATACTCTCGTGTAAAATTTTATATTTAAAACAAAGCACTTCGGATTGATTTATTAGGGATTCTATAACAGAATAGCGGACAGAAAATTTAAGTTAGATTGCAAAAATGAAAAAAAAATTTATAAAAATATTATGAAAATTCTTCGAAGAAGAGTTGAACACCCTGTTGTGGACTGTAAGCCATTTTCATGTCCATCACATAATGGTAGGAATTTTCATAAATAGTGAGCGATATTCACATGTGGTAAAGGAGGAAGCACTAAAAATTCTCAAGCACCCACCCCGACAGGTGTGCACAAGGAAAGGAAATAGCGTCTGTCCTGTTGTTCAATAGCTGGGATTGAGTCTTTCAAGCATCAAAGCTCTGTTCTACAACTAGGCTCCGGTGAGTTGCTTCGGACACATAATTTAAAATAATTAATAAATGACTATGTGCTTTTAAATAAACAAATCATTTAATAATTTATTACAATTGAATATTTTCATAGATACTGCTGAGTAAAAAATATAATATATAAGTGAAAATATAACAGTAGTCATTATCAAGCTACTGTTGCTGCATCTGTATGCTTCTCTGTACCTAGAACTGAGAACAAGAAAAAAACTTTTAAAAAAGATTTCATGGAAAATAGTGTAAGCACAATATTAGAAGTATTTTTTAAAATCAAAAGCAACACTATATAATTATACTTATCTTTGAGTCAGGAATTTAATAGCAATATTTTCTAAGATTACTTTGCAAGTTCATTATATAATGTTTAGGTGGATAAATATATCGTCTTTATATCAGCTTCTGGGCTAATTTAACCAGAGTATATTTTATGCTTCTCATTAAAACATTTAATACAAAAATTTTGCAACTAGGAGAAATGCCTATAGGAGAGAAACAAATAAAAAAACCAAACATTATAAATTAGAGAAATTATAAATTATATTTCTATAAAGTTTTAAAGAAATATAGTTTATAAATAATTATATTTTCTTAATTTTTTTAATTATATTTTATAATATAATTAAAAAATTAAAGAAATATAATTTATAAATTATTATAAATTGGAGGAATATAATTTATAAAAATTGGATCACCCTTGTATATTTAAATTATAAGTCATAAATAATAATTACATATTTATCAAAATATATTAGTTACATTTACCAAATTTTGTATTTTTCCGATTATCGATAGATGTTGCATTTTATTTCATCGATAGATAACCAGTTTGATGGATGATTGGACAGAGAAGGAATATCTTGATCGGTGTCGCATGGTTCATCTCAATAGTTATTTAGCTTTGGATAAAGAAATCCATCATCCCTTTAGATGAGTTAGACACTGAGAGATCAAAATAGTTTTACTATTAATTCTAAAGTTATGGAAATTCCAATATTTAACAATTATTTAAGCTTACCATACTATCATTTTATGTTTGCTGGTAACATTATGATTTAAAAATCGTATAAAATAATTAATGATATTTTATAGAATCTCAGAATTAAATTTATAATTATTTTAGTATGTGTTTAAAAAAAGATTTATATGCGTAAATTTGGTCAGAAAACTCTTCCTTTTTTATGAAAATGGATTACTTATAAAAGGGTTGACTATTTTGTGGATATCTTTTATAAAACAAATAAAATATCCAACTTAATTGTATTAGAAAAATATAATCTTATATTTATTCTAAATTCTTATTATTATATTTTATAAATAATTAAAAATTGTTTATCAGATCTTAGGATATAAATTCTTTCAAAACTTGAATTTGTTTACATGAAACCTGGAAACTTAAATTTTATATAAAGCCCATGTCTTAGAAATAGAACTTCGAAGAGGAAGGTTGTGAGTTCAGTCTTTGTCACTGGTAAACAACAGGAGCTGGGTGTGTGGCGCTTCTGATATCTAATTTTACCATCTGCCTGGATAGTGATTAAAAATTTTCCGAGTTTCTTCCCTGATAGGACTGAGATGGAAAGTTTTTGAGCTGGGAATACAAAGTTCTGTTTGGTTTGGTTTGTCGCTCAACAGTCATTTTTTGCACACGAGGAATAATTAGACCGGGACCTACAGTTTAAAGTGGATTCCGAACCACTACAAACATCCATGCCCAAGGTGGGATTCGAACCCACGAACTGTTGAACCGAAAGCAAGAGCGCTAACCATTCGGCTGCCAGCTCGGCTACAAAGTGCAGAATTCGATCTCCATCCTTTCATCTCTGCTTATTACACGTGCAATTTTCTTGTGTGGATGCTTAAGAGTTATTTTCCTGTTTTCTCCCTTATAACATTTGGATTTGGCTCATTATGTGTTAAACATTCTCCCACGAGTTCTATGTTGAAGTTTTTTACATGAGTCTTAAGCTATTTGTTAACTTGAATCAAAAGGACTCGCTATAAACGGAAGAAAAAAATTCTCCAAAATCTTATTTGTTCTTGTTTTTTTTTGTAAGGCTCCAACATCGAGGATGTGCATGATTTGATTTTGTTTTCGGTTGCTAAATAGTCATTTTTTAAAGGTTTGTTTGTTGGTTTGTCGCTCAACGGTCATTTTTTGCACACGAGGACTAATTAGACCGGGACTTACGGTTTAAAGTGGAATCCAAACCACTACAAACATCCATGCCCAAGGTGGGATTCGAACCCACGAACTGTTGAACCGTCATTTTTTTAAATATGACGGCTCATTAGGACTTGCAGATTAAAATGGATTTAAAAGCACTACGACCACTGGAGGACTCGAACTGTTGAACCGAAGGCCAGAGCACTAATTCGGCTGCAGGCTCGGTTGAATAAGTCCTTAAAATTTCCTACGTGAGTAAAGTCCATAATTTATAAAAAAATTTCTTTGAAAAGCGGTGGTCCTTGCGACAGCCTTTAGCATTTAGGAGTTAATTCATTTATGAATTACTTCCTTCAGTAAAACATTTAATCTTTAAAAGAGTAAAACATGAAAACAAGAGAAATGTTATTCCTATTGAATGCTGAATTTACACTATCAGCTTTTAGTATCTGTGTAGGGAAGGATTTCTAAAATGTTTGCCAGTGAAAGCATTTCGTCTTTTGAAGTGATGGTACTAATTTGATTTAAATAATCTTCTGAACTTCTTTCTTATCAGGGTCAGGTTGGATTTTACAAAATTCTCCTATTTCGGTTCATTTTAATGCAAATCGAAAGTGATTTGGAACCTGTGTAAAGTAACGAGTTAGACAACTGAAATGCTTTGAGTTTAACTTTCTATTGAAACGATGTTTCAATTTAACAAGCTTTAACTGCGAATGGTAAGTATTCCTTGTAACAGGAACAATCTACTGTTTTAATAAAGTAATCCCTCTATACCGAAAAAGCTGAAGGGTGTGGCCAGGACAGTGCTCCATGCCTTTGGTCCCATATGACTTGTCTTTTTTTTTAAGTCTTCTCTTTTTTTTCCTTTCTTCTCTTTGCATTTGTCACACGAGAACAACAACAATAAATTAATAAACTGAATCCCTGTATTTTGACAATTTGTGAAATCTTCAATATCTATAAATTTTTAAATCATAAAAATTGTAATTATAACTTTATGTTACGCATATTTAAGTTTAAAAAAGTGAAAGTTAAGATAAATACTAAAAAAAGGATAAAATTTTCGTTTGTTCTCATAGTATCAAACCTTTATTAAATGTATGAAAAAATATCGTATTTACATACATTTTACGTATTTACATACGTATAATATGTATTTACATTTAAAATGTATTTTTGATTGAATAATGTGGAAACTTCTTTTATTTTTTTCTTTAAGTTTCTTATGAATCTCAAGAAATTCATTTCAAAAGCATTTTTTTTATTGTATATTTGTTGCATATTTCATTCCTGGAATTTTAAGGAAGCGCATAAGGTAATCATGAAAAATTTCTTTCAGTTTAAAATTGTTCATATGTTGAATATGAAGTGTTTTTTTTCTATTTTTCAGTTCTTAGATTTTCAATGATTCTTATATTTTTAATTCTATGCTATCAGACAAATTTTTATTTATTTCAACAAAAATTTATTTATTCATAATTAATGAATAGTTAAATTGGTTCCGTTAGTTTTCTTGCATAAATATTATAGAAATTATTTTACTCGCATGTCTTTATAAGTGCACTATTCTTTTCTTTACCATAATGAAAAATAATGAAGTAATCAAAATGTAATTTAAAATCGTATATTATACAGTAATCTAAGTTTTTAGTACAGTAGAACTGCAATCATTCAAACTCCAATTATCCAAATCGCTGATTATCCGAATCGCTTTCAGAATTTGAAAAATGAATTAGACTGAAGAGAAGGAAAATGAAAAAAAAAACTGAAGAAAACAAAAAGTAAGTCAGAGAGAGATGTGTGTCAAAAAAACTAAAAAAAGTATTCAAAAACCTTCTTTTGAAAATTTCTGGATAATCAGAAGTTAGTTCTGAGTATATAGGGAAATGATTTATGAGGAAGACTCTATATTACAAATTTTAAATAATGCTAAACTTATTTAAAGTGTTCAATAAAAAGATGACCTTAATGTTCAAATTGAATCAGGCACGAGAAGCAATTACCGGCTATGAAACTGCTTTGAAGTGGAAAAGCGTCAGCTCGAGTGTAACGAAATGAAAATTCTCACTGTCAAGTGGATTCGCGATTTGGCAACCCGAAAACGTATGAAGGCAGTGAAACAGCTTACTCTGACAGAGATGAGTTCAGCAATGAATGACTTTCATATATAACACTTTACATACATACTGTACCTCAACATGTAAAAGTGTTGCATTTTCATTTGATTGATTAAAAGTTCTTTTTTTTCAAAAGTATTTAGTTTTTCTCCCATTTTCAACGTATGGCATATAATTAATTAAAATCGCTACATTTTTTTTTTCGAAAAAATTTAATTATTCAAATGGGGTCTGGTCCCAATTGATTTGGATAATTGGAGTTCTACTGTAGTAGAAAATCCTTTCATTAATTTTAGAAAAATGCATGAAACTCATCACTTCTCTATCTCAAAGATATATAAGTTATTGTTTCTGAGGAAGATAAGCCCTTTATCATTGGATTCTTGTTAAAAAGATGCAATGGTGCTTTTCAATTTATAGAAAAGTCTTAAAAAATTTGATGATACCAGAATTCCAGACGACATAAGTTAACACTATAAGAAGTTGTATTTCATACTTACTAAGAATTTATGCATTTTTTTACAAATGAATTATTTTAAAATAATTATATTACATAAAAAATGTAGATATAAGTAAAAATTTTGCGAAACTTTTAAAGTGAGTATTTTTATAAATTAAAAAATCCAATTCATTATTCTTTTTTGTAATGATACTAATAAAATAAGACTTTTTAACCCAAAATGATATTTTAACTAAATTTATGTTTAACAGGTGTTAAAATACGAAGATCATATTATTTTTTTACTTAAACACCGAAAAATTCCTTTATTTATTTAATACGAAACATGCTTTCTCATTCTGACTAATAATTACAAAAATTAAGTTTTAGAAATCCATCTTAAAAACATAATTTTCAATCACAGGTTTTAAAAGTTAAAATAAGTGAATTCTATCAATTTTGGGAACTAATTTTATAAATTTTTTGTGAAACGTTTCCAACTCGTTAAATTAAATATCACGTGCAATGTTTATACGGAAAAAAAACTTTTAATATACGAAAATAGTTGTGTGAGAATGATCTTTTATAATTGTTTTGAGACAAAATTCCGTTAAACAAGGAATTTCTTCTGAGTTTTATGAGAAACTAACTTAAAATATTTCTTTAAATATTTCAATGTAGTCTATTACATAGTTATAGTTATATTCAAATTTTTACAAATTATATTTAAATAACATTATAAATTATATTAGTTTAGTTTAATTTATAAATTATGAAATTTATATATCAAGGTAATATTCAAAATTCTTATCCTAATGTTAAAATTATATTTAAATTTCCTATTTCATTCAAGGTATAAAAGGATAACTTTGCTTGCATAATTGCAATCTGGAACATCAACTTAAATTTTCTAAATTTTAAATGGTTGGATTATTTAGGATTGTTTTTATCCAAGCTATTTTCCAATGTTCATATAATGATAAATTAGAAACAAAACAGAGGGTGCAAAAATTTTTAATTTACTATAAATATCCAGTTATTGGAAACAATAAATCTTTTGAGAAAGTAGAAAAATATCGTATTGGCACAAATATAGCTTAAAATAACAAAATTTTCAATTCAGAAAGATCCCTAATAGAAAAGAAGAAAATATATCCCTATTATACTCTTCTTGAAGAACCAAATAACTTCGCATTAAGTAGCAATATTTGCACATTCATCGCCAGTAAGTAATGCCCAGAGAATTCCTTTAACCCCTAAAAATAGATGAAACGAGAGCTTCTCCAAGAACGTGATGTAATGAGAAATTCTAGTCACATTCATTCAAGCGTCATTCAGTTGTCATGGAAACCGTGAGCTGAGAAAACTGAGATCATGTATCATTCAGTACAGCTAAAAGAGATAGGCCTCAGTTCTTTAAATCTGTAAAGTCTTTTTTTTTCTGTGTACATTGTCGAATATATTTATTTGATCTAAAAATTGATGCCCATTTGATCCTAAGTAGTTATAAAACATTCCTCTAATTGGAAAAGTTACAATGCGATGGGATAAGTTAAAATGGCCCTAACTTAAAATTTAAAACTGATCAGTGCTGATCAAAATTTTGGGAAAGCATATTCCAAGTTTGTCAAAAATAAAATATCCCTGTTACTTTTGCCTTATTGTATTATCATAGAATAACTGAACACATTACTTTGATTAGATTAAAATTCATTTTTTAATAAAATGTTTGTCACGAACCTATTTACCTAATAAAGAAATTTTGAACATTGTTTTTTAATTAAAGTTTTCCGTAGAAAATAAAGTATAATACCTTTAATCAAAGTCACATAATTTTGGATACTTTAGTTACAAATATTTAGTAAACCCTATCAATAAAAAATTAGTAATTTACTGTAAACATGGTTTCGATGCAATTTGAATGAAAAAAACAATAATAGGGTACATCCACTACGTTTTTGATCGCAGAAAAATTATGAAGTATAATTTGAAATAAGCTGTAATTCGGTAAAATATGCGAATGCTATCTTTGAAACTGAACCTATTTTAAGAATACTAAAAGCTAATGACACATTTTCTTTAAAAAACGATTCATGATTAGAGAGACTTAAAATGATGTAACACGATAAAGGTGCTTTCTAATTTTTGCTTATATACAGATTATATATATATATATATATATATATATATATATATATATATATATATATATATATATATATATATATATATATATATATATATATATAATTTATAAATAACTTTTTTCCTTTTAAATTCTGTATTTAGAATTAAAATATGTAAATTTTCAAAAATATATTATTTTAAAGTAAACCATTCCGAATCTATTCCATTTATTAGAAAAATTAATCCAGTCGATAACATTTATTAAAAGAATTGATTAACATTGTAGGTTTTCTTAGGTGATTAGAAATAACTGGGTTTTTTAATTTTAAAAGGCTGACTATGTGTAAGCTGATTATTCAATTAACAAAGAATTCAAAGGAATTAAGCTTGAAAGCACAGAATACGCAACAACAGTTTCAAATATATTAAAATACAATTTTGAAATATATTTTTAAAAAATAAATATATTAAGGAATTTTGTACACAATAAAATAATTGATTTCATGAAAATTTAATTTATGGGTTTTTTTTTTAAATTAATACATTGATGTGTTCTTTTATTTTTTAAAATTAAATTAGCAAAGAAAATTATAGGAAAAAAAGATTTAACAGTAAATAATTGAAAATTGAATTTATTTACTGAATTATTCCAAAATGTTTTTTTGTATGTGTAATAACATAAATGTAGTTTTACAATAATTGAAAAGTATGAAAATATCATCACGAAAGAAAAAATTAAAACATTTTGTGTATTGCATAGAGTATTTAATGTATTAAGATATTGTTCTTATTTATTTCATTGTTTGACACAAAAGATTATAATACTTCTATATTAACTCAACTGTTTGTGCCAGAAATATAAATTCTCATAAATATTATCATTTTAAATTTACGCTTTTTTGCATTTTTTTTTATAAAATATACCTTTTTTCTTTAATTTAAAGTTTAACTGTTTTCTTTTATTAAGCTTTTTAATTTTGAACAATAAATTAAATAGATTATAAAGTATTTTTGTTCTCATTATAATAATCGATTTCAAAAATACTTTAATTTCTCTCTTTTATTTAAAACACGAAGCATTCATAAAATTTATATTACATGGAAAATCAAAAAATATTTTTAAATTTAATGCTCAGCAGGATAATTATTCCCAGAGCACAAATTCTTTTTAAATTATTAAATACAGTAAGAAATATTTGGTTAAAACTAGAATAAGAATTTAAAATTCATGAGAGAATGCTATTGAACAGATTTTATGCATTAAAATCCTTCATCAATTTATTTAAGAATATTGAGAAAAACCTGCGTTAAATTGCAGATAATTAATTGATATCAAATGCTGCAATTTAGTGTGCACAGAAAACATTATTCTCGATGAAATATTTTTAGTTTTTCTCATTATGGTGAGCAAAACTACAGTAATTGATTTTTAATTTAAATAGTAAATCTATTAATTTGTAAGTGATGAGTCTATATTATAAAGGATATACTGCGGTTAATTAGTTCAAATATAACTAGGAGGCTTATGAAATCCGAGAAAACCAATTTTTTTTATAATTGAAACAATTTAATAGATTTAAATTTCGTAGAATAACAACTTTACAAATCTTAGAAATTTTAATTAATTTTACAGTACTGCTTGATTTAAAAAAAAGTGGTGGAACATTGAATCAGGAAATATTCAAAAGTAATGTATTTATATTTGCATTAAGGAAACATTAAAGTTCGCAGAATACAGTTTTTGATACAATGACAATGTTTCTAAAACTCTGTTTCGCAACATGGAAATTAGATTTTTATAAAGCAAGCTAATTTATATTTAACAAGAGAATCATACGTATCTTTTTACTATAGTAAAAATTATTAATTTTTCGGTGTTTACTTTTCTAAGTAATTTTGCTCGAACATCATTCATAAAAATAAGAAAATTATCAAATTTCAGAAGTTTCTAATAAATCAACATTTACAAGATTAATTCGAAACTTTCATGGAACAAGATCCAATTAAAATGTAATGCAACCAGCAAAACAAAGCATTTCTGGCAATCATAATGGAATAAATTACTTCAAAACAACAATTTAATTCTCTCTCAAAGGAATGGTGTGCAAAACCGAATCCTCTGAAAGTTGACCCCATGATTTAGAGTGGTGCAAAGAGGGCAAAAGTAGATATCTCATGAATGGAGTTGTGCCCTCTTTACGGATGACAGACGTTTCAATGCCTCAAGCGATTCTCGACTGATAGTTGATTGGTAGAGAAGTCAAGACATGGTTTCATCCCAGTAACATCAAACAAAAAGAAACAGTTACTTGTTCCTGGAATTGTCATCTTGGAAGGTATTATGCTGAACGGTTTGTCTGAGCTCCATGTTTCCAGAAAGGTTCTGTAATCGGAAATCACAATTGTTAAAAGTTGATCCTTCACCATGTGCTTCTGTTCCGAGATACTTTTGAAGCAGATTTCGTTTCTAAGGATGACAATGCAAGAGTCATAACTAACATCCTTTATTCAGCAGCTATCGGAAAGACAAGAAATCTCTCGCATGATTTGGCCAACATACTCTTCTTATTTAAATTTCATAGAACATGTGTGGGATGCTAGGAGATGACGCTTTGCGATATGTTTTGATTACATCCTTAGGAGAACTTATCACAAATTAAGCAAATGCTGCTCTAACAATGAGAATCTTGCCTCAAAATCTGTTGAATAATCTGGTGCTAAGTATGAAAAGACTGCGCAAAGTAACCATTGTTATAAGGGAAGGGCATACCCATGATCCAAGAGGAAGCACAGAACACATGCTTACTGTTCTTTCTCTTAGACAGACAATCATGTGTATTGATACTACGAATTCATTAATTTTATTTGATTCCATATTATATACATTGTATTCCTATTTGCACAGCTATGATTTCGTTAACCTCATTGTGTACTTCCTGTGGGAAACGGAAGAGCACCACAATATGTAACTGCAGGCGTGAGAAAAGGTAGAAATCCGACAAAACTATGTCTGGGTTATATGTGTGTGTGGTGGATGTGGTGAAAGACCTCATTCACGTCAATATAGAGTCCAGTTAGTTAGTGCAGACAAACGTTGTCTTGCATTATCTTGATGGAACAGTACCTTATTTCACTGGAACTCAGTTCAACGTCTGGATTTGATAGTGCCGTTAACACGGACAGCATTTCACTGTATACCTTAATGTCTATGGTTTTTACTTTTTTCCAGATACATTTTGTGCATAATAGTACGGAAATCCTATCACATACAAAGGATGATATTTTGGTAAGTAAAATTGCGTTTTGCGACGCTACCGACGGGGTCATCGGGTGCACAGCAACTCTCTTATCAGTGTGTATTGTTGAAATAATTCCACTTTTCATTTTAAATGACGATACGGCCCAGAATTTTGTTCTTTCATTGATATTTGAGCACGTTTGTCCTTATCTGCTTGAGTTAAGTTATAAATTTGCAAGTTAGAACCACTTGTTTTAATACACGAGAAATATAACACTGTTCAAACAGTCACCAATAAAAGAAAAGATGTTATTGAGACATGTATCCTTCTAGGTGATGCATGACCTTAGAACCGATATGATGATAGTTGAATTACACCAACGATAACTCTCACCACGATGCTGTCAGAAACGAATATTAAAATCATGATGCTGTAACCAAAACAAGGATATTTTTGAAAACATGACATTACCTCATGTCCGGAATTGTATTGGCCAGCAGTATAGTTTATGCTGTTTGTTATACTAAATATGAGAAATTAAAAGTTTGACAAATCTACTTCATCAGGTAAAATTCTTTTGATTCTGGTTTAGTATCAACTTTTTTTAAGTATCAGAGTAAAATAAAACTGCCCATTAATTTGCTTGACAACAATTCTCAAGTTTTCCCATTTCGATAAAATAAAATTTTGTAAATCAAAATTATAATATTGTAATTTTTATTCATGATATCAATTTCAAGAATTGCCATTCATAGGTGTTTAAATGAAAACTCTCATCTTAGCAAAAATAACGTAGTGTATATATAAATATATTTCCTCAGTTTTTCTCTATTCCGTTTACCCAAGATAAAACTCTGATAACTCTAAGCATTTTGAATATTCTTTCGCATATGAAGCAATTTGTCGTGTTTCTTTTCCAATTGCATGGATTTCACTCTTTGGAAACATTTCTTGGATAAATAAACTGTTTTGTCAGCAAAAATAAACAGATCTCTTTCCAAAAGATCAAAACAGCTGCCAGAATTCTGCTAACAGCAGTCCCAAACAGTTCCCTTAATTTTTACAGTAATATTTTTTAATTGTTTCTTTATGATTGTTAAGGAAATATGTTTATACTTGACTGATATAATGATTTGTAATATGTGATTTGGATATCATAATATATGTAATTTGTGCATATATGGTGGTGCTAACAGTGTGAATTATGCATTATTATAGCCCTTAAGACTATTTTCATATTTTTGTTAAAAAAAAGCATTTTTTATATCGCGAAGTTCATTAAACTTTTGTTTTTTTCCTTATTTAATATGCTTATATTTTTGAAAAATTTGTTTGTTTTACTATATGTTATTTAATAGTATTCTTATTATCTTTTTTGCCAGTTTTCCAGTTTTTCCAAAATTAATATTTATGAAAATCAACTTGTTGTATGTAAAGTCTCTTGTTATCAGCTGTTAGAACAGAATATTACCTAACAGTTTATTAAAATATTAGAACTTTTGAAAAAAATTTGATATTCTTTTTAAATTGGTCTTAATTGTTCTGAGATCATATGGTTTTGAAACCCATAATCAACGAAGTATAGATAGTAAAGAAACTCGTTTTGTTGTTTTGATCCAATATGGTGTAGTATTGTTACACAGGATCCATATATAAGCCACTGAATCTTTACAAATTCAAGAAAGAGCCGGATTTTCTTAAGAAAGTACTCCTTAGTTAATCTCAGACGCAAAAAAGGTGTTGAGGACTAGTATGTTCCACATCACATTTACAAGAAATAGGATAGAGCTTACGCGTTCGTCGTGATCCCTAGCAAAACTAGAATATATGATACGGTCAGCTCTAGAACCCTTGAAAGTAATGGAAACACCAGGAATAACAATCATGAGCACAGATGCACATGTTGAAGTGCATCTGTTTGCCCGGACACTTCTTTTTCGAATAGAATGCAACTCAATGAGTGAGAGCAGCATCAGTTGGAGATGGACCAACAGCCCCCTTTTAGCCAGGACACCCCCTTCTCATTTCTCTAGATATCGACATGATAGAGTATCCATTGCAAATGAAAGCAGTGGGTGCGAGAAAGTTGCACGAGCAGCCGAAGGGTGGAGATTCCTACCATATCACCAACATGCCACCACACATAAAAGTATTGGATAGCGCTGCGACTGTCCGTGACAATCCAGACATCACCAAATGAGACAATCTTCCCGATGGCAATCAGACCCGCCTCAATAGCCAGCAGCCCAGAGAGGAAACTCTTCATTGAATGATAGTCTCAGAAAGATATTTTATAAAATTAAAAAGAAAAAAAAAGAAAGCATCTATTAGAGCCCTTAAACATCTTTTTAGTATCTTCCTCGTCCTGAAAAGAAAGCGATTAATTCTTAATTATAACTCAGTCGTAATAATAACCATTTTCATTTACTTCATAAATATAGTTTCCTTCATTTCTTATCAGTAATATTTTTACTAGTGAAATTTTTACTATATTTTAATTTCTCGAATTAATTTTATTGTATTAATGTAAAAATAATCAAATAATTGATTTCGGAAGTATTATATTAGTTTTGTTGAGAGATTCATGTATGTATATTGTAGCAAAAGTTACAATATGTTTGTATGAAGTTAATCATAATATATGTTGTATCAAAACCAAAAAGAAGCTATTTTCATAACAAAAACTTTTTGAGAAAGTACAAATACTGTTAATTTCGTGATTGTTTACATTCTGTTTAGAGAAAATGTATATTTTTTGCTATTTTATAAAGTTATAAACTAATATATATTTAATCGATTTTAATAATACCTTATTCATTCAATTTAAATTAATCAAATACCTTTTCTTGATCCATTTATATTTAGTACAGGTAAAATGTTTAAATTAATTATTAATATATCTACATAATATTTGTTTTGCAATTATACATTGTAATTTATAATTCTTGAACGTATAAATTTCCGTTATGATGAAAGGCTTCTTTGACTTAAGAAAGAAAATTTTCAGAAATTGAATTATATTTATGTTCTGTGTTGCTGTTTAAGAAGAATCAAACACTTAGTGTGAATAGAAACAAAACACTGTATTTTAAAATTTTGAAAATTTATATGCATTTTATATTTTAAGCAAATTTATTTGAAATAGAAAAAATTACATTACATTTATTTGAAATAGATATAATTGGTTCCATGAACCAAAGTTTTAAGTGAGTAATTTCAAGTGAGCTGGAATGATCCAAGTATTATGTTTAAAATATATATATATATATATATATATATATATATATATATATATATATATATATATATATATATATATATATATATATTAGTAGTAATTTTCTATTCGTTAAATTACACAAATTTGTTTTTTGAGATTGCGTATTTTAAATTAAAACAAAAGATTAAATTAGGTATTTTCGGATTATTTTCTCTTCTTTTCTATTTACTTCTTTAGTTTTTAATAAAAAAAATCTTCTATATAAACATTACAGCTCTGGAAAGAATTTTTTAATTAGATTTATACAATATTCTGTGAGACAAATTGGATATATATTTAAATTATTCAACGGAATAAAAAAACTGTCATTCTTAGGGAATATATAAAATTGTGGACGCATATAGCTGCAATAAAATGATATTGTACGATAAAGGTTGAAATTTTTTTATTAAAACACAAATGTTGAAAAAACATATTGTAAAAGTGAACTAAATTACGATTTTAAAGCAAAAATATTATCTATAACGTTTCTACAAAAAAAAAAGTAAAAACGGTGAAGATGTATTTAATATGACCTCTCTTTGGTGAAATAAGTGTTTGCGCGACTTAATTTAGTTTATGAATTAATTTTTTCATTTTCTGATTCATTATATCAAGAAATCTGGGACTTAGAAATAATATTTTTATTAAACTGCAAAAAGTTATTTCGCAAAAGTCATTAACTAAACAGTTATAGCAACCAAATTATAAAATAAGATTTCATTAGATATAAATCTTTACTATGAATATTTACCCACATAAATTAGCTAAAAACTCATTATTTGAAAATTTAAATGTAATGAAAAACTTTGAATATGATAAAAGAAACGTTTTATGTTTGTATATCTGGCAAACAATGAAGAAGATTCTTTAATTACTTGTAAACTCTCTGACTTATTTTGTATGTTAGAAAGAAAACAATTTACAAATATATCAATATGTATACAAGCATCAACATATATGCAAACAAAATTATCATTTTAAATTAGACTGCAGATTCCTTTTCGGTTAAACAACGTGTTAATATTTGTAGATCTATGTAAATAAAAAACTGCCAGTTATGGCATTCTTTTTTATCTACAAATAAATGGCAGTTTTTTTATTGACATAGAATTGTAATCGAAACTATAATCACTTTTTTAAGTTCAGATTTTCGCAATTGGTCGAAATGTTTTCTTGATTTAATTTATATTATTTGAAAAGTGAACATTAATCTTAGCTCCTGATGGAATTAAAAAAAGCTTAATTTATAAAATCTAATTTAAAAACTTATAATCGGTGAGTTACCAACGTCTTTCGCCAGTTCTCTCATCCCAAAATGTATTCAATTTCTTTTATTCTCATTTTGGACTTTCTGTTTTGCTAAATGATTAATTTATAGTATTTAATTCATAAGTAACGGAAAATTTTTTGAACACTGAATTTAAGATTTCAAATTAAAATGTCCAGTACAGATTTTAGTTCATTATTTTAATATTTTAAACTGGTTAAACTTAATCTTAGTGGAATATAAGTTTAACTTACATCTGAATAAAAACATCTTTCTTTTGATTATTTTGCGTCCGTTAATCAAAAATCTTTAATTTATGTTATGTGGCAGAATTTTAAATTAATGTCTATAATTATTACTCTACCTTTTCTTGTTGGTTTCTTATCTATGGAAAAAGTGTACAAATTATGCAAAAAGTATCATGGCAGCATGATATGCTTTGCAGGGAAAAGGATGTCGTTAGTAATGACGTGAGTTCATAAAGAGCGACAATATTTATTATGCAAAAAATACTCGAATTTATTTTATGAGTTTCTCTTTTATATGAGCAATGTAACGATGAATTTGGGTTTGATTTCTACCACTATTGATCAAAGGGAGATTGCTATTGTCCTTCTGTTAGCTATTGGGGTGAACGATTGAGGATTTTATGAGTTTCCTCTCTTTAGATGCATGAATAGGACCCTATATATGAATATTCTTTTGGGATATTCTAATGGTGGAAATTAAAATGTCTCACACACACACAACAGTCTTTTCCACTTCATGGAATTGAACATTGTAATGATCCTGAAAGGCTCATCTTGACTTTGGAATTGGACAAGTTCTTCAGATTGAACGGTGCTGGTTTCGATTCTTGTCACAAGTGAGCAACGGGAGATGTATGTCGCGTTCTGCCATTTGCACGTACGTTAGGATTGATGATTAGGAATTTTCCCGGTCTTCTTTTCTACACAAATGAAAATAAGTTGGCATACATTGAGAATAAGTATTACTACATATGAAGAGATCTTCATGAAGACAATTTACACAGCGGACACTAAAGTGCCTTACAACATTAGTCTTTAGCCGTTAGATTCTCCTCTGCGTTGTGTCAAAGCATTTTAGTTATAACGTATACCAATATTAATTTCTTAATAAGAGCGAATATTTAAATGAGAATCTTATTAGGAAATACTGCATTAGCAATGAAATTACTCTGGAAAAAGCCGCAGAAACATTTATACAAATCATGAACACGTCATATATACCGAAATTAATGAAATGATGGCTACAAATTTCAGTACAAGGTTGGTTGTCTTGCATTAACGACAGAAAATGGAAGCACTTTCGCTCAGATCACGCGTCAAATGCATTAGGGAATATAAATGCAGCTTCGTAAATGACTCTAATGCAGGCTTTCTTGTCAGGAGACGAGAGAGGAATCCTTCTGTAAGTAGATTACCAAATCAGTTCATTAAAGAGGATTTTAACTAGTCTTTATAATTGAATCTCATTCTATCAACACATTTATTTTAGGCATGCATTTTAAGTATGTATTCAAAACTTTTTCTATTTAGCTTTCCTGAGAAAGTTGGAAACAATATTAAAGACAGATTTTTTGTGACAAATACTGAATTTGTTTCTCTATTAATATTTTAAAGTCAAAATATAATAAGACAGATATATTTTAGAGTGAAATAATCAGTTTATTAGTTTTAGCCTGAAGTGCATATTGATTAAAATTATAATTTCTGTAGTTGAAAAATTGTAAATATTGCAATAGTTTTATCTTTCAAAATGAATTTATTTATTTTAATAAGCATAGATGAGAGGAAAATATTAATTTAGATAATGGTCAAAATATTTTTTTAATAATTCTGTTATATAATCTTAGTTTCTTTTATTTAGGATTTTTTAAAGGAAAGGCTCGACTAATGAAAAATTGCAAATATATTGAATTTTTCTCACATCTATTCAGAAAAATGATATACTATTAATGAAATCCCGATTAGAAGACTATGGCTGGACAGAACGAAGACAAGATATTTCCCTACCTAATCGATGCTATTTAGATTTAACTTCTGGCACACACATTGCTGTCAAGCTATGATTTTGAAACTATAGATAATATTTTCATAAAATGTCGTTTATATGAGGATTTGAGGAACCAAAATTACGGAAAGGATTGGGAATAGGAGTAGTATCATACTCTTAAATACTTGTTATCTTAATTATCTTCAAATCTGGAAAATAGAATTCTTACTTGTTGCGAATTTATGTGATTATCTAAGAGACTTTAATGTTAATGACATTAAAAACAGAAACTTTGGAACTTTCACCCATCTTGAACTGTCCTCTCCTCCAGATTTTATCAGATTTATGTGCTTTACTTTAAGACATTTGTCTGTGAGTCTTCATCGATTGGTTAAAATATTTTAGATTTACCTTAAGCAATATTAATCAAACTGGTTATGAATAATGTCCAGTAATTTTTTTCAATGTTCGCTACTAGCATCTTAGCATAGTGTTCCAAAAGTGTCCACCATAACCTACATATAACAGATGGCTGTTATCGGTGTTGTTTTGGACCAGCACACTTCCCTGACTTAGCTTTAAAGTGGGCTCTTCTAGTTGTGTGGAAGCAACCTGGTGGAAATATTCAGGATTTAGATACAAAAATCAAGCAGAAGATCCCCAAAAGTTGACCTGCCACTCCAGATGTATCATTTCACTTGGAGGACATTGCTACTTTGGACAATTTATTATGCCACAGAATATTTTCATGTTATTGTAATGATTACGACGAATCTTCGGTTAAGTTTGGATTCAAACTCACTGCCTTCCGATAAAGAGAACAACGACTAGACAACCAGGCCAACGCCATCTCCTAATATTCGTGTTAGGCATTCACTCTATAGCACTTGATTAGTCTCATGTCAATCCACGCAAGTCTCAAGCTTCAAAAACCTAAATACTTAAATTAAAGCAACAAAAAAGTGACTCATTAAAATATTGTGCTTTTATTGCAATCTTTCTGAAGATTTTATTATATTCTAGAACTGTATAACAAGATTGATATTATCAGAGACACAAATTGTCGCTTCCTGTAGGATAGAAAATTTTATTTTATAATTATTTTGATAACAATTTCACATGCCAAATTTCATACACATTGATTTTATGCAATGTCAAATTTTAGTACAGCTACTTGAACAGTTTCATAAATATATTTTAATATACCAAACATTTTCCATTAAAAATTAATTGTGATTTTAAGTTCATGTGAATCAAGACACGAAGCTTGAACGAATTGAAGACACAAACATTCAAGATAACATTATTCCATTAAAGAAAACTAGAAAAGCGAGCTTAACGAAAATAAAACAAGTATTTAAATGAAAGATTTATAAATATAATGATAAAAAAAGAGAAAATTTATATAGACCAGTACACTAGACTGTGTGTGTGTGAACTTAAAAGTACTGGATGTAGAAATTTAATTTTTTATGGTATAACAATACGTATATGTAATGTGATTGCACACACAATATTTACGTAAAATGATGAAATACATATGAAAAATCAGAAATACTAAATATCATATGAAATTATTTCCATTTTTATCGATAATTTCGTCATTTGTGTTGGATTGAAATTTCCGTGTATAGCAGAAAAAAAAGAAAAATAGCACAAAAAAGAAGACAGCATAAAAACAAACTTCTATGTATTTAAATAATGAATTAAATACACGCAAGTAAATTATTGGCTTAGTAAAATGTTAATAAAAGAAATTCTTTTTATACAATAAGAAATATTAAGATGAAAGATATTTTTCAGAAAAATATTGACATATTCCAATTTGAGGAATAAGGTTCTGTTATTAAAATTTTATTTTTTTGACAGTATTTTATTAATAAACATAAATGTAAAATTGTTTCTGATATAGCGCATTCAATTAAATATGATTAAACATATTCAGATTTTTTTTATATTTTTCTGATGTATATCACATTTTCTCGGAGTATTTTATTTTTACTGATGAAAAGTAATTATTTTCGTTCCCACAAAATTATTTGTCATTAAAAAGATATTAACTTTTATAAACAAATATTATATTTTAATCACATTATAAATTTAATAAGTAATATTTTTAACATTAAATTTCAGTGTATACAACCTGTAATGAAAAAAAAGCATTTATTTTTTATTCTAAAAGGTTTTATTTGGATAATTTATTCACCCTGTCTTTAGCAGGGGTAAGTTGCTTTTTAAATGAAAAATATTCATGAAAATACCTGGGTTTCCTCTAGTCTCCTCAAAGCTTTTGCTTAAAAACCTCGAATAAAGTTTACAGTTAATATTGAATCATATATTGAAAATAAGTTAGCGGAAATGTAGACTTTGTATTACTCATTAAGGTAGGAATATATATCATAATGAGATAGTTTTTATGATAATCATTTGTTTGAAAATATTGTAACTATAAAAAACGAACTATGTTAGGAGTTAAATATTTATTTTATTTATTATAAGATATATATGCCATTATTTTTTTTATTTAAGTTTACTTATTGAAATGTGTTGTTATTATGTTGTTACTTATATATGGCACTCGGTCAAGCCAAGCTCGCTATGCTGTAGGCTTTACGAATTTAAGTCATTAGGCTGCGTCTTTGGTTTAACCAGAGCATTATGAAGGTGAAAGTACGACTTTGCTTTAAACTTTTCCGATAGATGGCACCACTAGGGGATCTACTCCCGCCATTTTGATATTGGTTTAGGTGGGGAGAAAATTTTTTCCACACTATTACACCCATAGTAACACTTATTGAAATGTTATAGAACTATTGATATTATAATATACTCCAAAAATATTAAACAAGCTCATCTTTAGAAGGATACATTATTAATTTCAGTACAAGCAGATAAAACTTTCTAAAGTGTAAACGAAACTTTGATAAGCAGTTAAAACAGTTTATGATAACAACTTTTTTAACTAGTTATCAAAGTAACAAAACTGAAAAATTAGCATGAAAATTATCTTTGAAAGCATCATTCTAATCAACAAGTAGAACGCTTTAAATGCGATTTGTCTTTAAATAAATATTTGTCATAACTGAACAAAAATTATATCATTAAAATAAAAGCTTCATTTTCAATCTTACTGAATACCATAGATTTAGCATTCACTTTTCCGTAGTTTCCAAAGGTCTGGGAGCTAATTTGTGCTCCTCTGAAGAAGCCAGGGGTATAAGCTATGCTATTAATGAAAGAGCTTCATTAAGCACCTGGAATTTTTGTTGACACTTTCTTATGGTTAAACAAAAAACTATAGCGATTGAAAGGAATAATGGCGAGGAAATCTTCTTGGTTTACTGGCGAAATGCACGAGTCTGTTTCTTCACATTCCATTTATCTTTGAAAAAGAGAAACGGAAATTTAAAGAGGTTACGCAAAAAACGAAAATGAGTTTTTTTCTTAAGTTATGCAATGTAATTTTATACTTTCTATATTGAAAACGAAAATGCCTTCTAAATGGCGGATCTTTGAACACATAAAACTTCAATTTTAATTTTTTAAATTCCGTTTTCCTTGAGTTTGAAAAATAGAAAATACTATTCTGATTTAAAATTTTTTAATATTTAACATGCATATTTATGTTAAAACAGATAAAATATTGAAAAATATGTTATTTTTTTATTATAGATACAAAAAGCCTATAATAATACAAAAACTTATTATAGACATAAAAAAATCTGTGATAAGATTTTTTATACTTTCATATATAGTTAATTCTTCTTTATCAATTCACATTAGAAATAGTTTAATTATTTTTAATTTCTTGAATTTATTGAACTTTCTCGTAACTTCATAATCCATAATTAAAAAATTGAGAAATCTTTTTTTGTTTATGATCTTAGCCACTTTAGGAATACAACTGACAAGCATGTTAGATTTAATTTAGTAATTGTTGGAAGCTATTTTTGATTCATGAATCTAAACTCTTAGGTTATCGTGTTGGTGAATTGATGTTATTATTCACTTCTCCATGGTATATATATATATATATCTACGAAATTCATAAAATGCAATGTAAAAGTTATTTCACATTCTATCTGGGTTTAAAAAGTATTAAGACTAGTCTTGCTGGATATCAAATTTTTATTGGATTTTTCAATTCACAAATTTATTATTATTCTTGAATTTTGTTTGAAAAACTATTTAAGGACAAAAAGGAGTTATTTTTAAATTTCTTATAGAAATGCTTTATGAAAAATACGAATAAAAGTTAAAAAGATTACATCAAAAGTTTGGTTGGGTTGTCTCTTTTGATACCAGAACTAATTCTGACAGAAACTGCATTTTAAACCACTCAGAAATTTCCATCATGAACCAAAGAAAAAAAATTAAAGTTCAGAGCGCTAGTCAATCACATGCAGTTTTGAAGAATTAACACTTAATATTTCTAATTAAAGGATTTTCTGAAATAGTGTCAGTTATAAGAGTACACGTGTTAATAAAAATATTGTAATTTATATAAAAATGTGTAACATATTTTTTTTGTAATCATACTAAACAATCTATTATTTAATACATGATAAAATTAATGTCAGTTGCATACTTTTAAAATCTAGAGTTATTAAAATTATTCTCAGAATTAAAGAATGTGGTCACCGAATGGAAAAAAGTTTCTATAATTAAGTAAACATTTTCATATATACCAAGTGATGAAAATTTTTGCATTTATTGTAGAAGATAAGTGAAAAAAATATTAACTAAGAACGTCGAGAAAACTATCAGAATTAAACTCACCGGGTTAATTCTGTTAAGTATTCTTAATGGACTCGCATTAACGTAAGGATTTTCGGAGCAGTATTACCTCATAATGACGTTATCTGAGCAGTGACTAAGGGCACCCAATTAGTGGCTCTTCTTTTACTGAAATCGATTCATCGCTTTCAGCAGAATCTTTATTCATCTAATTCATCAATTAAAACAATGGTTTTTATGAGTAATTTTTTTTTTACAAGAACGTATCAGCTTCTTAAAGAGACATAATTTCAAATTTTGCTCTGAAGTAATATTTATAAAAAATAATTTGTCTGAATAAATAAGAAATAATCTTTAAAATTTATTATGGATTTTAAATGCAGAGAAATTTTGTAATTCTTAAAATTAATGCTTTTTACTCATTTTTCTTTGTTTTCATAGAGAAATACTTATTTTAAACTTTTATTTCAAAACTTTATTTCCATATTCTTTTGAAATATAATACAACGATACATCTTTGTGCTATATTCTGAAATTATAAAATATCATCGTTAAGTTAAAAATTTTTTATCCACTATTGTGTATCATTAAATAAATTAAATATAATAAAAATACGTTATGAATAATGGAAAAATGTAAACTTTTCTAAAAGCAAATAAAATAAGCTTGTAGTTAAGTAAATAAAATTGACATCTGAGAAGATTATTTTATTTGAGAGATGATGTTTCCTTTAAAACCTTGAAAAACGTGAGTGAGTGCCAAGATCTATGAATAACAAAATTTCAGAAACTGTGAATATCATGCAAAAAATATAAGAAAGATGTCTATGAAGAGTCTTTGAGTATAAAAGAGTAGATAAAAATCAAAAAAAAAAAAAATTCTGGTTTCAGAGGAAAAAAAATAGTTGAAACTTCAGATGCTTTTTTTATGTAACGAGTGATGCTTTTTTATGTAAATGTAAGAAAATTAAAAAAAAATGATATGTTGTTTGGAAAAGAAAGAAAATATATGTGGTTGCGTTTCCTATTGAAAAATGAGTATTCAAGTTTTAGATGAAATTTATGAATGGATGGATGAAATGGAATAAAAAGTGAGCGTTGATCATAAAAATTACTTAGTGATGCTTTCGAGGATTGTGAAATCAGCAAAATTTTTTTTAAATTTTAAGCTGTAGGAATAAAAGCAATTGTTTGACAAAATTATTACAGAAAAAATATTTCTTCGAATGATTTAATTATTATTAACTTGAAGATAATTTTTAAAAATTATTTAATTTTAAAAATAATTATTCATCGTTTATTATATATTTGCGATTAAAATTTTGGGGATAAAATTTAATCACGAGAAAAAAAGAAAAGAGCCATAGCAAAAAACAAGACTGGGGATTGATAAATGTTTTTTTTTCAGCAATAACGAATGTAATTCAAAACAATTATAGTGAATAATGAACTCGATGTTAATGACAAAAGAATAAATAACTTTGAATCTTTTTGAAGTTGAGTGATATGTAAAAATTTATTCACGTTCTAACGTTTCTGTAACGTGAAGCTGAAATTTTTCATTACATGAGAATATAGAATTAGTTTCTTATTTTGAATTTGAAGAGCCTAATAAATGTAATCAGATCGGTAAATATATTAGAATAAGTAATCGACTGCTATTGATCTACTGATTCTTCTAAGCAAAAAATGCTCCTTGTGGCAGTTCAATACGGTATATACGGAATATATAGGTAAATGTTAAATAAGAATGCTTAGTAAATATACAGTGGAGTAAATTAGAAAATTAATTTTTAAGTTACCAGTATTTTAGGATTAAAAGCAAACATTTTCACGTAAGTAGATACTAAAGATTTCTTCTTCTTTATTTAATTATTCTTATATTTTGATATTATATATAATATCGATTCCTTTCATGAAATCTCTTTTTATATTTTAACTATTTTACAATTATGGTTTGAGGATGTGGTGGGCCAGTTGGCGAGGGCATTCGTTCTCCTTGTCAGAAGGTAGTGAGTTCGAATCCCATTCTAATCGAAGATGCTCTATTTTCATTGATGGCGGCTTGAACTTGTTAAATATGTCCCAATCGTAATGGACTCCACGTGAAATGATACCTTTGTGGGTGGTAAGCCAAGTCTGGGGGTCTTCTGTTGGCTCCCTAAATTAAAAAGACCCACCCACTTTCGGGGCAACAATGATACATCCACTGGGTGCCCTACTATATAGGTTGCACCTCTTCTGCCCCTTATAGTGCTGGAAGTTGGAATCCTAGTAGCAGTTGGGCATTAGAAATAAGAAAAAGACAATAGTTTTACATTTGATAGCAATAAAAGTGAAACAGTAATTTATAATGTATAATAAGAATTATATATCTAATAAATATACAAATGGAAGATGCTATTATAAAGATAATTTTTTTACATATATCAATGTGAACATTATATGGGAAAAATCAATTATGATGCATTTAATAAAATTAGAAGGTTATATTATGAGATAGACATATTCATTTCAGGTTTTTGTTTACTTCATTCTTTAGTAATCAAATTTAAATATAAATTTATATCGTGACATTCAATGTGGGAATAAAATTTTTTTATCATTTCATACCGAGAGTTCTTCGTTTGGAAAATATGTCTCCCAATTTCTAAAGAACTCTTGCTATAAAGTATATAATGCTTAATAATTCTATGTTGTATAATCAATCTTAGACAAATGCTTATTTGCTTAATGTTATAAGATTGTAAGTAATAAAAATAAGAAGTGCAGGTTAATAAGAAATGAATAATAATATAAAGGCATATTTATTCTTATTTTTCATGCAATAGCAATATAGAATTTAAAAATATTCATTGCATAAATGCGTTATAAATAAATTAATGTCTTTAATGGGAATGTAAAATGAAAATATAATTAAAATTAATTTAAATAAATTCTATGAATATGAGTTAGTTTATTTTCAAAATAGCAATGGGAAAAGAACGTTGAAAAATTTAATTTCAAATGTAGTTTATTTTTGTAGCTACAATTGCTTGTTTCTCGTATATATTTTGATGTTCAGCAAAACTTTTTATTTCATAGACAACAGAAGAATTTAAAAGATAACAACTTCTCTAAAGCAAATATAAGATGCAATGTTAACAATGTTTCGCTTAAAAGGAAAATATGTTTTTCCTCTTGTATTTAGTTCAAAAGTATATTTTTTTTAGCTAAAGCATGAAAAATAAATTTCCTTTAAATTTAGTTCAATACTTAAATAGTTTATCGTTTATAACGATAAACTTTATTTACGTTGGAAAATAAACTCTATGTTACTCTGAGAATTTTCCAATTATTTTTTATCATTTTATCACACATTTTTTATGAAATGAAATAAATAAAAAATCATATGTTTTTTCTATGACAAATATTTTAAATGCGTATTTAATTCAACGAAGAAAATTTTGCAATAATTTTGAAATATATAAGAAATTTTTATAATAAACTAATAACAAAATATTTTAAATTTTGAATATTTTCCCCTTTAAAGGTACATTATCAGTTACGTAATATTTTGCACGAATTGTTATTTTGAATATTTTGTATTGTTTGCTTTTACAATATCAGTAAATTTATTTATTTTAGGCAGTAAAACATTAAAATTAATAGAAAGCTGCTTGTATGTTTCATTCCAGAAGTAGCAATGTAAACTCATTTGCAAAATAATCCAAGAAAGAAATAGTTGTTTTTAATGAAATCAGATATGTATACTGTTTATACACAAATCATAGAAAATTTCAAGGCTGTAGAGCCCAAGAAATGTTCAAACCAGCATTTGATGGAACCACCCCTGGCATCATCACATGCATGTATACGTCTCGATAAAGAGTGATAGAGGCTCCTAATGCCATTTTGTGTTACATTCTGACAGACATTCACTTGTTGTTGCTCCAGATCTATTTCGATTCCCGAATCTGGCACCTTACCATGTCCCAGATATGCTCGATTGATGACCTTGTTGATCTAGGAAGATTATTAACAGCACGAAGGCAGTCTAGAGGTTTGCGAGCTGTATGGAACTTGACATAGTCTTGCTGGAAACTGTACCCCAGAAGACATGCCATGAAAGATAATATAACCGACCTTAGGATGGTATCAATATATCGTTGAGCTAACACGTATAGAAAATGAGTAGAGATAACTAACTATCGTGTCACATTGTCACAAAAGAGGTTATGGCTGTATGCCTTCGTAAAACAAAGGCTGATTGAAGCCGCTGGTCGCTTTCTTTCCGGACACTAACAATGATAATTATCTGCTTACAAAGTAAAGTAGGATTCATCGCTGTACATTATGCGATGTGATTCTGATGTCAACCATGACACCATTCCAGAGGACTCCGCCGATGTTGTGGAGTTACAGGCAGGCTACTCTGCGC
This sequence comes from Latrodectus hesperus, assembly GCA_037975125.1. Lineage (NCBI taxonomy): Eukaryota > Metazoa > Arthropoda > Arachnida > Araneae > Theridiidae > Latrodectus > Latrodectus hesperus. The sequence continues at coordinate 97,839,201 of CM075850.1, read as the reverse complement.
ATAACGCTGCCTCAGCCAAGCGCCGTGAAATGGTGAAGAGTACCACGGGGGATATACGAAGAAACCGATGTACGTTGAATTGTAGAAAATGGTACAGTTAGAGCAGTTCGGGTCTGTCCAACAATCATCCAATCTTGCATCACATGCATTTTTTTCTCGATAAGTTGCTAGCGCCAACCATTGGTGCCACATATGACATCCCAACTGCATGCATTCTGATAATGCAACCACGTTTGAAGACATTCACTTGCCTATAAGGTCTTTGAAAACATCTCTTTGATATCATTCGTCACTTGTCTAGGGAATCACAACGGCGAAAACGAAAAAAGATAAATCTTCTTCCATTACCGGTTTTAGATTTGCGAGATGTTTATTTGAAATGCAATTCATGCTCACAGGCTTCGAAAATTTAATCAGCTTCACATTAGATTAAGGTGATTTTACCAACAAAATTTCCTCACATTTGGACAAATCTTTCACGGTTCTTCTATTTTTTTTGCAAAAGAGTATGTTTAAAGATTACTTTTTACTTTTGCAAAATATTCAATATAATAAATATAACACACTTAATAATTAAATGAAAACGAGGGCATTGAAAATCTCTCTTAGTTCTATTGTTCATAAGTAATATTATCCACTCTCGTTTTAATCAACTTAATTCTGTGCTTTTTATTTAATTATTTCATCATTTTTAGACAGGGTAGCCCCATAAATGGAGATTTAAATACAAGGATATTTGCTTATGCAGAGTGTTGTGTTAGTTATTTTTGAATTAGAAGCATCTATTCGTAGAGCGCATGGTAAAATTTATAAGAATTTATTAGTAAAATTTTATTTTTTGTTGATTATGACATTTTTATTTGCTTTAGTTGTAAAATGGTAAATCACAAAAATAATATTTCTTTTGAAATTTTACTTTGCCCTTCTGTCATAAAAGTAGAAAGTTACATTTTTATTACTTCTTTATTTTCTTACTTTTAAAACCTTTCAGTTAGAATGTGCTTTGCTTCTTTTTTATATTAAGTTATTGATTTTGCATGGCAAGTTTAAATATAACAGAACATGCTTAAAATGAAATATAGTAGTTTGTCTCATTAATATTTAATGTCAATGCTTAATTGAACTCATTTAATTATTCACTTCAGTTAAGTTCACTTGTAACTTCAGTTAAGTAAAGTACTTAATAGAGAGTCGGGAAATAATATATTAATAAAACTATTAAATACTTATATTTTTTTAAAAAACCAAAAAGAGAAGATAAATTTAAACTTAAGTGTAATATGACACCTTTATCTTATGTCATTCATATTTTTCGAATAAGTTTATTCATTTTTTTAAACTTTTAAATATAATTGTTCTAGAAAGAAAAAAAGGTGAATCTGTTTCATTCTCTTGACGGAATTATCAGTGATTTAGCTACGTCCAAAAATATTTTCGCTGTTTGTCACACATCTGCAATATACTTTTAAAATACAAAGGAATTTCTTAAATTTCATCCGGATGTTAAAAAATGTTTTGTTTTAACAACAGAAAAATTATTTTTCAGATAAACTATAAAGACAAAAATTTTCCTAAGTGATTGAGACCAATATTTTTGTGTTTCCAACTTTTGTTAAACTTATCATAATAAGAGTTTAATAAGGGCAATCATATTACTTGAAACTTACTATAAAACGTTTTATTTCCTGTTTTAATTGTTCAAAATTAGAATTTGGTTAAATAATGCGACACTTTTAGTAATTGTAATCTCCAAAACTTATCTACAGAATATTCTCAAAAGAGTTTTTGAACAGAATTTTTCTTTAATCCACAAAAAGTACATGAAATAGGTATTTCAAACATAAATTATTTTAGTGATCATTAGTTGTCTGATAGCTAATTTATTATACATTAAAAGTATTTATTAACATTTTATAAAAATGTAACTTGTATAAACTTAGTGGTAGTAAACTTACTTTAATAATACATGCGTTTTTCGTAAAATAATCGTTAAAATAGGGGTTTTGTGGCCTGGTTGGTTAGAGCGTTCATTCTCGCTATCAGAAGTTGATATGGTCGAATCCGAACCCAAATGAAGATTCATCATGTTCCCTCATGGTGATTTTAGCATGTTAAATATGTCATAGTTGCAGTCTCCTCCACGATATCTCAGGGTTTGGCACTTTTAGAGATATAATTGCATGTCCATTGAGTACCCCACTAGACAAAGTGGTATCACTTTCTCCTCTTATAGTGCTGAGAAGGAGGAAAATGGTCCCAGCAACCGGGCATAGTAATAATTGTTAAGATTAGAAGACAACCATCATTATTTACCTATAAAGAATATCCATATTTTCTACAAGTTATAAACGTTTCTATATAATTTAACTAAAAATTTGATTGCATATGTTTAAATTTTGTGTCACTTGAGTCACACTTCTTTACTTACTTATTAAGGAATAATCTGAAATTTTAGTCCATTTTATTATTTACTACGAATTGTTTCATGGTTTGTCCAGAAAACTATCTGTCGTCAATGCTATTTCCACTGCTAAAACTGTTTTTTCACAGTGTGTCACTGTTTACACACGGTCACACAAGTAAACTTTATTCCAGACGTTATTAATTTCATACTATATGATTTCTTGTACTAAAGTTTTATAGATATTTGATGCGTAATTTAGTAGTTTTCTTAAAATAAATATCCATAATTATTTCGAAAATGTTTTTATTGAAAATATTTAATTCCTATATTCTATTTCAATTAAATATATTTACAGAATCAAATATTTTATATTTTAGAGAAAAAATCTAATTTCTTTTATTAAAATCACTACTTAAATTGTCAGTGATCTACTTCTCATATGTTTATACTTCTTTATACATTTTTTAAACATAATTTTAGAATATTCATATTTTCTGTTTCTTTATTGGAGTAAAATTAAAATATGAAGTGACTTTCAAATAGAAAAGGATAGAAATTTTTATAAAAAATGCATTAAAAATACTTTAAATCAATTTCAGTCATTTTTTTTCGTATATCAAAATTATTAAATAAATATTTTAGATTTTAAAATCTATTTTATTTAATAGACCAACTGAAATGTAAAATATATCAGTCGTTTTCATTTCAGTGTTTCCAATCAAAAAAGTCATTATGCCTCGTATATTATTTAAAATAACTTATGAATGCTAACAAGGATTATTTGAATATTTTCCCCTTATCCTTTTGTGCTCATAAGAGTTGTAAAGTTAACAAAAATATTTTTCAAAAAGTTACAATCGCTGTTGAAGCCACATAATATACAGTTTAATGGTCTCTATGACTACTATAAATTTAATATCGTAAGTTGACCCCTTGGAGAACATTTCAGAGATTATGGGTCGTATTTACGTGCCAGAAAAGAGAGAAGTCCGGAGAACCCTGAACAACCCACACGAACAAACGTATATTCAGAAGACGCAATACCTATATACCGTTGTTCAACAGTGATTAGGATTGAACCCAGACTTTCAACTGTGAAGAGCATTGTACTACCAACAAAATATACTACCTAAAATATACTATGGAGAACTGAAGTATGAAATCTCTTTTGGGGACAGTCTAATGGGCTAAGACTATTAGTAAAGCATTTTAACTTCCACAGCGTAATTGCCTTCCGGGAGAAATTTTCTTAAACAGTGGGTCGTATTCATGTGTCGCAAGGGAGAAAACCTGGAAAACTTCAAAGAACTCACTGCAAGAGATGCAGAAGCTAGAAACGCAACATTATTCTCCCATTGCTCAACAGAGGCTGGAACCTTTCATTCTGAAGCGTGGTGTCGTACCACTAGGCAAAACGTTTGGGTTCGACGGGGCCTAATAGAAGCTCTGATAAAAACATACCCTTATATATATACGTTTCATATATTATATTTTATTATAATTAATAATTATTTATCATATGAAAATTATTTTAAACCAAAGAAAAGTGTTTCAGCTATTTATCAGTTTTACGAAACTTTGGGGAAAACTCTTTCTTAGCTTACACTCTTATTAAAGGAGCAAAGTAATAAAATCCCGATAAGAGACAATAATAATAGGATCCGCAGATAGTGTCATTAAACATCTCAAGGCAGTGTCTGCACCGGGCTTAACAAAAGGCAAGAACAGAAGATAGGAAAGAGAATAAACTTTCTGACAAGGGTTCTCTTTGATTCATGGGAGAAGTACTAAAGGCCTTTGTTTCTATTCATAGAGCAATGCTACTTCTCAAAATTATAATAAGTTTTGTCTTTAGAAACAGTACTTTTTTTATTTCTTCTTAAAGTTAAGCGATGAAAATTTTCCATGATCTATAAAGTGAAAATAGTCTTAATTTGAGATTGAATTGTAAGGTTTGTTTACAAAGATAATATTTACCGATGTCATTTAATAATAGTTTACAGATTTTAGTTTTTACTTTTTATCTTTGAATGTTATGCACTTCAAATGTCTGATTTTTAAAAATGTAAGTATTTATTACGTTGTTGGAAATATAGAATTATTAATTTCAACAATTCATTAGCTACTTGGTTTTGAAATAATCAAAAATTTTAAAGGGTGTTATTACCATTTATTTCATGCGGCACTTACAATGGTTTTATTCAGTCATTCTATAATACAAATCTTAAGAAAAAATATAAAAATTTTTTGAAATGCAGTGAATAGCAAAGTTTAACATTTATAATTTCCAGTTAGCATTTAGCGAATAAAATTGATACAGTATAATGTGATTATACGATCTGTAGTTATCTAATTATTTGCTTTTTTAATAAAATATGCAAAACATCTTATGATTATGCAAATTTGATTTTTAAGATAACTGAATAATTAATTATTTCTAAATTCAAGTCATAATTACTCTATTAGCAAGTTATTGGTAAGGAAGTTTTATAATGGGAATTTTTTGCTTTCACATAACAAGTTGGGTCTTTTATTATGCATCTTAATACAAT